>MU224951.1:6835884-6892944 GCA_018584345.1 Thuja plicata
GCTACATAAAGGGAGTATTTTGGCTTGGCAAGGAAGTTTGAGAAGTTTAGTGTGTGGATTTCGGTCAAGGAAGAGGAGTGTTAAATTCCGCCCAAGGAAGTTATGAAACACTCCTCTTCCTTGACCGAAATCCACACACTAAACATCTCAAACTTCCTTGATGGAACAATTCCACCCAAGGAAGTTATGAAACACTCCTCTTCCTTAACCGAAATCCACACACTAAACATCTCAAACTTCCTTGCCAAGCCGAAAGACTCCATCAAAAGCTACATAAAGGGGAGCGGAATTTCATGGTCTATAGGACAAGCCAACTCCTTGACGGAATTGTCCTATCCATGGGACAATTCCGCCCAAGGAGGGTAAGATAATGTCACCGAAACAACATCCCCTTTCATCAAAATCGCTCTAACTTCTTCAAAGAACATCCCTCATTGCCAAAGGAGGACAACTAGCATGAAAAAGAGAGGTCGAAAATTTGTGATCTAGAGGACAATTCCCCCGTCCTGTAGGAGGTCGGAATCCGCCCTAGCATGGGACAGAGTAGATTTGCACTTCTATAATTAGCCAATTTTTAGTTCAAGGGCAGAAGAATTTATACAAATATAACATTTAAGTATAAGTCTGATTTATTTCTTATACTTTAAGTTATATTTGTATATATACCTTTCAGGATGTTTGAGATAGGATTCAGCTTCATAGGAGTTAAGGTGCAGATTCTAGATTTTAGAGGTTTTTAAAATATTTCAGGACTTAGCCAAATTTCAAGATTCAGCGCGCCTCCAGCAAAGCTACCTTCCACAATCTATCTCAGCTTTCTAAGATCAAATTGAAGCTAAAACAAGGATTCTCAAAAGGTTTAAACTTGTTTCATCGCAAATCTTTTTGGTTTTGATCCCACATTCCCGAAAGATTTAGCACAACTCTTGCCCATGTTCCAGACAGAATTCACTTCCCAACAGGCCAAAATTGCCAAAACCAACTCTCGAACTTCACTTGTCAGACCTAAGGACTTGAAAATTGTCGCCAACAAAGACTACCTAAGACCACTACTCCTACCGCTTGCAAAAGAGGGGGGTCCCCATTTGCAATGGAGGGATGGTGTGAAAACGTCACAACACTATGTTCCAAGCATGGAGCTTAATCTTCTCTCAACCAACCAGATCATGAGGCATTCTCCCCAGTTGGATATTGTTTCCAGTTCACACACCTGCAACATTGTTGATAGGAAGACTCACACTACAGTCGCTATGGGACTTGAGGATCATGGTCTTTATAGACTTCTTGATTTCGGTGATTCTCAAGAGCACGCCATGGCACTATCTCTCTCAATTATCCCAGTGGGGTTTGGTTGCTGGTCTACCCGAGATCCAGACTCAGCATCATGGCATTTGTGGAGCTTGTCAAGCTAGGAAGCAGCATCGGACACCATTCCCAGATGGTGATTCTTGGCGAGGTACTTCAATTGGTTTATGTTGATGTATGTGGGCAAATGAACACTCCTGTTAATGGGTCTAAGTACTTTTTATTATTCGTTGATGATTTCAGTAGAAAATGTGGGTGTATTTTCTTAAGAATAAATCAGCTGTGTTCAGCACATTTCAACAGTTTAAGGCCTTAGTTGAGAAAGAGTCAGGTTCTCAACTTGTCACTATTTGATAATGAGGGCTAGGAGTTTCGTTCATCTAACTTCTCAACTTTTTGTGCTACACATGGCATTAAGCACCAACTTACCACACCATACACCCCTCAACAGAATGTAGTTGAACAATAGAATCACACCATTACTAAATGGCTCATTCTATGATGGAACATAGAAAGGTTCCTAAGAAATACTAGTCTGATGCAATTTATACTGCAATCTACCTTTTGAATCGATCCCCTGCACATGTCGCTAAGAAGACGACTCCTGAAGAAGCTTGGCCAACACGAAAGCCTAAGGTGATCCATTTAAAGTCTTTGGTTCTACTACTGATGTGTGGATTCCAGAAGCCAAGCGTACCAAGCGTGCCAAGCTAGATTCCAAGAGCCAAAAACTTATGTTTACTGGTTACAACGAAAATCACAAAGCATACAAGATGATTGATGTGGAGACAGATCATCTCATATTCAGTTGTGATATTGTGGTTGATGAGACTACTGGTCTTTTTCTTTCTACTATCCATCCTGAGGATCAGCATATCAAGGCTTTTGACGTGGGTGTTTATCTTCCCTTAGGATCACTTGATGGGAGGGCTTCAGATCATTTTGACTCTGAGGATGAGGAGTCCACTAGGCTTGATATTGCACAACCTCACTTTCCTCGAGATTTGCATACAGATGATTTTGTTTCGGCCTCCTCAGGAGATGTTGTTTCTCCTATGTTAGATGTTGGTACTTCTACCCTTCGGCCTAAGTGGTAGGCCAAGATTATAGGGTATCTTCATGATGATGAGCTCATTGAGGGTAGATTAATTCGCAGAAAGAGCAAGCAACAAAACACAATCAATTTTGATCTTATGGCCAACATCCACAACATCTATGAGCCTTAGACATATTCAGAGGCTAAAGGCATTCCTGAGAGGGAAAAGGCCATGGAAGCAAAATACCATAGTTTTTTGAAGAATAACACTTGGGTCCTTTCTGATCTTCTTCCTAGGAAGAAACCTATCAGCTACAAATGGGTTTATAAGGTCAAGTATCATGCAAAAGGTACTTTAGATAAATAAATGGCCAGATTGGTAGCTTGAGGATTCACACAACAGGAGGGCACTGACTATGAGGAGACTTTTGCTCCTACAACCAAGATGAGCACAATTCATCTTATTCCCGCAATTGTAACCCAATTTGGGTAAAAAACCCATCAGATGGATGTCAAGAGTGCCTTCCTCAACGAGGAGTTGCAAGAAGAAGTCTATATGACGCATCCTCCTGGTTTCAAGGTTGTCAGCAAAGAACATCAAGTATGTAGACTCGTGAAAGCACTATGTGGCTTGCAACAGGCTCCTTGGGCATGGTACATCAAGATTGATCAATACTTCGTTGATCATAGTTTTTAGCGCAACCCTTCTGACACTAATTTGTACGTCAAACACTCTGGTCATGATATTCTTTTTCTTGGTGTCTATGTTGATGACTTGATCATTACTGGCAATTCGGCACATTTGATTGCAGCAATCAAACAAGATTTGAGTCAGGCTTTTGACATGACAGATTCGGTGCTTCTCCATTATTGCTTAGGTATTGAAGTTTGGCAAGCAGCTTGTAGTATTTTTATCTCTTGGTCTAAGCATGTCAGGAGTCTGCTTGACGAGTTTCAAATGCAGGACTGTAAACTTGCCTCCAAATCCATGGAGAAGGGGCTGAAGTTGTCAACCAATTCTGATTCACCTATGGTGAATGAAACAGCATTTAGGCAACTAGTGGGCAACCTCATCTACCTTACTACCACTAGACTTGATCTCAGTTTTGTCGTGAGCTACATCTCTCGCTTCATGACAGCCCTAAAAGTTTATCATTGCGTTGCAGCGAAGTGTGTGCTGAGATATGTGAAAGCCACTTCAGATTTTGGCATTGTTTATAGCAGGTGCAAGGATCCAAAGCTGATTGGTTATACAAACTCAAATTGAGCAAGATCAATGGATGACAAAAAAACTACTTCTGCGTATGTATTCAGTTTGGGTACAAGTATTGTAACATGGACCAGCAAAAAGCAACAAGCAGTGGCTTTGTCCTCTACTAAAGTAGAATATCGAGGAACAGTTAAGACAGCGTGTGTGGCAGTTTGGCTATGAAGGATGCTCTCTGACATGCAAATGTCACAAGCTATGACCTTCTCCCTTGTACACTGATAATCAAGGGTTGCTCAAACTGGCCAAAAATCCAATCTTCCATGAATGTACTAAGCATATTGAGCTTCACTGTCACTACATTCGCAAACTGGTAGAAGATGGATCAATTCAACTACAATATGTTCCAATAGAGGATCATACTGCAAATATCCTCACCAAGTCTTTGAGCCTGGATAAGTTTCTCAAATTTAGGGGGCAACTTGGTGTAGTTGACAGATTGACCATTAAGGGAGGGTGTTAGAATTAATATCTACATTATTAATGGTCAATATTGTAATATGTTAGTTTAGATAGAATGTTTCTATTTTCTACTTTCAGTTGTTCGGTAGCTTCATTTAGAAACTCTTGCAATGTAATTGCCTATAAAAGTTTCTCATTTCTCAATTACCATTGTCTCATTTTGTTTCACATACAAATTATGGACAGCTAGAGAGAGAGAGTTTAAACCAGGATTCATTGAACTGATTATTTTTCTTTCTGCAATTACCATTGTCTCATTTTGTTTCACATACAAATTATGGACAGTGCTAAACAGATTGCCTAGAGAGAGAGAGTTTAAACCAGGCTTCATTGAACTGATTCTTTTCCTTTCTGCATATCATAAATATTTTGAAATTGAAATATGTTGATATATAAATATAGAATTTAAAGCTATATCGAATATTAACTTCATACATCAGGTAATCATTGGAATGGGAGAAGAATGTTTACTCCAGTTCTTTGTTGGTTAAGTCCTCCACTGGCTGCAATCATCAAATAACCATTAGCATCTTTCTCGGGGACAGCAGCTGCATATAAGACCAGCAATATATAGCAAAAGTCATTTATAGGATATACAAAATAACATTTACATATATAGAGAGATTTTATGAAAAACTTCTCTAATTCTATTGCCAACAGCATAATTTTTAAATAGATAAAAAAAATCTATCTCGAATATACTATTTGTTACAAAACCCTTTCTGTTTGGTCAAATTGATTCCTCCTTTTAGGAGTAATCCCTTACAAACTGTAAATTTAAAGCTCCCTTGAATTCCATCCATAATAAAGCATGCATATGGCTACCAACAAAAGACAGAAGAGATGACCATATGATGATGTTTTTTGAATGTTTGATATTTTTTATGCAGTTATTCTTTTAGTAAGATAACTTTATGAGCTTTAACAAAACCCTGCCCCACCAAAGAGGTATTTAGTATTTACATGAAGAATCGAAATTCATAATTTGCACAAACTGTGTTTAGTAAAGGAAAATAATTTTACACAAACCAAGGAAAGCAAAATGATGATAAGCAGACTTACAAGCAAAACGAATGCGTGAATCACTGCAACCATAGTAAAACTCAGAGAACTTTGATTCCCAGATATCAGCTTGACTCTACAGCACACATCAAATGATCGATGACAATAAACATCAGCTCCCATTATATTTCATGGATGTATGTTGCGGGCTGAAAGAAGTTGCTTTGACCAAAACACTAACCTTAATTAAGCATAATAATCTATAACTGTCTAAACAAATGAAATGAAATGTAACACGTACTGGCACATTGGTTGTATTACTGAAGCTTGTTTGAAGGTGATCTACTTGTTTCTTCTGTTGAAGCATGTTAAGACATCAAGAAACATGAGATTAGAAGCTTTCTTCCTGCTCACTCATAGTCTATTCTCATAAACATGGAAAATCACAGTTCTAAATACAATATTACTAAACTTCAGACCAAATTAAGTATTACGAGAGTAAAAATATGGCATGGCCAAGATCCAACACAGCAAATATACAGTGGACATGTGGCACATTTTGGTTGTATGGCTCTCGAGAGTCAAACATGGGAAAAACTTGGTAAGTAAATGAGTAAGAAAGTAAATGAATAAGAATTAACTTACCCTTATGGAAAAACTTGTCCAAAGATAAACAAATTAAAGTTAGATGATATTGAAAATTTGACCAAAAGTTAAAGATTTTTCCATTCAATAACAAAATGTGTGTGCTTATCTATTCTGAAGTTGACATTCAGAACAGCGCTTAGAGTGGAGCTCATCTAGCTAGTCATACATTTCAAAATAGAGGTTCCTGCTCAAATTTCTTCAAAACAAGGTCTAATTTGTAAGTTTAATTCCTATTGGCCTAGCCTAGTAGATTTGCATACGATCTCAAATAAACTTTTCTTAAGGAATCAATTGAAATCTTTCCAAGTGCTCTAGGTTTTTTAAGTTTTATTATGTGAAGCTATGGATGATTGTAATTTCATATCGAGCAAGGATCATGGTTTTGGGAGACCCGTGTATCGCTGGTTAAACCTTGGCTTCTGGCATTTAACCCTACTGTGAAAGGCATCTATGATGCCAATATGAATTCATTTGCCCAATCTTCCTCTACAGTTGTGGGTTGAACCCTATTTTAAAGGCATAGGAAATGTTTTGGATAAATTTCAGTCAATTGACCAGAAACAGAAGGAGTTATCCATTCTACAGCAACTTGTATCGAAGTAGAGAAATTGATATTTTTTAAAGGAATCCCAAATGAAGTTTGACTTAAGGTTGAGAACAGACTGCGTAAAAAAGTTTTGGATTTTAAAAACGTCCCATTTCAATGTCAAAAGTATTTCCAGGTAGATCACATTGCTGTTAATTGTTGGGTTGATAAACCTTCCTGAGATGGAAAAGCAGGTAAGGCCAAAGCCATTTTTTTTGGTAATGGTATTCCTTTCTATGTTAAGCCAATTTTTTTGGTAAGAGTATTTACTATTCCTTTCTATGTTACTCAATGTCCCTGATACAATGTAGTTATGGCCAAGGTAGGCAAATCTGGTGATGATTGTGTGCCTCCTAATGAGACCAAACGGAGAAATACATTCTTGGGAAAAAGTTATTCCAAAAAGGTGGCTATGGCCAAGGTAGGCAAATCTGGTGACAGTTATGTGCCTCCTAGCAAGATCAAATTGAGATACACAATCTTGGGAAAAATTTATTCCAAAGCTAACCTAAGGTAAAATGAGTATCACATGGCTATGGCCTAACCATGGATAGGTGAACAAACATTAGACACTGCCCACTCATCAATATTCATTGTTACATATATTGATGGACATTGGACCTTACTTCATTAGGGCATTTAACTGCACTAGAAACAATGAGGATGTTCAATATCAGTTTTTAAACCTACAAGATGCCATTGAGGAAGGCTGTCCTCAAAATGTACTGCAAGTGATTACAAATGTAGTATGTGTATGCAAGGCAATTGGTACATCAATTAAGTCGACCTACAGGTACATCTACAAGACCCCCTATCATGTGCATACTTTGAGTTTGAACCATACACTCAGACATTGGAAAATTACAGTGAGTCAAAAAGATGGTGCTGGATGCAAGGGAGGTACAAACGTTCATTTGCAATCATTATATCTCATTGAAATAGTTTTAAAACTTAAGAGATATATGAATTCCTCAAACTAGTTGAGACTTGATTTGCTTCTTGCTTTATTCTACAACAAAGGATGCTTGAGTTGCAAGAGTCCTTGTAATTTATGATTATGACATAGGAATGGAAGCATTATTGAGAGTCGAAGACAAGGAAAGAGAAGAAGGTGAAGGAGATTTTGAGTAATGACAACCTTTTGTCAAATGAGAGATATGTCAAAATCTTTTGTATCCCCTATTTTTAGAGTTGTCAAATTTGGGGATTCTAACAATCCTAGTCTTGGGGAGATTTACAACCTGTCATAGGGTTTGCCGAACTTCAAGCATGAAGTTTGAAATTCGGTGAACATTTACCAGAAGCAGAAAATTCATTGAAATTCAAAATACATTTGTGCTAGAAAAGATGTGTTGATTTTATTAAAATATATTCTTGCTGTGTGCTTTTTTTAGGAGCAAACTAGTTGAGATTTGATTTGCTTCTTGCTTTATTCTACGACAAAGGATGCTTGAGTTGCAAGAGTCCTTGCAATTTATGATTATGACATAGGAATGGAAGAGGTATTGAGAGTCAAAGACAAGGCAAGAGAAGAAGGTGAAGGAGATTTTGAGTAATGACAACCTTTTGTCAAATGAGAGATATGTCAGAAATCTTTTATATCCCCTATTTATAGAGTTGTTGAATTTGGGATTCTAACAATCCTAGTCTTGGGAAGATTTACAAGCTGTGTCATAGGGTGTGCCGAACTTCAAGCATAAAGTTTGAAATTCAGTGAACATTTAACAACCCCAGAAAATTCATTGAAATTCGCAACACAATTGTACTAGAAAAAATGTGTTGATTAAATAAGTTCTTGCTATATGCTTTTGTTAGGGTTTTGATAGTTTTTTATTTGCAATCGAGGTTTCTCAGGCATGAATGCATGACAAAATATTTGAAGGTGCAATAACAAAAAGCGCATGACAATTGAACAGATTTCAAAGCCTGGTAGCCTGGTAGTGGCCTTGACCTGAAGGCTGAACCTCCATTTCCATTCTACAATTTATGCGACTTTGGGGCTATGCTATGGCACCACTTCCTCTATACTCCAGAACTTTAGGTTTTTTTCTCTATTTTATAAACATGTAGACATGCATTTTCGATAGTTCAAGTTATAATTTTAATATTGAGTTTGACACCAACAAAACATTCATTATTTTATATTAAATTTGTATAAAAAAATAGTATTTTAATTATAAAATATTTAAATTTAGAACCTTTCTCCTTTCATTGGACTTCTCTACTTAATAGTTAATTAATATGTTTTTTTAATAGACATTAATTTTAGTATTTTTCATTTTAATGTTTTTGGTAATAAATATCTTGTAATGTTAAAAAAACATTTGGACTATTAATGGTCCCAAATGGGTTAATCCATCAACTGCTAGGGACAGTTCGATGGAGTGGTCAGCACCAGATAATGGTTGGATTAAAATCAACTTTGACAGCACATCAAAGGGGAACCAGGGTCCATCAAGAGCAAGTTGTGTTGCTAGAGATTGGAGGGGGAACATTCTAGAATGGTGTATGCAAAGGCTCAATATAGGCACAAATAATGAAGCAGAAGCAAAACGGACTTTCCTAGCAGTGAAATTGGCAAAGAGATTGTCATTTCCTTTGCTTAATCTGGAGCGAGACTTGCAATTCATAACAAATGCGCTAATAAAAGGGGGAGCAGAGTACTAGAAGTTAGATAAAATAGTAAAAAATTACAAAGAAATAGCTGGCAACAGTCAGAAAATTTAAAATTTCTCACGTAAAACAAGAGGAAAACACGGAGGGTGGACAAATACTCCAAGTTGGCAATAGAGTTAATGCAAGGGTATGATCAAGAGGTATGGGAAGACCTACAAGGCAGTCGTTAGGGAGAGGAGGCAGCTCGCAAGGACAGTACAAAGGGACAGATTGGAGAGATTTAATTGCCTCACATTGATACCTGTCTGTGCTATGAGGCGGAGAGCGTGCGGAGTAAGTTTAAAGCAGTATCGAGGAGGATGCATTACTCACTCTTTAACTTGCTTTTTGTAGTCTAAATTCCAAGCAAAACACAATATCATTGTACGACCGCTCTTTCATTTTTAAAGGCATACTAAGAGATCGGGAGATGGAGAAAATGCAAGCTAATTTCTCCCTGCAAACCCTGAAACCTTGTGTTGCCTTTTGGGGAAAAGTCTCAGAAGAAAGGCTCAAGCACGCCTTCAACTTTGAAGATGTAGAGTTCATTCTCAAGTTGTCCATTATTTTGTGGGACGAATTTCTGAAGGTAGAGTACAAGTATAGAACAAATGCAAATACTGCATCTTTGTTTCTGGTGTGGTGCCTCAAGTTGGTCACCAAGGAAGAGGCACATTGGATTATGAACTAGTGCATTCAAGAGGAGTGGTGTTGGTGTTTGGCACCTTTCAATGCCACTGCAAGGTCGAGGGAGGGTTTCGTGGCCCTAAGTCACAATTGGTTACACATGGGGATTTCATCCCCCTCCCTACGTTGGTTTTTCATCTAGAGTGGCTCAGATGATAAGGAAGGGCAACGTGCAACTGCACAAATTGGTCTGAATGGGATGAAAGACTATCTCAACACACAAGAGGCAAAAGCCCGACAAGGGGAGGAAGAGCTAGAGCCAAAGAGAAGGGGTCGAAAGAAAGATGAGTCAAAGCACAAACGGGGTCGGCCCACAGTGTCCAAGGGTTCCAAGAAGTGGAGGGAAGATGCAAAGTCCACCGCAGCATCCAACAACAAGCAATAGAAGGGTGGGTGGACCCTTTTTGTTTCAATGTATGTATGTTTCGTTATGGAAATGGGTAGGAGAATAGCAATTGGTTATCTTTCAATATTTTTTGGTCTAGTATCAATGTAATCACGCTCGTAGGAGTTGGGGTAGTTAGCATTTTTTTTGTATATCTATCTGACAAAACAATGGTGGTCCAAGTTGTAGCAGACGGGGAAGAGTTTTTGGTTCCCATACTCGACAATGGCAAAAATATTTGGTCTAGTCTGTGATGGTTATGGATAGATGTCAATGTAATATAAATTTGTTATTATTAATTAAATCTACCAACTTTATCAATCAAAAAAAAATTATGGTTTCAATAAAATTTAAGTATGTTAAAATTTTGTTTTGGATAAAAGTATCATTAGTTTCCTTTTACCAAAATATTCTCAATAATTGGGAACATTCTGGTGAAAAGGAATGGAGCGACAACAAGGGAGGCCATGGATGCCGAAACTAGGGTTTCGCAAGCATGAGGGACAGCATTACAGGAATGCTTCACGAGTTGGTTGGCCCTACAATCGCCGAAACCAGTCGGGTATTAACACAGTGGCAAACCCTAAATGGCAACGGAGTTGGGAGCCCTCAATCGGAAAGGAGCAAGATCGACGAGAAAACCGCATCCCACAACAGCAGCAACAATCCCTCATAACACCGCAGGCTTGGAATGATGCTCTAAGGATAGGAGGTTTCAATTTCAAGCAGATTGAAAGAAAATTCTGGCACCCGAAAGCAAAGCAAAAGGTTGATGATCAGCGAACAACTGAATACCCGCATGTGGAATTTGCTCAGGTCTCCTCTCTAATGATTGACAACAAAGAATGGATTGATTCGGTAAGTTATCTAAAGTCGAAGGCTTTTTTCCTGCAATGGGCAGGGCCCTAGCCCTCTTTTAGTAGAATAAAATTATGGTGTGAGAAGCACTTAGGAATAAACTACACTCTTAAAACCCTGTCAAATGGTTTCTTTTTAGTAATCTGCTCTTTTGCACAAGATAAGGAATGGGTCTTAAACAACAAGCCGTTTCTGATAGAGGGAAAGGGTTTATATTTTGTGGATTGGTCCCCAAACATTGACCCGAACACAAAAAAAGTAAAGGAAATTCCGATCTGGGTCAAAATGCCGAATCTACCGCAAGAATATTGGGACCCTGAAACTATTAAATTTATTGGGGATAGACTAAGCACATTTTTTAAGTTTGAAGAAGCAGTCGACAACACAAATTTATCAATCTACCCCCACATGATGATCCTATGGCGGGAGGTTCATCTCTTCCCCGACTTAATAGAAATCAGGTCAGGGGAAGGCCTATGGAAGCAGAGGCTAGAAGCAAACACTTATGTTGACTCTGCACTGTATGAGTTGGTTAATGATAAACAGTGCCAATCAGCTCCACTAGATAAAGGCGAAGGTTTAGATAAGGATAGCCTAGAGAAAGTCATTATAAAGATAGTTGAGGGTAAAAAGAGGATCAACTTCGAAGAACCAGCCTTAGGAACCATCTTGGATCTTACTTTAACGGAGATAAATAGCAACATAATAGGCTCAGACTAGGAATCTGGCCATAAATCAGATATAATCAGCACTTTTGAAAATAATAGTGGTTGCTACCCAACTAGAGGGGTTGAAGACCAAATCAGTAACAAGTGTGTGGACTTTATCTCGACGAGCCCGGGAACTGAGAATTTGTTGCCGAACTCTGGGGTAGATGTGGAACCAATGGGGGAGGTGGACCAACCTGAGCAAACAGAGACAGACATCACTCAAGTCATGAAAAGCCGTGGGGAAAACGAAATAAAAGGCTGGTTGGCTAAGGTTTTGGATTGTCCCCCACAATCAACAGACTCATACTTCCAGAACCGGAATGTCGAAGGGGAGAGTGGTCGAGCAGATAAACCAATCTCAGAGAAAGATACTCTGGGAGACAGGCCAAATTTGGATTTTGGGGTAACAGTTGATTCAGAGATGAGGTGCGTCGGGTAAACCAAGGCAGAAATGGAATTTATGGATATACAAATTTCTCCTATCTGCAATCTGGAGAGCTCCTTTGAGGGAGTTAAGGATAGCAGTGGGGATACAAATTAATCAAAAAATGATTATGATTTACAAGAGGTTGATGGGGGAGCAGATGAATTGGGCTTCATGGACATCTCAGACGTTTTGGAACAAAGAACTATTGAGCAATCATCTTCAGTAAAACGGAACCGAGCTTTGGGGCAAAAAAGAAACGGGGACCAAAATCTTCTATAGTTAAACTGGCCATGGCAGGGAACGCTACTAATCAAGCAAGAGTATTGAGATCGGGAAACGGCTACTCACTTTCCCGGGAGCAATGAGGCTCCTATCGTGGAATGTCAGGGGCTGCAATGCCCCTGACAAGATTCACCTGATCGAAAGTTGCTTTGATCAGGTGATACGAGATGTGATCTTTTTACAAGAAACAAAACTAAGCGGAGAAGAGATTTCATCTTTCCAAGCAAGCTTCCCAAAATGGAAAGGTGTCTTTGCTGATTCTGTGGGGGCTTCTGAGCGGATAGGGATCTTGTGGCAAGATTCAATGGGTGATATCAGGGTTAAACTTCAAGCTAGGAATTGGCCTTGGGTGGAAGTGTTATCTAAGCAACTTTTAACGGTTTTTCAAGTCATTAATATATATGGGCCCAACAATCCAGCTTTGAAGAGAGTATGGCAAGATATATCAGGGATACTAAGCAATAATGCAGAGGACATGTTTGTATTAGGGGGAAACTTCAATGCCATACTAAGCCCAACAGAAAAAGCTGGGGTAAGCGATGGATTAGTCAAAGCCAGAAGGATTTTGATCAGTTTATTACAGGGAATGGGCTGATTGAGGTAGCGCTAAGAAATGGTCAATTTACTTGGACCAACAGAAGGAGTGGTTTCCTAAACATTGCAAAGAAGCTTGATAGATTCCTCGTTGCTGGGAATTGGGCAGAAACAGGTTGGACTTGCTTAGCAAAGATCCTACCCATAATAGGTTCTGATTATTATCCCATATGTTTGCCAATACAGGAGGAGGCTACACCGGAGCAAGCTCCTTTCAAGTTTGAATCTGTGGCTACGGGAACCTGGGCTGGAGGACAAGGTCAAAGAATGGTGGTCTTCTGCTCCGCAGAGGAGGTAATAAGGCTTTCATTTTTTCAAAAAATTACAATACATTAAAGAACTTTTGAAGATCTGGAACCAAGATGTTTTCAAAAACATTTTTGTGGAAAAACTAAAAATTGAAAGTAAACTGTCAAATTTACACTCAGTAGTGATTGAAAAGGGTATGGAGGAAGTGGATTTTCAAACGGAACAGGATTTGAGTAAACAGTATTCTGAAGCCCTAGCTAGGGAAGAGGTTTTCTGGAGACAGAAATCCTGCGAAACATTGCTTAAAGATGGTGATAGGAACACACATTTCTTTCACAACTCAGATGAGGTCAAAAGGTCGGTCAACAAGATCTTTTCCATTTTAAATAAGAATGGAGTGTCTCTACAATGCCCTGATGAAATTAATGCTGAAGCAGATAGATATTTTAAGGAAATTTTCTGGGATAATTATGTTAGTTCTAACTTAGACCTAGACATTCTAGAGGTCATTCCTAGTTGTGTTTCTAAACAACAAAATCAAATGTTAATGAAACCTACTACTCTGGAGGAAGTTAAGAAGGCTCTTTTTTCCATGGGGGGAGAGAAAGCCCCGGAGCCTGATGGCTTTTCTGCTATCTTCTTTCAACGTTTTTGGGGCATAGTGGGACAAGAGATTAGGGAGGTGGTTGAGGAGTCTAGAGAAGGGTGTTTCATGCTCAAAGATTTCGACAATACCTTCATCACCCTTATCCCTAAAAAGGAGGACAAACTTAATTTCGGGGATTTCAGACCTATATCCTTAAGCAACACCATTTATAAGATAATCACTATAGTTATTGCTAACAGGCTTAAAGGTATTCTGGACGCCGTGATTTCTTGTGAACAGAGTGGTTTCTCCCCAAACAGATCTATTTATGAGGGCATCATTGTTGCTCATGAGGCCATCCACTCTGTGAAATCAAGTAAAGCTTAAAAGATGATGATAAAACTGGACATAAAAAAGGCCTATGATGCAGTTAACCATGACTTTCTCCTAAGGTATTAAACAAATTTGGTTTTAGTAAAGAATGGATCGAATGGATTGAAAGTTGTTTAAGCACACCTATATTCTCTGTTCTACTTAATGGAAGCCCTCAGGGCTTCTTTGACTCAAACAAAGGCATCCGCCAAGGTGATCCCTTATCACCTTTTCTTTTTATTATAATGGTTGAAGCTTTGGGGAGGTTAATCTCAAAGAAGCGGATGGATGGACAATGGAAGGGCATTATAATTGCAGCAGGGATTGACCCTCTGTCACACCTCCAATTTGCAAATGACACCTATTTAATGAGGGAGGCTAGTGCTACTGAAGCAAGGGTAATTAAATCCACTTTGGATAAATATAGTCGGGCTTCAAGCCAAAACATAAACTGGTGCAAATCTGAAGTTTTCTTCTTCAATACTGATAGACAAATCCAACGCAATATTTGTAGGATACTGGGGATACGGGTTGGTTCACTCCCAGGAAAATTTCTTGGTGTTCCTCTTTTTGGGGGAGTATCAAAGGCACCTCTGTGGAAGGATTTAGTGGATAGTTGCTTTAAGAGAATGGAGAGTTGGAAGAGCTAATGGCTAACCTCAACAGGCAGAATCCTAATGCTAAAATCAGTAATCTCTGCTATCCTAGTGTTTTCAATGATGTGCATGAAAATCCCAGGGAAAGTGATTAAAACAATTGAACAAAAAATGAGGAAATTCTTTTGGAATGGACCTCAGGATGAAGACAAATGGCCCCTGATAGCATGGAAGGAAATTTGCAAGGCTAAGAGTGATGGGGGTGTTGGAATCAAAGATTGGCAGTTGATGAATGTTGCTCTTGGAGCTAAGCTAGTCTGGTCTATATATTCAAATCCCAATCTGCTATGGGTCAAAGTTTTGAAGGCCAAGTATCTAGATAATATGCAGGTGGACAGAATTCTGACTGTCAGGAACCCTCCCAACTATCAGGAATCTTGTTTGGAACTTTATCTTGGACTGCAGAACCATCATTACAAATCACATCTCATGGCAAGTGGGAAATGATCTCGGGGCAAACTTCTGGGATGACTCTTGGCATGGCTTTCCGACCTAGAAAGATAATGTTGAATTGCATGATTGAGGACTTTCTTTCTACAAGCGTGGGGAAACAAAGTTTGCGATTACATGGAAAGAACAAACGGGATCGGTGGTTTGGAATGGGGTTGGAGATCTGTAGAAGGTTTAGAATTAAGCCACCAGCAAAAGGAGATGATGAAAGCCATTTTTAGGGACAGATGTATAGTTTTCACTAACAAAGAGGACAAGCTTTTTTGATGTGCTGCCAAAAGCGGGAACTACTCAGTTAAAGTGGATATCAGATTGTAGCTAGGCGGGAGGAATTAGGGGAGTGGCCTTTCCGACTCTTTTGGGGAAAGGATTGTTCGCCTAAAGCTGGATCTTTTGTTTGGCTGGCAACCAGAGGCCGAATTCTTACTAGAGAAAGGAGAAAAAGATTTGGTTTTCATGGTCCTACTAGATGCGTGCTCTGTAAAGAGACAGAAGAGAATGTGGATCATCTCCTCCTAAATTGTAAAGTGTCTCGGGAATGTTGGGAGATGATTTTGGGCAAACTGGGTTGGCAGAGCCCTCTACAATATTTTTTAAAACAAGTCTTCTTAAGTTGGCCCCACAAGAATAAAAAATCAGTTTTGTCTAGTGTGTGGAATGTGTGCCCCTCAATTGTGATCTAGGCAATCTAGAAAGAGCGAAATCATAGAATCTTCACTGGAAAAACTGAAACTGTTGAAAGAGTTTAATTTAGAATTAATCATTCTATTGAGGAGGTGGTTGGGGCAGCCACAAGCAATTTCCAAAAAGGGGTTTCCTTCACCCTTTGGGATCAAAAAATCCAAGCCAGTTGGCTAGGGATTAGAATAAAGCATGCAGGACAAACTAGACAGCCAAAGTCCAGTATTCTTAGAAGGTCTGCAATGAAATGGCAAAAACCTAGTGAGGAATGGACTAAGATAAATTTTGATGGGGCTGCCACATCTAACCCAGGTGTCTCAGGTGTTGGAGTCATCATCTGCAACAGTAGAGGTGAAACTCTAGCTATTGGGGCCCAAAAAGTTATCAAAGGGGACTAACAATGTTGTAGAGGCTAAGGCAGCCATGTTGGCCATCAAAATGGATCGACGGTTGGGTTTCAAGCACATTCACCTTAAAGGGGACTCATTGATAGTGATTCAAGCTATCATTAAAAGGCGCTCAGAGGCTTGGCATTTATAGTCGTATATTGATGTGATAGCTGATTTGCTCACATCCTTTGATGATTTCAAAATTAGACACATTCTAAGGGAGGGGAACATAGAGGCAGATAGACTCTCAAAATGGGCTTTGTCCTTCAATGAGGAACTTGAATTCCGATCGGAGGATTTCTGAAAGGAACTGAGCTCTGGTGTTGATAATTTCTACTGTTCTCCTGATGATCTGCTTAACATATGATGAGATGGCATGCTCATGACAAGTTGAGGTGGTAAATGCTGATGTAATACCTTTTATGGTTTTTAATTTTTTGTTGATTTGAGTGTTTTGTGCAGCTCGCACGAGGAGACGCATTAAATAAACAGGCAACTTGTGCCCATATCTGCCTAAAATGTTTCTTTGTAATCATTTCTCAAAGTGCGAAGGACGATGGGTGGTGATCCTCGCACATCCAAGATTGATATGACTGGTGGCAGGGAATGAAATTAATAAAGGTCTTTTCGGCTATCAACTCACACGATTGAATGGTGATGTTGGCGAAGAGCATGAAAGAGTTTAATTGTCGATTAGACAGGAGGCATGCTTTTGAGATAATAAAGTCGACGAAGAGAGCATTTCAACATAAAGTTGGGGTAGTTCCAAATTTAAAGAATTTTGTGGCATGAGTTGAAGGTGTAGTGTGAAGGGTTCTACGCAGGAGACATGGAAGCCACATTCACTGTTAAGACGGCTGAACAACAAAAAGCTTTCTACAGTGTTGCGAAGGAGCATAGGCTGAAGCGGCTGTTAAAAATCAATAGCGATGAGATGGTGGAGAAGGTTTTGAAAGCGCTTGGTGAATTGTTCATGGGAGCAAAACACAGGTCCAGGGTGAATATGGATATTATCACCATCATAATGGCATGGGGATTGGAATTAAACGAAGAGGTGGAAGTGATAAAATGGGTCTTGAATTCCCTATTTGATGAGGATTTGTTAAAGGGTTTGGAAACCCTGTTTGAGTGGGTGGTTCCAGGTAGAGGCTTCGACATCTCGGAAGGTTTTGAGGACTTCGAGGATGCAGAAATAATGGGCTTGGTGTCATTTGTTCACTGGTCGCGCCGCTTTGACAAGGATGGTTACACGATGACAATGTTGGTGGCTTGGGAGGACTTAAAGCTCACCATTCGCAATCATGAGTTCGCTCTTAATGAAGCCATGCTGGCTTCCCGGAGAATGTACCAAAAAAGAATTGATCACGACGGGTGTTCCGTGTGAAGAAGGTGAAGGTTAGTTTCGGGTAAACAGAGTTGTGGAAATCTGTTTTTTGTTGATATTTGAAATATGGTGCCGAAGGTTTCACTATTTATAGACATGGTGGCTGTTAAAGGTCAATTTTCACTAGTTTTAGCTTTAATATTTCCAGTTTTCGATGTGGATATTAATGATAATGGGGTTGGGATAGATTTAGGGTTAGTGGTTTTTCGAAAGTATTTTGGTGACACTGCAAGAGGCAGGTTTTGTATTTAAATTTTAATATCTATGGAGGGATAAGGTGTTTCCTTGCTTAAAGGGTGTAATTTTTTGTAATGCTTTCAGTTATATTAATAAATATACTCATGAGATAGGATCCACCTTAGAGTTCTACCAAGAACATATTCATCCCATCATTCAAAAAAAGCGAGGAAACTTACACACCCCTCTACACATGGTTGCATATGCATTGAATCTAAAGTAGTATCTATTAAGACACGGCAAATTTGTCCTCACTGATAGCCACATGATGAAGAAAACCCTTGTGAATACCTTAATGAAAATGTTTAGTCCAAAGGAAGCTTATCAGAGTTGAATGGCTAACATTTACTAAACTCAATGGTTACAAGACGTACGCAAAGATTGTCAAGCATAGTTTGGCATAAGAGAAGCCAATTGCTTGGTAGCATTTCTATAGACCTCCCACGATTGATGTATACACTTACCATTCATCCTCTCTAATAAGTTTTCTAAAACTTTTCTAAACTCTCTACTATTAAGAGGGATTGATCCAACTTTATCCACTCTTGAGAGAAACAAACTCATCCTTACAAGTGCAAAAAAAGAGCTTTTCATTGTGTGAATTGTCTTGCACCTAATTGATCACAAGGCACCTAAGAACAGTATAGCTCAACAATGCAATGGAATGCAAAGCTTAAGGGACTGTAACAAATTGATCGGGAAGAGGATATGTAGTCGGGATTGATTGGGCTCACATTACAAGATGAGGATGCAATTCATTCCAATGACAAGTTTTTGAGATATCCAATGGATGATGACTCTATTTTTTGAGATTATTGCTCAAACAAAAACCAGCCATGGATATCTTTCTTTGGCATTCCCATTTTATCATCTTTAATCTTTAGTTGGGTATCTCATCTCATTTTATTTTTACATTTTCAAATGTCATAATGCTTACAACGCCTACAATCCTCATATATAGCGAATAACAATTAACATTTATGATTTGGGAATTGACAATAAATTATCAATTATCAATTGTGTAGTGCATTCTCAATTCTCTACTTAATATTATACATTTGTGAAAATTATGGTTGTTGATATACATCTACAGAAACACATATATAGCCTTGGCTCTACCGTCCCCAAAATTTAGGAATTTTTTGACCTTGGTCCATTGATCCCTCCAACCCATACCCCGCCATCTTAGATACTCAAAGAAACACTACTAAGAGCTCACTATTGGCTTTAAGAAGTGTTAATGTTTGTAGCTTCAGTCGTATGATCACTAGAATATATATAATATATGTTGATTAATAATAATATAATATATGTTATATTATTATTAATCATATGAAATTTAATATTTAATATTGAATTATTATATTATTCTTAATTAATAATTGATTAATGAAACATTATAAGATTGATTAAATTATAATTAATGGGAAGAGGCATGTCCTTTCTTATAAATAATAATGAATAGACATGTCCCGTGAGGGGACAAGTCTCTCTTAGCCTCATTCCCAATATAAATGAAAGAGAGATTGTTGCATTTGGAAAACACATACAACATAGAGTGCTATTACATTTGCAGCTATCCTAAAACTTAACATGGTATCAGAGCCAGACTGCAAATGTAAGAGAGTAGTTTGTTGATGGTGAATGTGTGACTGTCTCAGAAAATACAGTCCCAGTACAGGGACCATATCTCACAAATCCACCGTTGGATGTTTCCGAATTTTGGATATGTTGGTGAAAAACAAATTCTGAAGAATCTCACCGGAGCGATTGCACAAAAAGTGTGGAGTTCAAAAGTTATGAGGGATTGTGTATGGTTCTATGTGAAATTCCTGAAAGCAGCATTAAAGAGATATATTAATTTGTTATGATCGTGCTCAAGCATTAACAAAGAAGAATGTATTCAAGGAAGTGTATCTCTTTCTAGGAAGAAAGAATTACTATAGAGTGTCACCTCTCTTGGAGCAATCAAGTCATTTCACAAGAAGACATGAGTATTGTTCAATGATATAACAGTGGGAATTGCACATTGTGGGGGGAATAATAACCAATATTACATTTCTATTTGAACCATCCTTAGTGGAGAGTGAGAAAATGGTGATCATCCACTTTAGGCTATCGCTCTACATGAAGGTCGTCAACATGGCTAGCACGAGCAATATTATGATTTCCTGCAGCGTGTCCACCGCAAACAACTTCAAATTTTGATGAGAGTTGATATTTCCTATATGGGCTCACCTTACAAAGCAAATATTTGAAACTTAAGATAAGTATTTCATGTTTTATTAATGGACATGAATTATTGAGTTTGAAATTTATGCTATAATATTGGCTAGCAAAATCTTGTATGCTTCTATCTTTGGTATTTAAGTATGAGATAATTTAGTTTATAAGTTATTTGTAATCTGTCTCTGACATACCTTCAGGACAGAAGCACAAGAAATTGTTTTCAGAGGGAGTCTGACTCTTCAGAGGTAACTTTGGATGAGGAGCTAAGAATATTGATATCAGATTCAGAGGGAGTCTGATACTTCATCATAAGAAATCTTGGATGATCAAAAGATTGATATATGCTCAATGAGTTCTTCTCTGTGAGAGACTCAGAGGGAGTCTGATACTTCATCATAAGAAATCTTGGATGATCAACAGATTGATATCTGCTCAATGAGTTCTTCTCTGTGAGAGAAGTTCGAGGTGAAATTCCTTGTTTTCACCCTCTGCACTGAGGCATGATGGATGTCATGTGTTTGGCTCCATATTTTTAATGGGCCTGCCCCCTGTGTACATCATGAGGAAGTGACGACTTCCAAATGATTATCACTTGTATTTGTAAGAGTTATTGAAAGGTGACGATCTCACAATAACTTGACCTTCTAGTGTGATAGACATCGTGTGATGGCTGAAACAGATCACAATAGATGATTTCCTGCATGGTGGATTCAGTTCCTTAAACAGACCATTGACCTTCTATTGTGATAGACATCGTGTGATGGCTGAAACATATCACAATAGATGATTTCCTGCATGGTGGATTCAGTTCCTTAAACAGACCATTGACCTTCTATTGTGATAGACATCGTGTGATGGCTGAAACAGATCACAATAGATGACTTCTTGCATGGTGGATTCAGTTCCTTAAATAGACCATTGACCTTCTATTGTGATAGACATCGTGTGATGGCTGAAACAGATCACAATAGATGATTTCCTACATGGTGGATTCAGTTCCTTAAACAGACCTATGACCTTCTATTGTGATAGACATCGTGTGATGGCTGAAACAGATCATAATAGATGATTCCCTACATTAAGGATACATTACCTATGGAAATTTTTGAGTTATGGTGAATATCATGAGACTTGATATTCTTTGTCAGACCATATCTCTTGATATCACGATGAGGTGATATCTTCTCTCTTAAAAGTAATGGATCTTTTGTGAATTGCATTTTGATGGATTATATCTTCTTTAGCTAAGAGGGAGTGTTGATATTTTGTGTAGCTATGGTGAGGGTCATAGGTGTTGACACAAGAGACCACTACACATTCTGTTTGATCATCCTCCCTAGCTAAGAGGGAGTGTTAATGTTTGTAGCTTCAGTCGTATGATCACTAGAATATATATAATATATGTTGATTAATAATAATATAATATATATGTTATATTATTATTAATCATATGAAATTTAATATTTAATATTATATTATTATATTATTCTTAATTAATAATTGATTAATGAAACATTATAAGATTGATTAAATTATAATTAATGGGAAGAGGCATGTCCTTTCTTTTGAATAATAATGAATAGACATGTCCCATGAAGGGACAAGTCTCTCTTAGCCTCATTCCCAATATAAATGAAATAGAGATTGTTGCATTTGGAAAACACATACAACATAGAGTGCTATTACATATGCAGCTATCCTAAAACTTAACAAGAAGATTTGGTGGTGCCCGCATAAAACCATAGGTCAACACAATAACTACCCA
This sequence comes from Thuja plicata, assembly GCA_018584345.1. Classification (NCBI taxonomy): domain Eukaryota; kingdom Viridiplantae; phylum Streptophyta; class Pinopsida; order Cupressales; family Cupressaceae; genus Thuja; species Thuja plicata. The sequence goes on from MU224951.1 coordinate 6,857,787, forward strand.
ACAAAAGCAATAAGATAGTTTTAATTATAAAAACTCTTCTAAAAAACTTGTTGACAATAAACAAGATATGGTCAAGCTTGTGTTTGTTATGATGAGTTTAAGCAAGTCAACATTGTTAAGACACAAAACTCATTAAGTAAACTAAGTTGATTTATGGAAGCTCAAAGAATGTGGGCAAGTCATTTGACTAAAATTCATTTGTGAAAGAGGTAAACATTGTGTCTATACATTCAAAGAGATTTGTGAAGGGAAAACAAAAATTAAACATTTTGACCAACATCCCGTTAGAAATGCTTGCTATTTTCCAGGTTCGGTAGTATTGGCTGAACTTCAAGCTTTAAAGGATTCAAAACCCATTTTGCATGGAAAGCTATACTTTTATCAGCAATAACATGGCTTGAGGATACCCCTTAGACAACTCAAGGCTGGTTCACACAAGTTAAGAGTTAATAAGCACCATCATATTCCACTAGGTAATTGTATTCCCCATCTCTATTCCCTCCCAAAAGTGGAGATTAAGGATTACTTTATTTATAGGTGCCTATTTATGATATCTACAGGAGCTACCATGCCCTGTACAAAGGTTCGGATGATTGTTTGTACATATTTTTTGCTATCCTTATTAGGGGTGTCTAACCTTTTTCCTTTAAGAGGTTTAGTTATATGTTTAGAATCTTCTACGTGATCCTTAGAGCTACCATGTTGATTATCTACTTTCAACTTGTCATAGGCATTGGAGGCGTTAAAATCCCCTCAAGTACAGTTGATTCATGTGTTGAATTCATGTTACTCTTGTCCAACCAGGCAATCCTACTCTCATTATACACATTATGTGCATTCTTCATCTCAAAGTTGGAGGCCTACTTATCACCCTTGGTTGTAAATTGGATCACCATTGGCATGAAAACCTAATTTATTCCTTCCCTCCACAAGCTCGTAACCTTTGGATTCTACATTGAGGAAGCATCCTACTTCTCCCTAAGATCACTCAACCTTGTTCTCTTAGACCTAGACACTCATTGATGGAAATTATTAAATCATGCATTGGCCTTCGTGTGGTAAAAGATGATGTTGGCACTAATTCTTTTGGCTTTAGCCTCACCGCATGTGAATGACCCTCACTGCATGTGAATGACCACTCATTTCAAACAAGGCTCTATTTTTTATCTTCGTCAACTCTTTGTTGTATCTCAAGGTCTTTCCCCACTATTTTATAAACTATGCTTTAATAAGGAAATTTTACGCATTACAAGACATTCATAGAATTTCTCTCTTTCATTTTTCTATATAGAACATAGTAGACAAGGAGTCATACGAAATCAGCATTCTATATGTGGGAATTCAATCTACACTTTCGAATCATTTCATTTTTCATTTCTTTTGTACATGAATGTCATACATAAAACCTTAGTTGAAAACTCACAAAGTACTCGTGAGCCAAAAGTTTTGGTGAGTTACCCCATTGGTGATTTCTTGAAAAACTCGCAGCTATTTTTTATAAAAACTAACCAAAAATACTCTAAAAACATACAATTTTTCATGAAAAACTCACCTAATGTTAAAATTTATATAATGTTTGACACTTTATAAACAAAAAGGCATTTAACACCTAATTTTGCGCTTAAGTGATAGGATTGTGAAAATGTCATGTACCATGAACGTTTTTTGTGGTTTCAAAGGCCTTAATTTTGGTTTGGTGGTGGATGCTCCACCCCCAACCCCAACTTGTATTGTGACAAGGAACGCACCGAGGGTGCTGCCCCTAGACCATGCAAGAGGCGTTGATCTTTGACCTCGTTGAGAGCATTGCACCCAAACCCTCATGAGTGGCGTTGTCCCTCAACCCCACTAGCGGCATTGCCCCCAAAACCCCATGAATAATGTCCCAAAACTCCATGAATAGTGTTGCCACTCAACCCCATTGGGATCTATGATATGTATTGAATTCTAGTTTTAAGTTATATATGATGGAATCAAAAAATGTTCTATAAATTTAATAATAGATGCTTTTAAGAATATTTACAAAATTTATGTATTTTAAAATGTTTCATGAAATTGCTGAGTTATTGCTAAATTTTTAGCACAGTTTTTGCCTAGTCTCGAATTTAAAAAAAATTATGTCTACTTAGTAAATGTTGAATCCAAGTTTTACAACTATGCTTTCAAGCTCACTCTTTTCACATGTTTCGATTTCATTGTATTTTAACTCTAGTGTACATGAATACCACACCAAAAGATGTGTAATAAATTTGGTTGTTTGCAATTCAATAAAGAGTGCATATGCATTGTACTACAATTTATGTATCAAACAAAATGACTTGGTTAGTTTGTACCATGTGCCACTATGCAAACAGAGTGCCTGCCAGACACCATGCATGATTGGTGTACTTTTTTAGCAATTTGGCCGCATAAGTGGCAATTATTCTACGGTCTACCATTTGTATAAATGAGGGGAGGCATTCAATTTGTGAAAATTGGCATATTAGAAAATACTGCATAAATTTGAAAATAGAGGATGAAATGCATCAAAGTAAAGAAATTAAAGGTAACAAGATGATGGCAAGGTTCAACAAAAGTATTAATGGATTGTGATACTAAATCTCAATTGAGTAACCTTCTCCTAGAATTTGTATATATAACATAATATCATAAACAAATTGGAAATTGTCCATCGGGTCAGACTGACCAGTCAGTCTCAATTAGATCCAAAGCTTGACTCACTCCACAACTCCAGTTGAGGTAAGGAGAGTTGGCATAGGACATTTCCTAGGACGGAACTTAGACCTATAAATTCTCCAGATACCCTTACCAAAGAAACAATTTTGAAATTTGTTAAAAATAAAAAAGATTTTAAATTCCATACTTCAATTGATCTGTCCAAACTTCTAACAAGTCCAAGTTTACCAATATAAACTTGACCATGTGGCCATGTAAGTTGGGCTGAGATCAAGTAATAAATTTAAAATCAATAGCCTTTCAAATGAAAAATCACAGCTCAAATCCTCAAAAAGACATCATATGCATTATATTGGGTGAAGCATTCTTCTAGTTCAAAGTAATGTATTTTACCAAACGAAAAAGAATTATATTTTAAAATTTGCATTGAATACCAAAGAAGAACCAACAAATAGTTCTTTACCCATCATATAAAACTTTTAAAAAATGAACTGACCACATAAAAAGATAACAAAAAATAAGATGGCACGCATCCAATTTTAACTACACGTAGAAGTGGCCCTAGCCATATATCCAACATAACCCTAAAAGAAAATTCGGTGAAAATCCAATAAGATTAAACACACAACTTTTTTGTTTAGTTAACCCTAATAAACATTATATGGTAGTCACTGTTCCAAATCCTGTGCAGTGGCAAATACTTTCACACAATACAATTAATTATTGGCTTACCAGTGTTGAACGGCGATGTGCTAAAGAGGGGTGTGGAAACTGGTCAAGATCAAGCAAGGGCCCCATGAAAAGTGATAACAGGGCCAAAACAGCCAGCATCGATACACACAAAAGTGAAACAGATGACATCCGCAGCTGTAAACGAACTTTATTTTGCTGATGCTGCCCCATTGATAATTTTCCTTCATCTGAAAACCTTGCCTTCATAGATTTCCCTTGAAGATGCAAGAGCTTGCAAGTGCAGATTTTACTAAATAACTGCATGAACAAACCCTAACTTTCCCTCAAATTTTTGACTGATGAGATTTACAGTGAACTCTTCTTCTCTGTAGACAACCAATTTCTTCCCTTCTGAAGATAGCCAGTTGGAGAACAAACCTCCCTTCCTTTGTACATAGTCTTTTATTCAAGAGCTTATACAGCAACTTCAGTTATTACCACGAATACAAAACCCTACCTTTCCCTCTTGTCTCTGGATAGGTGAAATCTACAATAAACTCTTGTCCTGTGTCAGTTACCAATTTCCTCCTCAGACTACAAGTTCATTATAAAAAAACCTTCTCATCCAACTTTAACAGATGCAAATTCATAGACAAACACCGAAATAAACCATCGTTTTACCTTCATCTCTAGAGAGGCATGAATTTACTGTATATTTTTCTTCTGTTTTAATGATTACAAATCTTTCATCAAAAGAAATAACCTCCCCATGTTGCCTTTAGAAATCCCAGAGCTTGCAAGTGTGACTTCGTCAATAAGCCCACAAAGGTAAACTTTAGGCTTCCCTTAATGTCTAAACACAATAATTATACCAATTTCTCTTTCACTGCGGATGATCTTATTTCATCCCCTTCAAAGAATAACGCATTTCTCTGAAAACTCTTTCTTTTGAGCTTTATATAAGCAAATAACCACAAAAGTTATCCCTGACTTTTATTTGAGCTTTCTATAAGCAAATAATAAAACATGTCGTTTCCTTTGAGAGGCTCCGAACCAGCAGATATCATATCCTAACTTCTCTTTAAGCTTCAAACAAGCAAATAACACACCATATCTTTGCTCCGCACTTTAACTAAGCAAATACAAAGAAAAACCCTAACTTCTTTTTGAGCTTCAAAAGAGCAAAAATGACAGCAAATTCTTCCGTCCTGGAGACAATAGACTTCCTACACCTTATATATACCATTCTTCCCACTCAAAACACTTCCCTTCACATGTCTTCTTACAAAAACTCCAGAGCTTGCAAGAGCGACTTCCACAACGATAAAAGAAGATTTAACATCTTTTCTCAAATCAAAGTTAAAACAAAAATAGTAGCTTCCCCCAGGACTTTCCAAACCTCCAATATAACCCCAAATTCTTCTTCCACAGATCTTCTGCTCAAATTCTTCCCTCTTCAAATTCACCAAATTTTCATCGGAAACTATTTTCCCGCCAACACATTTTCTGACTACATTCTATACACTAAACAGCGAAACCTTTAAATTTAAGATAAAGAGCAGCCTCCCGACAAAACGTACCGTTTGGTAGCCTTCTAAGTAGCCGATCAATTTCTCCAACCAAAAGCGATTGCAAATGCAGCATCAATCCTTACCAGCAAATTCAAAGCCTTTCTTTCTAGTACCTAAAGCAGAAAAATTGATTTGTTCGTTCACAACAAATGATATAAATCAGATAATTTGAGGGCCCCAGACGTCGCGGGTTCTACTCACCTTACGCGCATGGCTTTTAGGGTACGTATATTAGGTTCGCCAGCAACATAATGTATGGGGCTTGTCTTTTAAATTGGAATTTAAACTAAAAAGACGTGTTTTACGAGAAGGGAAAATATATTTACTTAGGCCCCGTTTGGTTGGGGAATTGGAAAAATCCAGGTTATGCATAATCTGGTTGTGCAAACCCTAGTTTGCACTTTTTGGGACCGTTTGGTTCCCCATTTTGGAATGAGAATTTCAACCAAATGAAAATTTAATTCCCTGTTTGGTTGAACATAAAGGCAGCCCCTGAGTTTGTGAAGTTTTTGGAATCTCCCAACGAAGATTTGCAGTAGGAGGCGATTTGGGCATTAACCCTTCTTGTAGACGCTCATGTGTTGTGCTCAGATGGAATCTCTCTCAATATTAAACGGGGTTTCTGCCATTTCAGGGCAACATTTCTGCCATCGATTGTAGTGGCACTCCAGAAACAGCTCGTCAATCAAGCAAATAGCCCCTGTTTCCATCAGCCTCGACACTAGATCGAACTCGGTGCCTTCCACGTCCATCTTCATAACCACAAAATCATCTGCAGAAACTGTGTTCTTCAGCCACTCTGCGAAATCAAAGCCCTGGACTGTTTTAACACTCTTGTTGGCTGCAAAATTGTTGGTGCCACTGGGTTGAATTCTACCCATTCCTTTCGCTTCAATGGCGCTGCCTACATCCCTGTTGATCTCAAAGCTTAGGCTCTCATTTCTCACCCAGGCCGCATAGGGCAAAAGCTTTAAAACACACGGAAACAAAGAAAAAAATTGCAGACAAAACGGTTTGACTCCAAAACCCTGGAGTGGGCCAGACCCGACGGCGAAGTTAAAATGGGTTTACTTTTCTCCAAAACCGTGGAGATGAAAGTCATTCCACCTCCTCAGCCAGAATTTCGACATCCACGTTTTTGCCCAAATGGGGTTATGCAAATCCATATTCGCATTTTTTAAAACGGTCGCCAAACAGGGAATTGCACCACAAAACCGGGTTATGGGTCGCATAACCCGGTTTTGGGGTGCAACCAAATGGGGCCTTATTTAAAATGCCAAATAAAAGCGCCTCGAAGATGATGATATAAGGCCCCACTTTGCGTTGCATAGATAGATAGATCGATCAAATTTTATCGTCCACGAGGCTAAACATAGCCTATGGGACAGCAAGGCAATTTAAGCCGACTTTAATAACTCGGTTCGTTTCTTGTGCAAGTTGATGATGAGCCCACCTAACTTCTCAATGTACTCCTCACTGAATAGGTTATGCCAAGAGCTATCAGATGTAGTATCCACAAATTTATCCATGTTGTCCTTGTAGGCTTCACATTTTAAAATAAAGTGATGTTCGGTTTCCACTTTCCCATAATTGCAAAACATGCAAATTCTCTCTTCCCAAGCCTCCTTTGGCCTCTTCCAACGCCCGGTCTCGCAGCGAAGTTGATGAGAGTTGGTTCTTAGCTTAGCAATAAGAATTTTAGCTCTCCAAGAAATGTTGGCTCCTGTGTACACTTTTTGGAGTTGATCACATGCAGGGTTGAACTCATTAGTATAATATATTTTCTTCCTTCCAATCCCATTTCCCCAATTTCTCTTGTAAAATTTCTCCATAACGAAGACCTTTATTTCTTTGTTATCTATGGGGCACATATTGAATTGGATATTCGATTTACTCATCCACTTGATATTTTGTTGCATCCACATATTTTTTTGTTTACACAATGTATCATTAAAGACAATGTTAGGCCATCTATCTCCTTCCATTTTTTTATTCTTTTTAGATAGCCTATGAGGCGAATCATAGCAAGTGCCTCGATAGGGGAAGCCCCCATTTCACTTAGCATGGTATCATATGGGACAATGCTTTTGATTTTAAATTTGCTTGTGATCAAATGCTTTTGGATTCCCTCGATTTGCTTCCATTGTGCTATTAAAGTGTTGTTGGCCCATAATTCACACCCATAAAGAACAATTGACAGCACAAGAAAACCAAACAAGGTTTGAATAGTTTTCCAATCCCAAACCTTCGCTTCACGACACCTGTTTTGAAGAGCATAAAATGCCTTGCTTGGGCTTACGACAAATATTCCCTTGCCTTGGCAAAGTGGAAACTTGGTTTTGACCCCTTTGCAGCGAACATACTCGCCCTAGTTTGGGTTTGCCTAGCCTCCCGCTCGAGTTTTGGGACATGAACAAATGTTTCGTTGGATTGGAGACTCTTTTGGCCAGTATGTGGCTGCTAATACCATCACTCTTGCTAAGATAAGGTTAGTTTTCGCTCGTTTGTGTGAATGTTGCTATCAATAAAGCTCTCCCCAATTTCATTTCCTTAAAGTCAAAATGGGGCAAATGGATTCAAGCGTTAGTCTATGAAAATGCATCCCTCTAGTGTTAGAGGTGTGCTAAGCATGGCCACACCATTACTGAGTGTAAAGCTCCTGCACCTAAGGATCTCAATTTGAAGGAGAAATGCTCCTCCTCATCGAAAGTGAGTAAAAATTAGGAGGCCGCTAAGGAAAGTTGTAAACCTATCCCTGATAGGTTCGAAGATTACCCATTCATCAAGGATGTGTCTAACTTACTGAAATCTCCAGGCCCTATTTTGGTTGAGAGTAGGAACTTGGAAATGAAATTTATTCCCCTGATTTACCTTGCGAAAGGGGAGATTCCTCCTCTCCTTCAGGAATTTGGCCCTTCCCCTATTGTTGGCAATCTCATTACGTTGGTGGTTGAGGAGAATAAGATTTGTTCTTCCCTTGTTGGAAATCTATCTCCCAGATGCAATGATGGATAAGATCGTCTGAACAATGCATTTTGCTCTGGTTGGACCTTTTTTTCCTTCAATCCCACCATTGATATGTTTTCAAAGTGGGCTAGTGACAAATGGAAGCTCAAGGGAAGCGTTGGCATCTCAACTATGCCAAGGGGGATTTTCCTATCTAGATTTACCTTGGATGAAGATCTCATTTTTGCTTTGTCTAGTGCTTGGGCTTACGACAAACATTCCCTTACCTTGGCAAAGTGGAAACCTGGTTTTGACCCCTTTTGCAGAGCTGGACATAATGGCCCTAGTTTGGGTATGTTTGCCTAGCCTCCCACTCGAGTTCTGGGATGAACAAATCTTTCGTTGGATTGGAGACTCTTTTGGCCAGTGCTAATACCATCACTCTTGCTAAGACAGGGTTAGTTTTCGCTCGTTTGTGTGAATGTTGCTATCAATAAAGCTCTCCCCAATTTTATTTCCTTAAATTCAAAATGGGGCAAATCGACTCAAGCGTTAGTCTATGAAAATGCTTCCCTCTATTGTTAGAGGCGTGCTAAGCATGGCCACACCATTGCTGAGTGTAGAGATCTTGCACCTATGGATCTCAAGTTGAAGGAGAAATGCTTCTCCTCGCTGACAATGAGTAAAACTTAGGAGGCCGCTAAGGAAACTTGTAAACCTATCCCTGATAGGTTCGAAGATTACCCATTCATCAAGGATGTGTCTGACTTATTGAAATCTCTAGGCCCTATTTTGGTTGAGAGTAGGAACTTGGAAATGAAATTTGTTCCCCTGATTTCCCTTGTGAAAGGGGAAATTCCTCCTCTCCTTTAGGAATTTGGCCCTTCCCCTATTGTTGGCAATCTCATTACATTGGTGATTGAGCATAATAAGAATTGCTCTTCCCTTGTTGTTGCTTCTAACAACTCTACCCAAGATAGCTCTGTTCTGGTTGTTATTAAGGTCTCTCAAAGCGGTGATCCTCTTTTTGGTCCCTCTGCTTTGTCTGGGAGTCTGTTGGTCACCCTTAGGATCGTCTCACGACAACCAGTGTTTGAAGTTGTTGTATAAGTCACCAAGTTGATTATTTCTACCCCAAATGGCAAGATTACTTCACTCCTCTATAACAAGGAAAAGGAGGAATGACATAACCAAAAAAGAAAAACCAGAAACAAGAAGGTTGATGTGGGGTCAAAAACAAGAATTGGCAGACCTTCGGAAAGACGTGCAAGAATTAAAGCTACCGCCAAGGATATTGCTAATGGAAGGCAATCTACCCTAGATTATGCTCAGTGAAGTAAAAGATGAAGTGACTTTCTTGAAATATGAGGGGACTCAATAGTCCCCAGAAGCAATTTTCTATAAAATTGTGTATCTCTGATCACAAATCAGATGTCCTCCTAATTCAAGAACTAAAAATGACTTTCCAAGTTTTCTCCTTAGTTGCCAGTAAAATTTGGTCAGGTCCACTTATACTACAATGAAGCAGATGATTCCTCTAGAGGAACTGCCACTATGTGGGACCTTAATAAGATTTCTTGGGAAGCCTTTGCTTTCTTCCAATCTTATATTGTTGTCACTTTTAAGCTGGATAACTTATCTTGGCATCTCTTCAATATTTATGCTCCTAATTCTAGGGGAGGTACAAAGGTTATTTGGGATGAACTCCTTGCCCTCTACAAGGCCGACAAAAATGTGTTGTGTGTGATGGTTGGTGACTTCAACCCTTCTCTCTTCCCTTCTGAGAAATTGGGTGGCTCGGGTGACTACTTTGACAACATGAATGACTTGTCTGCCTTCGTCAGCAACTTTGGCCTTCTTGACTTGGACTTGAAGCCCCCCCCTTCATTTGGTCTAACAACAAGAAAGGGAATCATCTTTTCCAGGTCATATTGGATAGGGTCCTAGTCTCTATTGGCTAGGACTTAGGTTGTAATGCTTCTCTTCCCTCCCTCTCTAGAACAATTTTTTATCATTAGCTCATCTCGCTCTAGTGGTTTCACAAGCCCTTCTCTGGTGAGCACCTCTTTCAGCTTGAGATCATGTGGACCTCTCACCCTGATTTCAGAGATTGTATAGTTCTATGGTGGATCACTCCAATTCAAGGCTCTATGATGCAAAGAATCTCCCATAAAGTGAATATTATTAAAAGGGAAGTCAGAGGTTAGTATAAGTCACTTTTTGGGACATTTTCAAACAAAAAAAGAAAATTGAAGTTAAACTTGCTAACTTCCAAAACTGATGCAGTCAAGGTTGGAGGATCCAATAAAGGACTGTCCAAACGTGTAGCCAACAACAAAGACACACAACGGAAACTCAACAACACAGAGATATAACAACTTATATCAATTCATATTCATTTCATATTCAATTACATGCAACATGTCGGGTTGTAAGGCCTTCCCGATTACGGCCAAATACAAAGATACAATTCAAGATCAACTACAAATCTTTTGCACACATGCAATCCACGATCCAGATTCTCAGATCTAATACTTAATCTGCTCTCTAATCTGATATGCCTCTAAGTTGTTGCCTTAAGCTAAGAATAAGATACGACTTAAATACAAAAGGCAACCAATAGGTCGGCCTACAAAAAAACAATCACAGGAAAAACCCCCGACCCAAATTTACATCCACACAATCCCCAATGAGAGATCCACCATAAATGTCACAATCAAAATTCAATGCAGAAGTCGACCACCAGATCCAACTCCAAATTAACCAACTCGGGCAAAGGATGACCGAGCAACAGAGTGACTTGGGAAAGGAACACCCCGAGCAACAGGAAATAGAACCCAAGCGCCAGAAGAGAAACCCAAGCAACAGGAAGATAGACAAGATTTCCCGAGCAACAAACCAAAGCAACAGACAAAAGCATACCCGAGCGACAGACCCGAGCAACGGAGAATTCTCCGAGCAGCCTCCAAACAAACTAAGGAATAAAACAAACATCTTTTTGGTTGAGCAGGATTGCCAAGGATCCTAGGATGCTCCTGCATCAGACACCCCAGGTAAAGAAGATGTTCCCATAAAGGAAATCATGAACATCCTCAGGGAATCAGAACAAGTATCCCATACTTGTTCTTAACCCATATCTCTTCTTGCCTTTCATTCCATGTTGTCTTGATTTGGTCCACTATCTCATCCGACAAATTCATCAGTCCAGAACTTTTCTCATATCTCCTGTTTGCAACTGACAATAGTTGACACCGATCCTCCTTGATACCATCAGTGTTTTGATGAACCACATTCCCATCTGACTAACTAATCAACTCACTATCATCTACATCTATCTGTGTCACTAGTGTCAACATATGTTGCACCACCTTAGTCAAATATGTTATATGTTTCTTCATCTCTATAAGCTCCTCGGATATATCATTCTCTTTCCCTTTTAGATTCTCCTTCCCTTCATTCACTAGAATAGGTTTGCCAACTCCCTTCTCCTCAGGTTTGTCATTGTCATTCGGACAATATTTGATAACTCCACATCTTTTAGTTCCTCCTCCCTACAAAGGTATCAGTCTATGCTTGGTTTCACCCTGTCTCACCACGTCTAGGTATTTGCACGACCATCAAACACAACATGTCTGTCATACTATTGAGGTCTACCAAGCAACATGTGAAAAACATCCATAGGTAATACATCACATAATATCTCATCATAATAAGATCCAATCTTTAAATTAACAAGGCATTGCTCCTCAATCCTGACCTTAGATACATATTGTATCCAACTAACCTGATAAGGATTAGGATGTTTCCTCCTTTCCAAATTCAAATTATTAACCATCTCCTCTAAAACAAAGTTCTCAAAACTGCCACCATCAATTGTGACATTACATACCTTATCCTTGCACTTACATATGGTTCTAAATAGAGTCTTCTTTTGATCAGCTTATTGTGAGTGGAGCAAAGTTCTTCTAAGCAAAAGATTCATATTTTCCATCTCAGGTTTGTTCTCAGCAACTTCATTCACCATAGCATTTTGGTGATTACCAACCTTCTTATCTGCATGGGAACATTCATACGACCAATGTTCTTCTTCTCCATAGTTGTAACAAGTACCTATGAATACACCTCTACATGTTCTTCTCCTTGGTTCAACAAGTTTTGGGTCCTCCTTAGCTCTAGGTTTATCTTTTATCGACTGTTCTTCCTTTTCTTTCCCTCGAGAATTACCACAGTGTCTTCTCTTCAACTTATCTTCTGCCTTCAGTGCATACTGATAAGCATCTTCCACAAAGTCAATCTTCAACATACCAATCTCATCTTGGATATTGAATTTCAGACCATTAACATACCTTGCCACCTTTTCCTTAGAAATTTCTCTATGTCCAAACCGAATTGTCAACTTGTAGAACTCCTTGGTATACTCTTCTACCATCATCTCTTTATGTTTCAGATTTTGCAATTTCTTAAACAACTCAAGTTCATAGTCAACAGGAATGAACTTAGCCTTCATCTTTGCCACCATCAACCTCCACTGATTGATCTTCATCTCACCTTCTTCTTCTTGATCCCTCTGTGTTAGGAATAGGGTGTCTCAACCTTGGATGATTCCTATTCTTATTATTTGTTTTGTAAAATGTATTTTCTTGCAAATAATTTAATTAAGTGTGAGTGTACATGTCTAGTAGGCATGTTGATGTGTCACTCCACTTGATGTGTCGGCATCTTGAATTGTGAGTAAGGAGATCATGGCTGAAATGGTTATGACAGATTCCTATGACACGTAAGAGCTATTTCTAGGAGATTTCAATGATAGGTGAAGACATGCAAGACATGTGGCAACTGATAAAGTTGAGTACACTCTTCCTCCTTTGATCCTATTTTCTCAGAGAACGGTAAAACCCTAATACGGCTATCCTTGGAAGTTGCCCTAAAAAGGAAAGCGCATGATATAAGTGTTTTTTAGGGTTACAAGAAAATATACAAAAAGAGTGTATTGTTGGTATGATCTGGTGCTACTGGATTTGTCTTAGAGTGTCGATTGTCTCCTAAAAGAACTTGCATTGCAAGTGTGTTGTAACCATTGTGTTGAAAATAATACATTGTGCAGGTTTTGGAGTGCTAGGGTTTTTTACCGAAAGGTTTCCCTAGGGTAAATCATTGTGTCATTCTCTATTTTCTGTATGCATGGTATGTGGCTGGAATATCATTGTTAAAGTAGTTAATGAATCTAAAATTGTAAGGATTTAAAAGAATTTGCAGAATACTTTCCTATAGAGATTAGTGTAGGAAGTTGTTTCCGCACCTGAGATTCCTTACACTCTGCAATTCTTTCCTCCATAGAGCAACATGTCCTTTCAACTTAGTGTATGCCAACTTTACTCTAAGCGGATCTTCAAGGTCTTCCAACTCAAAGTAGTCTTCCAATTCACCGATCCAATCAATCATATCCTCGGGCTTCAATGTACCTAAGAAATTGGACACCTCCGTTCGATAACTTATACTTAATCGAGCTTCAGATCTCTACAACTGACCATATCTGCCTCCTCCAAATCTCGTTATTCGATCAATTCTGTCATCTCCACTAGACCCAGCAGCTTCAAAATATTCAGTAGCTTCTTCATAACCATCATCCGTTCTAGGACCTCTTTGTAATCCAAAATTTTTGATACCTTCTATGATTTCATTCTTCATTGCCGCAATCTCAAATCTGAATCTTTCTATTATCCTCACTTCCACCTCCTCAAAAAGATTTGCAATCGCCCTAGGGTCTAATCTTCTCGGTGGCATCTCTCTAGATTTTTGAAAACCCTAAACTCCATAAGCGACAAACCAGATCTACCTTTGCTCTGATACCACTTGATGTAGTCAAGGTTGGAGGATCCAATAAAGGACTGTCCAAACTTGCAGCCAACAACAAAGACACACATCGGAAACTCAACAACTTATATCAATTTATATTCATTTCAGATTCAATTACATGCAACATGTCAGGTTGTAAGGCCTTCTCGATTACGGCCAAATACAAAGTTACAATTTAAGATCAACTACAGATCTTCTGCACACATGCAGTCCGTGATCCAAATTCTCATATCTAATACTTAATCTGCTCTCCAATCTAATCTGCCTCTAAATTATTTCCTTAAGCTAAGAACAAGATATAACTTAAATACAAAAGTCAACCAATAGGTCGTCCTACAAAAAAAACAATCATAGGAGAAACCCCCGAACCAGATTTAGGTCCACACAACCCCCAATGAGAGATCCACCATAAATGTTGCAATCAAAATTCAATGCAAAAGTCAGCCACCAGATCCAACTCCAAATTAAACAACTCGGGCAAAGGATGACCAAGCAACAGAGTGACTCAGGCAAGGAACACCCTGAACAACAGGAAACAAAACCCGAGCGTCAGAAGAGAAACATGAGCAACAGGAAAATAAACAAGCTTGCCCGAGTGACAGACCCAAGCAACAGAAACAAGCATGCCTGAGCGACAGACCCAAGCAATAGAGAATTCTTTGAGCATCCTCCAAACAAACTAAGGAATAAAACAAACATCTCTTTGGTTGAGTAGGATTGCCAAGGATCCTAGGATGCTCCTGAATCAAAAACTCTATGGCTAATGGAGACCTCTCCCATGACCTTCATGAAGAGGAGGAATTATGGAGGAAAAAGTGGAAAGGCAACTTCAACAAGGAAGAAATATAATGGAAAAAAAGGTCTAGAATTGTTTAGTTAAAAAGAGGGGGACCATAATACCTCCTTCCACAGAACAACTAATACTCACAAAAAAATTATTATCACCTCTCTCCTCAATAATGACAATCAGTTGATTACTAATAAGGCGAAATTGGTGAAATAGTGGCTAGTTTCTTCAGACAAACTTTTGATGAACAGGGGAGTGCCAATCCCACTATCCAGGAAAAGTTATTAGACCACCTCCCTACTGTGATCAATGAAATGATAATAACCTCTTTTTGGCCCCTATCACTGATGATGAGGTTATAATTGTGGTGTTTTATATGGATTCCTACAAAGCCCCTGGCCCAAATGACTTCCCTCATGCCTGTTTTTAGGAATCCTAGGACATTGTCAACTTTGACATTGCCAGGGCTACTCGGGAGCTTTTCAAAATGGGGAAACTGTTGAAGAAGTTGAAAAACACTTTCATTGCCCTTGTCCCTAAAATCTTTGAACACAAATCCTTGAATCACTTAAGATCTATAAGTCTTTGCAATATTATTTATATGATCTTTTCTAAAGTACCGGTCAATAAACTGAATTCATTGCTTGATAGGTGCACTAGTGGAAGCCATAAGGGATTTGTTCCTGGCAAACAGATTTTGGATGTTGTCATTGCTATCCATGAAATAATCCACTACATGGATAAAAGACACAACTAAGGTATGGTACTTAAACTTGATACACCTAAGGCGTGTGATAGGGTAAATTAACACTTTCTTTACAAAGTGTTATCTAAATTTGGTTTTAGTGACAAATATTTATGTTATTAAGATTTGTGTTGAGACTATCTAGTACTGTGTCCTTGTCAATGGGATACCCTAGAGATTATTTCAAGTTGGTAAGGGCTGAAGATATTATATATTTCCATTAGTATATGAAAGGAAAAACATGATAAACACCATCGATTTATGCTACACTGACAGACAGGGCACAACACTACCCGACGCCAAAGTTACCAATACTACTAACTAAAAAGCATCCCGACAAACACTATTCAGTGTTTCCCAATGACAAAAAGGACAAAGGAACCCGACGAGTAACCAATAGAGCAACCCGACAAAATAGTCAAGAGTGGAACCCGACAGATGAAGGGAACCCAACAATTAGTTCAATGAAGGAACACTGACAGACTTTCAGTTCAAACCGACAATCAAGAACTGACAGTCAGTTACATCCCGCAAAAAGTGGATCTAACTTTCCATGTCAGATAAATCACTGAAGTTTTATATTTAGCTTCTTGATTTGTTTTAAATCCATTACGTGAGGGAAAAGTAACGTATTTATTATTGTTTTTATCAGTTTAACTCATTTAAAACATGCAAACTAAATGATCAAGGTCAAGTTGTATACCTTGGATCTAGAGTTAACATTGTAATACGTGATTCTAAAATAGATCAAATACTTGTATAAATAGATGCTCAATCAATTATGAACATGTTGTTTGATGATGTTTGTAGCCACTAAGAGCATCCAAGGATCAGACAAGAGAATTCATGCAGCAACACATACAAAGATCAAATCAGTTGTCAAGAACAGAACAAAGGCTATCGATGAGCAGGAAAAGGTATTAATCAATCACTATAGGTGATATTCATATATTGTAATCTTTAATGGATATGTAATCAACAATTATAGATTGCATATAGTCAAGTCAAACAAATTGTACACATTCTAATAAGTGGGGTATACTTAAGAAATCCTTTCAAGGAAGGTGGACTTAACAGTCCTATTGTAAATCTCTTAACCAGGTGCACACTTCATCAATGTTGCTAAAGCTCTTAACAGAGTAGATCCTAACAGGTCTCCACATTAATACTCCTAACAGGGTAGATCATCATAAGTGATCAAATTGTAAGCCTTAACCAAATCCCTTCCATTCTGTAGATAGTGAAGTTTTGTGGGTGTCATCCCCACCACAGTTTTTACTTCCTAACAGAAGTCTTATGCGATATCACATCTTGTGTTATGTGTCTATTACTTTCATGAATGTTTCTATGAATGTTGCATACAAATAAATTTATGAATTAATACTACATGCATGAGAAAGAACATCAGATGTGGTCAATAATACAGTAAAGTTTGATTACTAATGATGAAAGGTAAAAAGTGTTAAAAGATTTAGAGGTACTGATTCACCCCTCCCCTCTCAGTACTACTTCCCATTAATCCCAACAATTGGTATCAAAGCTAAGTCTCTTCTTGGAAAGCTTAAAGGCTTAAGAGAAAAGATCATATAATGGATAAGTACAAACTTGATAAAAATATTGAGAATAAAAAGCTTGAAATTCAGATGTTCTATGAACAGTATAAAGAAGCTCGAATCAGTATGAGATAGCTACTGGATGAAAGAAAGAATATGGCATCTCGATATAATGAGACAAATTATCTTGAGGAAGAGATACCAGATTCCTTTAAGTCTTCAGGATCAAATACAAGCAAGGCATCAGATACATCAGAAGAAAGCATCACAAGCCTAACTGAGATCAATCTACATCTGGATGGACAAGTCAAATCTCTGCAAATCAGTCAAGAGACACAGATGGTAAGGATGATTAATGTCATGAATAATGCAAGGCAAGCTGAACAAGAAAGAACTCTAGCTATTGTTGAAGCATGGAAACCCAAAAATGAAGAAAATGAATATAAACCGAGAAAAGTCAGTAATTCATATGTTTAGGACTACAATACATGGATAAACTACACAACATGTGGTAGATATGGTCACATTGCTACAAACTACATGAGAATATGGACCAAAAGGTCTAGAGGCTAGACCAACCCCGGAATGACATCTTTACACTGTCATAAGGTTGGACATTTAAAGAAGGAC
Organism: Thuja plicata; assembly: GCA_018584345.1. Classification (NCBI taxonomy): domain Eukaryota; kingdom Viridiplantae; phylum Streptophyta; class Pinopsida; order Cupressales; family Cupressaceae; genus Thuja; species Thuja plicata. The sequence goes on from MU224951.1 coordinate 6,875,223, forward strand.
TGCAGAGACTAAATAACAGAAACCACCACTTTTGCAAATGGTAATACCATTGAAGACATCAAGAATATGAGAAAGCAAATGTGGAGGAAAGCTTCAACCATTGAAGAAGCTAGACCAAGTAATGCAGTAGGTGACACCTCATCCCATGGATCTGGTGACATCACCACCCCCGCCTAAAGATGAACAAGTAAGTATGGAACTGCACTACACCAAGTCATATTTTGCATCTATTCCATTATACAAATCGATAGATAGTCAAAATTTGCATGAATAAAGATGCATATTATGTTACTTGTCACAATTCTAAGAAAACAACCCCGCTGGTAAACACATACCAAAAATCATCGGTGAACATAAAAGGATGATTTTTCTACACTTATCAAGAATTTTTGGTCAACACATAAAATGGCTAAGTCGCTAAAGTAAACCGACACTTGTTGGTAAGGAAGCAAGGTCACAAAGTTGTCTTGACACAACACTGAGATTCGTCGGTGAAAGCAACAATCTTACAACCATCCCAAGCATCCTGTCAACACCGAGAATGTTACTTGAGAGTCTTCCCAACAAACTTCATCTTCATGACCCGACAAGTTGTTGAGCATTTATGAAAAACTTAGGGCAAATGTCTATAAACACTCAACGGAAACACTTTATTCTGCACACGCGATTTGAGCAAACAGAGCAGAGCGAAAAGAGAGCAGATAGCAGAGCATCCTCAAATCAATCCAATGCACTCCAAACATATCATTCACAAGCTACATGGATCAAAGTAAGTACCAAACGTACTGAAGAACTTTGTTATCATTTTCAAAAAAGCCCTAAATTTGAACATTTTTGTCAGAAACTTTATTTCTTTATTCAAATTGCCTCTTGTACCAGACACACGCATTAAAAATCAATCTATCCAAACAAGAAACTAAAACTTACACAAAAACCAAACTGTACAGGCCCCAGGGCAACTATCAATGTACATAATATTGCAGTTATAGCACTTCCTCAGAAGATTTCAATATCTGCCTTTCTAGACCAAGGGTGCTACCCCTAGACCATGCAAGAGGCATTGATCTTTGACCTCGTTGAGGGTATTGCACCTAAACCCTCATGAGTGGTGTTGTCCCTCAACTCCACTATAGGTATTGCCCCCAAAACCCCATGAATAATGTCCCAAAACTCCATGAATAGTGTTGCCCCTCAACCCCATTAGGATCTATGATATGTATTGAATTCTAGTTTTAAGTTATATATAATGGAATCAATACATGTTCTATAAATTTAATAATAGATGTTTTTAAGAATATTTTCAAAATTTACGTATTTTAAAATGTTTCACAAAATTGCTGAATTATTGCTAAATTTTTAGCCCAGATTTTGCCTAGTCTAAATTTTAAAAAAAAATATGTCTACTTAGTAAATGTTGAATCCAAGTTTTACAACTATGCATTCAAGCGCACTCTTTTCACATGTTTCGATTTCATTGTATTTTAATTCTAGTGTACATGAATACCACACCAAAAGATGTGTAATAAATTTGGCTATTTGTGATTCAACAAAGAGTGCATATGCATTGTACTACAATTTATGTATCAAACAAAATGACTTGGTTAGTTTGTACCATGTACCACTATGCAAACAAAGTGCCTGCTAGACACCATGCATGATTGGTGTACTTTTTTAGCAATTTGACCATAAAAGTGACAATTATTCTATGGTCTACGATTTGTATAAATGAGGGGAGGCATTCAATTTGAGGATCAAGGTCAAGTTGTATACCTTGGATCTAGAGTTAACATTGTAATGCGTGATTCCAAAATAGGTCAAATACTTGTATAAATAGATGCTCTATCAATTATGAACATGTTGTTCGATGATGATTGTAGCCACTGAGAGCATCTAAGGATCAGGCAAGAGAATTCATGCAACAACACAGACAAAGATCAAATCAATTGTCTAGAACAAAACAAAGGCTATCGACGAGCAGGAAAAGGTATTAATCAATCACTATAGGTGATATTCATATACTGTAATCTTTAATGGATCTGTAATCAACAATTATAGATTGCATACAGTCAGGTCAAACATATTGTACACATTCTAACAAGTGGGGTACACTTAAGAAATCCTTTCAAGGAAGGTGGACTTAACAGTCCTATTACAAATCTCTTAACCGATTGCACACTTCATCGTGTTGCTAAAGCTCTTAACAGAGTAGATCCTAACAGGTCTCCACATTAATACTCCTAATAGGGTAGATCATCAGAAGTGATCAAATTGTAAGTCTTAACCGACTCCCTTCCACTCTGCAGATAGTGAAGTTTTGTGGGTGCCATCCCCACTGCAGTTTTTACTTCCTAACAGAAGTTTTCTGCGATATCACATCTTGTGTTATGTGTCTATTACTTTCATGAATGTTTCTATGAATGTTGCATACAATTAAGTTTATGAATTAATACTGCATGCATAAGAAAGAACATCAGATATGGTACAATAAAGTTTGATTACTAATGATAAAAGGTGAAAAGTGTTAAAAGCTTTAGAGGTACTGATTCACCCCTCCCCTCTCAGTACTACTTCTCATTAATCCCAACAATTGGTATCATAGCTAAGTCTCTTCTTGGAAATCTTAAAGGCTTAAGAGAAAAGATCATACAATGGAGAAGTACAAACTTGATAAAAATATTGAGAATAAAAATCTTGAAATTTAGATGTCCTATGTACAGTATAAAGAAGCTAGAATCAGTATGAGATAGCTGCTGGATGAAAGAAAGAATATGGCATCTCGCTATAATGAGATAGATTATCTTGAGGAAGAGATCCCAGATTTCTTTAAGTCATTAGGATGAAATACAAGCAAGGCATCAGATACATCAGAAGAAAGCATTGTAAGCCTAACTGAGATCAATCTACATCTGGCTAGACAAGTCAAATCTATGCAAATCGGTCAAGAGACATAGATGGTAAGGATGATTGATATCATGAATAATGTAAGGCAAGCTGAAAAGGAAAGAACTCTAGCTATTGATGATAGAAGAAAGATCATAGATAAGCTACAAGAAAATAAGTCTGAGATACAAATACTTACAGAGCATCACCATGAGGTAACTAATCAGATTATTCTTATGAGTCAAGAAGCAAACATAATGAATGTGGAACTCATTGAAAGAATATAAATTATCGGTGAACTAAGATAATAGAAGGAAAAACTAAAGCATGAGGCTATAATTCAACAACAACATAATGACATGATTAAGAGAACTGAAGAGAGTACAAAAAGGATGGATAAATTCTTGAATGCACAAAGAAGACCCAACACCAACACTGGACTAGGGTACATGGAGCATGGAGAGTCATCAAATGAAGTTGATCCAAAATATGCCTACACCAATCCTAGACTAGGGAAGTTGGCATGAAATCACTATGGAAAGCAAGGCCACACCTCAAATGTCTGCAGGAGCAAAGAAAAAGGTATTCCTAAATCCACATTTACATTCATAGGACATTGTTATAATTGCAACAAGGAAGGACATAAAGCACATGAACATAAATCAAAGGTGAAAGAACCAAAGAAGGAGACTTATATTAACAAGCATTATCTCACCTGCAAAATGCAGGGGCACACATCTCTGGAATGCAGGAAGAAGAAAATTGAATCACAGAAACCCAAAAATGAAGAAAATGCATATAAATTGAGAAGAGTCGATAATTCATATGTTTGGGACTATAATACATGGATAAACTACACAATATGTAGCAAATATGGTCACATTGCTGCAAGCTGCATGAGAACATGGACCAAAAGGTTTAGAGGCTGGACCAACCCTGGAATGGCATGTTTACACTGTCATAAGGTTGGACATTTAAAGAAGGACTGTAGACCGAATACCAGAAACCACCACTTTTGCAAATGGTAACACCATTGAAGACATCAAGAATATGAGAAAGAAAATGTGGAGGAAAGATTCAACCATTGAAGAAGCTGGACCAAGCAATGCAGTAGGTGACACCTCATCCCATGAATCTTGTGACATCACCACCCCCGCCTAAAGATGAACAAGTAAGTATGGAACTGCACTACACCAAGTCATATTTTGCATCAGTTCCATTATACAAATCGATAGATAGTCAAAATCTGCATGAATAAAGATGCATATTATGTTACTTGTCACAATTCTGAGAAAACAACCCCGCCGATAAACACATACCAAAAATCATCGATGAACATAAAAGGATGAGTTGTCTACACTTACCGAGAATTGTCGGTCAACACATAAAATAGCTAAGTCACTAAAGTAACCTGACACCCGTCGGTAAGGAAGCAAGGTCACAAAGCTGTCTTGACACGACACTGAGATTCGTTGGTGAAAGCAACAATCTTACATCCATCCCGAGCATCCTGTCAACACCAAGAATGTTACTTGAGAGTCTTCCTGACAAACTTTGTCTTCATGACCTGACGAGTTATTGAGCATTTATGACAAACTTAGGGCAAATGTTTATAAATACTCGATGGAAGCACTTCATTTTGCACATGCGATTCGAGAAAACAAAGCAAAGCAAAAATAAAGTAGATAGAAGAGTGTTTTCAACTTGATCCAATGCACTCCACACAGATCATTCACAAGCTACACAGATCAAAGTAAGTACCAAGCGTACCGAAGAACTTTGTTATCATTTTCAAAAAAGCCCTAAATTCAAAACACAATGGCAACCACTTCAAGAACAATAAAATTGAAGAGTGATAAGAAGAATGTCGTTAAGTTGATAAAGAATAGCACTCGTGTGGAACCTAAATACAAGATATGCCCATATATTGCATCACAATGCGATGATTTTGGCACATTTTCAAAAATTCCACCTAGGGTTTTGCTGATAGAAGATGTAAGGTCGTATATCCACTGCAAGATCGCTGAGATTGGTGATCTGGAGATAGATCAAGCTTACAGGAAGCTGTGTGATAAACAAGGGAACCTGAAGGAAGAACCCAAACACTTACAGGTAAAAGGGATAACAAATGCACTATATTTCCCGAGGGTTTTCAAAAATGATTGGATTAGGTTAGTTTTGAACAGAATGCATGACTAGAAGCTATGGTTGGATGAACCCAAGTAGATCACAAAGGATGTGTTACATGTTGTAACAAGCTACCCCATTACAGACAAACCTAAGGCACATAAGCATCCCTCTCGACCAAAAGTTGAAAAACTTACTAATGCTATGTGGGATAACAGAGGACTTAAGGTAAATACCATCACCGATGAGGAACTAAGGTTCGATGCATGTGTGATAGGTTACAAAATCTTCCAAGCAAGAAGGCTAAACAACATAGCATCAACAGTAGTAGGCACAACTTACAAGATAGTCACAAAGGGAATTCAAATGGATCTATGTGAGATCTTATTGAAACAACTTGATGAGAATATGACAACAATCAGTTCTGCCAAGATAAACACATGTAAGTTCGGTTCACTTATAATGTGTATATTCTTTTATTTTCAAGAATACTTTCCTTCAGTTGGCAAATTGAAGTGGGACACTACCAAGCCAGTCACATTGCAAATTAGTGACCTTATCAAGTCGTCGAGTTACACTTTGATTCAGTGATGACTGAATACTTCCTTGACTTAAAGGAAAAGGTGATGGAAAGAGTGAGGATCCATGAACAGTTGATTGAGAAGCATAGGGATGAAATATGTTTATGGTGGATTCAGATTTCACTCACATTAAACCAATTGTACCAAGGACAGCCTGGTTAGCACCTCTTGACTATGAGATTAACATAGATCAAGAAACAAATGCAATTGATGCATTGATGAATGAATCACTTGACAACAAACAACCAAGATAAAAATAGGCCTAGTAATCAAGAAGACTGTCAACAAGAAAAATAAGATGGTGAAGAATCTTGAAAAGATGCTTTCGGTTAATGAGGAGGAGAAAGAACAAATAGAGGAAACCGAGGAATAGGGTGCTATCAACGAAGAGAAAGATGAGCAAGAAACAAATTATGAGGCCACTGAATCTTATGTGCCTCCACCTCCAACCAAGAAACCAAGGACCACAGCAGCTCAGAGATCAAGAAGCCAAACTGTAAAAGATACTACACCTCTTAAGAAAGGTCAAGTGAGGACCTATAACAGGAAGTAGCAAAAAAAGAAGAAAAAAGAGAAACAAACACCTACCAAAAGGAGGAAAAGACTGGTCAAGACCAAAGCTGACATTGAAGATTCAAAAGAGGATGAGCCTGATGTAGATAAGAAAAGCTTCATCCCCTAGAACAATAGATGAAATTGTTGATTCAATTGCTACAACCGGTACCATGACTAATAGAAAAATTAGACAATGGGATAAACTAGATCCAGAGGACCAACATAAAATACAAGATGCAATAATTAGGGCTATGGTCAAGTTCAAATGTACCAGTTGAGTTTATTAACAAAATACCCAAAGAACCGGGTGACAGAATTTCACAACAATGGTCTTATGCTTTGCACATAGAAAAGGAAGCAAGGGAGAGGGTACTTGTCACACTCATGTCTCCTGAATAAAAAATGGAAGAGATAAAAGAAATAATGAAAAAGCATTCTAATAAATTTGTAGCAAAGATAAGAGCTTACAAGGTGCTACATGATAAATTTATAGAGCTAGACAACATGACAAATGCTAAATGGAGACAAATCCTAGATCTACCTACAGAATCAACAAGTTGTGAGAATCATTTACTTCTCACTGACACACCTCATGTAGAGGAGCAGAAAGATAAAGCAAGTCCTGAGCACTTTGATTTGGATAATGTGGATAATACTGAGCCCATTGACTTAGATAAAGTCATGGATGATCTTGACATTCAAGACATCGCCCATTATTATTCTAGTAAAGATCCATAGAAAGAAAATGATGTCATTTTCATATCTCTTAAGGATCAAAACAAGCAACAAAAATTGGAGAAATAGGGAAATAAGGACATGGATGTTGCTAATGAGATATGGCCAGACACTTCCATTATTGACATCATAGGACTGGATCCTGCAGATCAAATACAAAAAGATGAAGATGTCACTACTCAACAAGTTCAAACCAATGAGCAGGACATAATTCTAGATACAACACAAGTGGGCACGCAAAAATAATATGCCAGTATTGATGAAGGCCATCAATCTGCTAGAAGAAAATGAAGAATTTGCAACATATACAAGCATACCCAAAGACAAGGGTGATTCTAAAATAAAAGACACAACAGATGAACCAAAAGATACAACTACAGATCAAGCTACAATTGATGATCAACAAGACATGTCTACTGATCAAAATAAAGAAGAAGAAAAAAAAGTAGAGCAGGAAAAGTAGAAGGAGAAGAGTGAAGAAGAAATGACAGATGAACAACAAAAGAAAACTAAAGAAAAATCTGTTGAAACACCCAAGGTTGATGAAGAGATGTCTTCACCTAAACGACAAGTGAACCCCAAGCAGAAGGCACAAGTGGTTTTATCTTCAAATCCTTCACCAAGTGCCTCAGAGAAAAAAAATGAACTAGCAATGGTAGTTCATACATTTGCCTCTACACAAATCTCAAAGAAGAAGAAGAGCAAGAACAAAAATCCAGTCACTCTGGAAGAAATAATTGAGATTCCAGCATGTGATCCTAGAACATTGGATCCTACTGAGTTGAAAAAGTATGCAAGACTTTGTGAAAGGAAAGCCATGTAGGATAAGTTGAAAAAAACCACAAAGGAAGCAAAGTTACTTGAAGTTGGAAAAGGAATACTCCAACAAATTGTACCCGACACAGATGTTGATCAAACAACCCCCATGCTTGATCAATTAGCAGTTCTCAACAATGCTATCACATCTCAAAACATAGATGCTGAGAAGGTGATGAAAGCTAGACTTGAGAAGAAATATGAATTCAAGTTAGCTGAGAAGATAAGCCAAGAAGTGACACTACAAAAGTTAAAGCTATCTTAAATGGTAAGCATAGTAGACCCAATAATTTCATAATCTATAGCCTTAATACAGAAATTGCGCATGCTAGATCAACTCACCAAGGAGTATACCGACAAGATAGCACAGATTGATGTTGATCTTCAAGCTAGTGCACAAGGTCTCACAAATAGTGAAGAGGTAATCAAATGTCACAATGAACAACTCAAGCAAGCTAGGAAGCTGAGACAAGATATTCAGATTGTAGAAACCAAGTTCATAGATGAGGTGAATGAGCTTCAAGCTCAACTCTTATCTACTCTCACATTACTGCAACAACATATGGCAGAGGCAAGAGCACTTATTGCCACCCCAGAAATGTCTATCCTAGACAACATTTATGATATGCATGCCTAGATTGAGCTAGATCACATGACATTAGAACTCCTCAAAGAAAAATGGGAGAAATTGATTAAAGATATCAAGAACACTCACTCCCACATTCTTGACACTCTGTAAGTTACACATTTTTGACAACTTATAAGTTGTACATTTTTGTCATGATTATCAAAAAAGGGGTAAATGATATGTACAATCAATCGGTAAAAGGGGGAAATGAAAGGAGGAAATGATATGTATTTACAATCATTTGAAAGATGAAATAACAAAAAGGGGAATGTATAGTACAAAGGCAAGTATACATGTACATATACTTATACTATACCGATGCATACAGTTATGGGGAGTCATATAATGATAAGGATATATACATGGTGTACATACTAAACACTTTAGTATTGTGCACAATTTAGTTTTTGATACTAATGTCAAAGGGGGAGATTGAAGATATTATATTTTGTCATTAGTATATGTGAGGAAAAACGTCATAAACACCATTAGTTTATGCTACACTGACAGATAGGGCACAACACTACTTGATGCCAAAGTTACCAATACATCTAACTACAAAGCATCCCGACAAACACTATTCAGTGTTTCCCGATGACAAAAAGGACAAAGGAACCCAATGAGAAACCAACAGAGAAACCCAAAAAAAATCAAGAGTGAAACCTGATAGATGAAGGGAACCCGAGAATTATTTCAATGAAGGAACACCAACAAACTTTTAGTTCACACCGACGATCAAGAACTGACAGTCAGTTACATCCCGCAAAAAGTGGATTTGACTTTCCACGTTAGATAAATCACTGAAGATTTATATTTAGCTTCTTGATTTGTTTTAAATCTATGACTTGAGGGAAAATCAATGTATTTATTATTGTTTTTATCAGTTTAACTCATTTAAAACATGCAAACTAAAGGATCAAGGTCAAGTTGTATACCTTGGATCTAGAGTTAACATTGTAATGCATGATTCTAAAATAGGTCAAATACTTGTATAAATAGATGCTCAATCAATTGTGAACATGTTGTTCGATGATGATTGTAGCCACTGAGAGCATCTAAGGATTAGACATGAGAATTCATGAAGTAGCATAGACAAAGATCGAATCAGTTGTCAAGAACAGATAAAAGGCTACCGACAAGCAAGAAAAGGTATTAATCAATCACTATATGTGATATTCATATACTGTAAGCTTTAATGGATCTGTAATCAGCGATTATAGATTGCATACAGTCAGGTCAAACATATTGTACACATTCTAACAAGTGGGGTACACTTAAGAAATCCTTTCAAGGAAGGTGGACTTAAAAGTCCTATTGTAAATCTCTTAACCGAGTGCACACTTCATTAGTGTTGCTAAAGCTCTTAACAAAGTAGATGCTAACAGGTCTCCGCATTAATACTCTTAACAAGGTAGATCATCAGAAGTGATCAAATTGTAAGCCTTAACTAGCTCCCTTCCATTCTGTAGATAGTGAAGTTTTGTGGGTGTCATCCCCACTGCAGTTTTTACTTCCTAATAGGATTTTTCTACGATATCACATCTTGTGTTATGTGTCTATTACTTTCATGAATGTTGCATACAATTAAGTTTATGAATTAATACTACATGCATAAGAAAGAACATCAAATATGGTTGGTAATACAGTACAGTTTGATTACTAATGATGAAAGGTGAAAAGTGTTAAAAGTTTTAGAGGTATTGATTCACCCCTCCCCTCTCAGTACTACTTCCCATTAATCCCAACAAGGGTCTCAAGCAGGGAGATCATTTATCTCCTTATCTTTTTATCTTGCTTGTTGAAGTCATTAGCACAAACTTCATGAACCTTTTGTCCTATGGCCACATTCAGGGAATAAGACCTGCCTGCTCTCTTCCTCCTTCTATTGTATAACAATTTACTAATGACACCTTCATTTTTAGCAAGTCGTCTATGGTGGAAGCTAAGGATTGGAAAGGTCTTTTGCATGATTATGTTTGTGCTTCTAGTTAATGCATTAACTATAAAAAAAGTAAGATCTACTTCTTCAATACTAAGGAGGGCCTTCAACCTAAGATCAAAGGGATCCTAGGTTTTTAGAGTGCCAATCTTCTAGATACTTATTTGGGCTCTCCCCTCACAGTTAAAGAGGTCACCCCCACCTTCTAGAATGACATGCTTGAGAGGATACATTAAAAAATTGCTATTTGGAAAGGTAAGATCCTCATCAATGTTGGTAAGCTTCAATTGCTTATTGCTTACCTTCAAGGTATTCATGTGTACTTCCTCTGCATCTTCAAAATTACTAGAGCCATGACTTACAAATTGGAGAGAATTTTGAAGACCTTCTTATGGACTAGTATAGAAGAAAAGAAAAAAATGGCGCTTGTTGGAATGTGAAGTCATCGTGGAGAACCACCAACAGTGGTTGATTCATAATGGAGAATCATCTATTTGTGGTTGAGTCATCAAATGGGGTTGATTCATCATGGAGAATCATCTAGTGTGCCATTAAGGCGCTCGTCGTAAAGTGACCATGTTGAAGGCGTCCTGCCAGAGGCACAAAAGTTTTTAAGACTTACTATAAATAGATGGCTTTTATGAGTCAAATTACTATAAATAGTAATTTTGACAAGTGTTGTACATGTATTTGTACGAGTCACACTTACTAAGTTTAGTAAGTGTTCTAAAATTAGGACTCTGCAACTCGGTTATTATATGAAACTCAAAGTCATGTTTGTAGATACATTTTGAAGATTGTTGTAACTGTGAAAATTCCTTAGAATAATATTGAAAGATATTTTCCTGGTATAATTTTACCAAGTTTTCCATGTAAATTATGTGTTGTGTATTTTCTCTTCTCATTTAATTTTCTACACTTGTAATTTTTATAACACTTGTCAGTTGGGACATAGTCTGCCACCCCAAATCCCAAGGGGGATTAGGAGAGAGAAAAAATTCTAGCCTGAATAAAGCACTCATTGCCAAGATGGGATGAAAGCTTGTAGTTGGAAAAGTTGATTAGTGCACTATTATGAAAGTTAAATACCTCAATTTTGATTGCTTCCACCAGTTCCTTGATTTGAATGGTCTCCCAATGGATTCTAAAATCTAGAACAATATCGTTAAATGCATACCCCTTCTAAAATATGACCTCAAATAGCTTGTTGGAAATGAGCGAAATATCATATTTTTAGATGATAAATGGTTGGGTAATAAGCCTATTGCGAACACCAATTTTTCTTCTCTCATGAGACTTGCTAAGATGACTCTTGGATCCATTGTTGTTGACTACTTTACCCCTAGGTCTGGGTGGAAAAATCTTCATCTGCACTTTAATAATAGACATGATCTACTACCTCTGGTTTCAAATCTCCAACTCCTCTTGTCTAAGAATCGAATTCCTCTTTTCCCTAGGGAGGAGAGTCTTATCTAGACTTTGAAGCCCTCCGGAGCTTACCCTGTTATATCTACTTTTTTTTTTCTTAAGTTTAGTGGTGATTCTAATAGCTCGAAGAGAGTTTGGAATTCTCAACTCATCCTAAAAATTAATTTCTTCTGGTGGGTCGTCATTCATGGTAAAATCCCAACTCTTGATCACCTTCAAAAGCATGGTTTCTAGATACCCAACCACTATTATCTCTATAAGTATGATACTAAAACTATTCCTCACATGTTCATTCACTACAAGTTTTTTCCTATGTCTAGCAACACATCCTCCAAAAACTCAATATACAATTAGTGTTTCAGAATGACATACAACAGTTTATTATCGATTGGACAATCCCTTCACACCACCCCCTTCTTAAAAAATTATAGCTAAAAATACCTCTGCATATTTGTTGGTGTTTTTGGAGAGAAAGGAACAATAAAGTGTTTAGATATACTGAGTAATCTATTGACAATGTGTTGTTTACCTTAAAAAAACTCCTTCTGGACAATCTCTCTATAAGAAAATGGAAAACTCCCTCTGAGCCTCCCTCACGATGGGACACCTTATTGGCCTCATCTTGGAAGCTACCAAAGGATTTCAAGAAGATTGATGATTCCAAAAAGGTTGCATGTGTTAACACTTTTTGGAAACCCCCTATTTTTCCCTGGTGTAAACTTATTTTTTATGGTGCTTCCATAAATCATCTAGCTGTTGGGGGAGGTATCATTAGAAATCATAGTGGTGTGCTCATTTTTGTTTACACGGGTCACTTGCACGACTCTTCTAGTAACCAAGCTGAAGGTATGGCTCTGCTCTAGGGGATTAAATTTCCCCTCTCCATTGGCATTCACACCCTTATGATTGAGTAGGATTCCCAGTTAATCATTGAAGCTACCAAAGGGACTTGTTCCCTAGGTTGGTCAATCGAAGGTATAATATATGTCATCTATGGCCTTATCAATAGGTTTGATGAATTCATTTTACAACAAACTTGTAGAGAGGGTAACGTTGTAGCTGGTCACCTGGCCTCGGTTGGGTTAGATATTACAAGTATTAAATGTTGGCAAAAGGATATTTCCCTCTCCCATGGGACTTGCACTTTCAATAGAAAAGACATCCCTCTTTATTTATGGTGATGTTCAAAGCTAATGGTTGGACTATGGTGAGGGCCCTTCTTGAGCTTCTTGGGGGGCTCCTGATTTACTATCCATTGGTGTTTAATGTTTTTCTAAGTTTAATTTGGCCACATGGGCATTTTTTGGCTTACGTGTCCCCAAGCCCTCCATCATGATTTTGTGTGGCAGAGAACTCATATTTTTTTTTGTACCAAATTAGTTTTGGTAAGATTTTGGCCAAGATGGTGAATTGTGCTACAACCCTTATCATTCTCAAAATTATTATCTCCTCCAGTTCTTTCTATTTGAGATACTTTTTGCACAAAAAAGCTGCTAGTTTTGATTTGGGTGGTGATAAAGGATGGATTCACAATAAATGTGTTCATAATGTTCATTTATTCCACCTTTCCATGATCATTATCAAAAACACTTTCTTGGGGTTTATTTTGCAAAGCATCTCTATGACTTTTGTGTGCCTTATTCTTTGACAATTATTCAATTTGCTCTGCAAGACTATGAGTGGAGATCAGGTGTATTTGGAGCCTGATAAATGTGATGATTGGAAGAGTGACAGGACAATATGGCATATATGTAAGGAGGGAGGCATAGTTCAATTCATGCAACTCATGAATGGTCATGATGAGAGACTCTATCCAAGCAATTTTTTGGTTCTTTGGATGCTAGAATGGTTACCATGATAAAAATCTCTTTCAAGGTCAATAAAGATGTGATTGTGCAGGCCACAAGGCTCTCCACTGAGGACAAAAACTGGAAAAAAACTAAGGTCTCTGATACTACTAGCCTCAACCAATTCTTTTGTTTCGGTGAGAAGACTATCAAGCTCAGAGGGGGATTTGATCAGGAACAAATTTCAGAGCCTTGGGACTATGTCTACCTTGTGGTAATGAGGTATTCAATGCTAGAGTGAAGATTTGGTGTGTACTACTATTACCACCTTCCTTTCTTAAAATTATTCAGAAATCACATTACTATTTCTATCCCGTTCTATCTCTTGCATTCAATTGAGAGTAATATTAAGGATGTGTCTAAGGTCAAGATCCATGGTAAAAAAATTACTATCCTCCATCAAAGCCTTATGCTTCATTTGTATCATTTCCACTTAGCCCTTTTCCCTCCCTGCCAAATTATTGTTAAAGAGTTGCTTGAATATTCTACCTTCCCTTCGGTCAGCCATATGGATACCTCTAGCTCTAATCGTAAATAATGTATTAAAAACCCTGGCCATAAAAATCAGCAAGACTCCTCCCCTGTTTCATTCAAGGTTAAGCACAAAAAATGCAACAAGATGCTTGCTCCTCCTCCTATAGCTAAGTCCAAGTCTACTAAAAAACAAAATGCAAATTGTCTCTGATGTTTAGATCACTGAATAAACTAGTACCCCTTGTAGTTTCACCCGCCGTAAGGGTAAACCTGAAAAAGAAGCCATGAAAGAGGCCTTAGAATTAGACAATGTGAGGTTTGAAGATAATCGTGAGGATGAGGTGTGTCTCTCTGCCTCTGATAGCAGCTCGACCCACATATTGAATAGCATTAAGTTGGACCCTAAGGAACCCACCCATTCTTAGGGTGTGGACATGATGGTACCTGTGATGGTTGATAAAGGCAAGGCCCTGCTGGAAGTTGATAAAATCAATAAGGACCTGATTTTGAAGGAAGCTAATTTGTTGAAGAAAAGACTGGCTGATGTGGACGAAAATATTGTGTTGGTGGACAATAAACTTGTAGAGGTGGATGAAAAGCTTTATAATGTGTATCATTTCATGTTAAAGGTGATGCATAGCTTAGCTACCATGTTGTGCATGTTTCAAGATGAAAATTATAAGGAAACTAAGGATATTGAAGACCATAAGGAGCTCTTCTAGTTCCTCATGGAACATTGGGTGGAGATGTCTCTCACTGGTGAATGGAAGAAGAAAAAGAATTAGGGTTGGGCCCTCTCTCTAGTTTTTGCATTTTGGCTTGTCTCAAACCTCACAACCCTGTAGTGGTTTACTTAGTTTCTTTTAGCTTAATTTGGACTTATAGGTTTATTACTATTGTTTATGACCCTAAATGGTCCCTACTTAAAAATTGTTTAATTACTGTGCTGGACATTTTGACAGTCTCTGTCAGATTTTTTGTCGATATCATGATGGGTATTACTACTATTTTGGTTTTCATGCACTACTCTAGTTATAGTTTAATTGTTTGATCTTTGTTTCCTTTTTTGGTTTTTGATAGTGATGAGAGGGTGCTTGCTAACATTTATCCCTGGATGGTTAAAGTTTTGATTGTGCTTAACCACTGATTTTGTTCCCGTGCTGACAATGTTATTCTGTTGTTAGTCTGGTTCTATTGTTGATCACCCTTGTGGTTGGTTTGTAAAGGGTCAACAACCTCATTTTGCTGCATTACTTTATCAAAGACAATATTAAATCTTGAAAGCTAAAATATACTTTTAGGAATATTATTAAATCAACACAAATAAGTATTAAACTAGCACTTGCATCTAAAGGAGGTGCAATAGAACATTATATAAGTTAATATTTTAGATAGTATAATTTGATACAAGTATAAAAGATGGAATAATTTAATGTTTAATATTTTATATATAAAATATTTTTTGCACATAAAATTTTGAAACGAAATTGAAATTTTAAATCCATAAATTTTTATTTCTATAAATCTATTGACCATGAAACACAAAAAATCTTACCTTGAAGGCTAGTTATTTGTGACCCTAGTTTTTTATGGCGAGGACTTGGTTGTCTAGTGTTCACACTTTTCTTTTAGTTTTAAGTCTAAGCTAAGAGGCACAAAAGAATATTAAAATAATAATGAAGACAAGACTATTTAGTTTAAACTTCAAACCTCGACATATCAACTACATAATCTTGTAGAGACGATTGATAAAACATCCTTGTTGATATTATGAAACCTTAAAGCAATTGTCTAAAGAAATAAAGAACAAAAAAATACAAGAAATTATGTAATTTGTTGACATTTATACTTTTAAAAAATATACAACATGATATTCACTGCAACGAAGATAGGAAATACATAAAATATGGATGTATTTGTGAAATGATAGATATAGGGATCACTGGCCTAAACATGCAAACTAGAGACCAAGCCCGCTCTCGTCATAATTATCAAGCCAATTAGGGTGGATAAGAATTGAGCATAAATGAATTGAGGTATAATTGAGTTATTCCTTTTGTTGAAAGATTGACTGATGTGATTGGATAAGATTAAACGAGAATTATGCCTAAATATGTGAAATTTAATAATAATTAGCATTAACAGTGAGATACATGTCTAATATGCCAACTCTGAGTCCATATCTAAAAAAAGGAATCAAAGAGGAAGCTATCACCATGATTCAACACTAGTACATTTGAGTCCTTTTTTTGACAGCTATGTGTCGCAATTTTGACACTACCCTGACGACCAAGTAACATAGGCTGGTGTTGTAGTTTTGGTGTCGGAACCACCGATGACTATTGTGTGCCATTATTGTGACAGTAATAGTTGTCGCAATAATCACTGGCTACGCTATTTAGCATATCATTGTTACACTTTAAGATTGTTGCAATTATGACAGGTGTGCGATGGATATGTTGTACATGCGACGTCCAGCTATCGGCAATTTCCAACATCTGACTGTCACATGTATAGCTTCGGTGTCAGTCATTCTCTGGAATCTATTGTAATTGCGACGGTATTCTATAATATTAAAAAAAAAAATAACGAGATTCGCTTTGCTTTTCACGAGATGAAAATGTTCAATATAATGCTAAGAGTTTTAAATGTTCAATATAATGCTTGGAAATATAAGAATGGTATAGAGGCCTTGGCAGGTGTGGTAGTTGATATTACTAGTTTGATTCCTTCAAATTAATTTTTTGTGGTAATAGCCACAATTATCCTTATCTGAATAATCTACCAAAAAGCTGCAAGATAAAGCACACCTCTTTTAGGACATTGATGCTTTTCGTGACAGGAAGCAGATCACTTTGATAAATGGTTATATGCATGCAATTGAACCCCAGTCCTCTAAACACACTTCTGAGAAATGTTGATGGCCTTTCTTCCATGTAGTCAATATCAACAAATTAGCATCTTGCTTGAATCCATGCTATAAAAATAGTATGCACATTGCTGAGGTAAAGTTTGGAGAAGTAATCTTTTAGATATCAGAATCATCAATGAAGATGCAAAGTAAGAGAAGACTCAACATAACTATATCATGTAGGTTCAAGTTGAGAATTATATTTCCAACTGAACATAAATCTAAATTACCATTCTTCCTATAATGTTGTTTGGAGTAGGATTCAAAGTGGCTTTTAGAGTTAAGCTCCTGGTCATAAAATCGAGAAGTTTCAAATTTTCTATTTTCCAATGAGAAGTCAAGGAATATGTGTTTGACCAACCTTCTAACAATTAAAGGGCATCATGCATTGTTTATAAGCTCACTTTTTGAGCACCACATGACCCTGTTATGAGCTCTATTTTTTATGTGTGTGTGTACATATATACATATACATATACATATATATGTATGATGTTATTGTTGTCATTGCATGCTTGCTGCTGTTGTGCACCATATATTATTTTATATACACACTATTTATTTCATTGAGACCGTGACTAGATAGCTTGGCATTTGTAATGTTTTTGTTTTTATTGGATTAATGTTGCCATTCTGTTGAGGTTGTAGATGCATTGAATCACCACTGCCATTCTATTTTGATAGCATGCAGTGTTTGATCTCTCTTTATTTATTTTTTTGTTGATATTCACTATGTGGTACTCCCTGTTTATGATCATTTCACGAGGAAATGTCTTGATGGCTCGTGGGCTACGAGCTAGG
>MU224951.1:6911195-6921658 GCA_018584345.1 Thuja plicata
TTCAAACACTTCACACAATGCCTTGAAGGTAATAGCAATGATGCCCTAGCTCGCGGGTCATCAAGCATTCCAAATGCAAAGATGTAAATGAATGTCGGTATTAAACAGTGAGCTCATAAACAATGCATGATGCCCTAGCTTGCAGCCCGCGAGACATCAAGACATTTCCTCATCAAATGATCATAAACAGGGAGTACCACATAGTGAATATCAACAACAAAACAAATAAAGAGAGATCAAACACTTCACACAATGCCTTGAAGGTAATAGAAATGATGCCCTAGCTCTCAAAGCTCAAGGGTCATCAAGCATTCCATATGCAAAGATGTAAACAATGTCAGTATTAAACAGTGAGCTAATAAACAATGCATGATTCCCTAGCCTGCATCCTGTGAGCCATCAAGACATTTCCTCATGAAATGATCATAAACAAGGAGTACCACATAGTGAATATCAACAGAAAAAAAAATAAAGAGAGATCAAACACTTCACACAGTGCGAGCTTGAAGGTAATAGCAATGATGCCCTAGCTCTCAAAGCTCACGGGTCATCAAGCATTCCAAATGCAAAGATGTAAACAATTATAGTATTAACAATCATATTATGCCATTAAATCAACAAATGCCATCAAAATAAAATTGAGTTAATGAGAAGACAAAGCTCGAATGCCTACCTCAAGTTGTGGATGCCATATATCAAGATGTCAATCAGCTTCCATAGTATGCCCTTTTTGTGCACGACGGTATGTGATCACGCTAAATTAGAAATGAGTCTTTATTCTTCTTCTTCTTTTTATAATCACATGGGTGTCGCAATTACAACTATACCGTCGCTATTACAACATCGTCGGGGGCACTTGGAAAAAACACAAAAATCACATACAAATGGTGCTGCCGTAGCAAATTGGGGTCAAAATTTGACCCCAAATGTTGTAGTGCAGAAATGAAATGGCTAGACTATGTCAATAGGCAACCTAGTTCTAGTGGTGTCTGAAGCACATATCACAAATGGATTTTGACTCATGATATTGCTATGATCATTTCCCTATGTCAACCAAGGAAAATCATTCAGATGTACAAAGTTTAAGAGCAACCACCATGTTGGAATGACTATGGAAAGTTGGGACTGAGAGAGGAGTGGTGAATCAGTACCATAAAAACTCTTAAAACTTAAATTGTATATTGTTGTTGTTGTTTTACCGAATTCAATGACTTGAAATAAAACATAAAATATAACATAAAACCATTCAAGTAAATGAACTCATAATTTCATGATTTTGTTTATGCAGAAATCCTTGGTTAGAGGACAAAACTGTAGTGGGGATGACACCCACAACCTTCACTAACCACAGTATAAAGGGTGCTCGGTTAGAGCTTACATAGTTTATCCATTTTGATAGCTTACCTGGTTAAGAGTATACAAAGACTTGTTAGGTCTACCTAGTTAGAGGATTTTACAAACTCTACACTTAGAGATGTACCCTGTTAAAGGTTTTACAAATATAAGATGAGTTAAGATCTACCCAATATTGGGATTTCTAGCTCTCAATACAATAGTATTAACAACTTATCAATATCTGTTATGTTGTATCAATTTACAAATGTTGATCCGACTCTTTGTGCTCTAAAATATTGTGTTACCTCAATTACAATCTGTAACACTTCTCAGATTTTCTCTGCTGTAGAAAAATATCACCTTGGTGCTCTCTGCTTTGATTTATGTTCTTCAATAACAACCTTCTCTATACTTTGTCTCTTTCTCCTTTGTCATCTCTCATCTTCTCTGTAAATCATCCTTTAAGTATATGATATATTGCCTCTTAATCATATGTGTTAGGTTGCAGATAAATTATTTTGACTGTTAAACTTGCTTTTCTGCTTGGTGACTGTGTCACTTTTACCTTGGTACTTGGTGTTTTTCTTGGAAATAGCGATCTTTGATTAACCGCTTGATCTTCTCCTCATATTTCTCTTTGAATTATTTTGATCATTGATCGTGTAAAAAACTCATCTTCGTGCATTGTAGAATCATAATTAATACCGTGACAATATATTAAATGCATCCTTATCGCTTTACAATCCATTAAGTAACTTGGTAGAGAAACTTCTCTTTACTCAGATAGCTATCAACTTGGTCTACTATCTGTGCACTTGGTGTTCGATAAACTGTGTGCTCTTGGTTTAGTGTCCGCACTTTACCAACTTCACTGCCTTGCTCAGTGTACATTACCGACTGCTCATATATGCTTTCCTGTCTTTCACCAATTAGATCTTTTGATTCTTATGACTTTTCCTAAACTAATGACAACAAAATATTCATATAGAGATGACAATCTCCCCCTTTCACATTAGTTGAGTATTTTGACAAAAAATTCAAAGTCAACAAAACTTAGTAACTCCCCCTTGGATGTTACTCTTTATACAAAATATGAACAACTCTTCTCCTCTTTTTTCTTTTTCATATAAATACTTTTTTTTTGTATTTTCTATTGACTCTATTTGCCTATTTTTCTATTTTCTAAACTATCTATATATCCCTTTTTTTTGGTCAAAAAGTCTCAACAATAAAACTTAAATATCAAAAATGTGTTGTATCTCTATTGCAATACGTCTAGTATAGTTTCCCAAGTATCTCAGATATTTTGTAATATCACAATATGTTCATTGATATTTGTCGATAGATCAACTATAGTATCTAGGGTGCTAACCTCTAGAAAAATTGTCAGTTCCTTTCCTTTCTTCAGGTGTATTTGCATTGATTGCATATGGGGAATAAATAGTGCTTGCAACTCAAGCAACTCTAGTCTCATCTTGTCTTCTTCCTGTCTCAATGAGAGCTGAAATCCCATGCATTCCTTTATCTTTGAGTAGTGTGTGTGGAATTCTCCAGGCTCGGTAGTTAACTAAGAAAGTTTCTCAATCAACTCTTTCTTGGTATCTACCTCTTTCTTCTTAATGTCCTCAGTAAATTTAGAAAGAATACAAAATTTCTAAAATAATGAAATGATGGATTGCAAATGTTCTTCAACTCTGGAACATAACTCAGAAAGAGTTACCTTCTCTATATCAATGTTCTACAATAGGTCCTCCATCAATTTCTTCTCCATTAATGTCTTGTGAATTTTCAACATTTAATCTGTCATGTCCTTGTTTGGTCCTTTGATTTGTTTGACTAGAGTTCCAACTTGGTCTAATAGTGGCTCAGACTCATCAATGGTAACATCAAGAACAATCTCCTAAAAAAAATATTTCACATCTTCTAGAATATCAACCTTTTTCTTCTTCTCCAATAGCTTTTCTTGTTCATCTTTCCTTCTAACCAACTTGGCATAGATATCCAATTCCTTATGCTTCATCTTGTTGGGGCAGAAAGTATTGAATAAATATTATTTTGAATTATAGAAAGTATTGAATAAATACTTAAATTATAGAAAGTATTGAATAAGAATAAATACTATTTGAATGGATTTCTCCATGTAGTGATTTGATCAATCATTTGGTTGGATTTCTGGGTGGAAAAGGTCTCCTATTGGTATTAAAATAGGCTCACTCAAACCAATGATTTGCTTCCTTTTCTTACTCTTCTTCTTCTCACTCAGTTTTCTCTCTCCAGTAGAGTGTTTAGAACGTGATGCCATTGTTGCATCTAGTCACTCGGTATGGTGACCGACTATGGTCTCCTCTACTTTAACTTCCTCTTTTTATTTTGCTTCTTCTTTCTCTACATCCTTGCCTTTTTTATTTGATTCCTGTAGCATTTCTTGTTTTGTATCTTGTGGCTTAGGATCATTCTAAACATTTGATGTGTCGGTCATTGGTGTGTTAAGCTTCTATCCTTCAATGTCGGTTGGAGCTTACAAATCAGTATCCTTCTTGTGTTCAGCCTCAGTAGGCTTAGGCTTATCAACATTTATATTGCCAGTGTCAATTGGTGGCTCAGTTGCCATAACTTGTGTAACATCAATGGTACAAATCTACATAGTAGAATAGCTTTGTAATTGTACTAATACGGGATCAATACTCTACAATGGTGCAACATCTACATCCATGTACTTGGTGTTTGGTACTTGAACATCTATTACATCTTCATCCTTTGACAAATTCTTTGTAGGATCAATATCCTCTGATACATCTTCAATAATTACTTCTGCATTATCAATGGTAAGATCAATTATGTCTACTTGGCATGTGTTGTTCTTTATCTAATCAGTGATTGTATCACCTTGATTCTGCTCGGTTTCTTGTGGCTAAGAGTCATCTATATGATATATCTCTTTCCATTTCTTAATACTTTCTTTCTCTACTAATTGTAGGTCTCCAGCCATTATCCTCAGGGCTCTTCCCTTAACCAAAAATTTATTTGAATGTTTCTTCAATGCTTCTTGAATCTCAGATGGTGTCAGGTTGGGAATAATATGCACAAGATGTCTTTCTTTCATTTCCTTCTCAACATTAATTGCATACTTCCAACATGCATCAATTTTGTTGTAGAGTTCTTCAGGTGGCTTATCTGCAATATCAATAGAGTCACTATATGTCTCATTAATGTCACAACAACTGCATCTTCTATGTTTTTCTTATCTTCTTCATTTCTCTTCAAATACTTTACTGTTCTAAATCCTTTAAATCCTTCCAAAAAGTCATCAAGACTTTGTGGGGCTCATGAGGGATAAGCCACTGGAATAGATTTATCTACCTCATCAAATTCGGTCTCACTATCTTTTCCAAGTATTAACTTTCTTCGTGAACTTATGGTTGGTTTACCTCCTCGAGTTCTCCTGTAAGTTTTACCTATCGGTTGATTTATTACTACAACAACTTCCTTTTCCTTTGGTTTCACTGGATATTTGATGTTCCTTCCAGTGCATCTCATGATAGGTGAAGTTACAAGTGCCAATTGGTTTTCAACAACAACAATAACTTTATCATCATTTGTGTCTTCGACACTTGTCTCATCCACTCTTAATGTCTTGGATAGACTACCAATCATCTTTCCTATCTTCTTGACTACTTTGGGTATCACTATGTTATACTTATTCCTTACTTTCACTTCTTCGTATGTGTCATACCTCTTAGCTTTGGGATCAACAAGTTTAGCAAGTAGCACTTCAATCTGTTGTGATCCAATATCTATATCTAATTCATAACCTGTTGGTCATATCCATTTGGTTCTAGGCTCAACAGCCTTGATAATACAAGTATCAGTGTCAACCTCAAAACACATATTATCTTGATACTTTTCAACTAGTTGAGGTGGTATTCTATACCTCTTATACATTCTTGCTTCAAAATTCAGAAAATATTCATGCATGATAGCATCAAAATGATCTCCTAAACTATCTATATACTCATTTATCTAATAAATAATAGGTCTTCTGAGGATCCAAACTAAATATCCAATGGAGGGAAATAAATTATGACAATAGAAGAATATACATACCAATAATGAACCAAACTTTAATGTGTTAGTCTTTTCTTTCCTGATTGTATTCATATTGTCTTCTAATTGCTTCAACGAGATTTCACATACATCAAACTTAAGTCCTTTCTTTACTGTCTTGTATGCCAAATCTACTCTTTGCATGGTACACTATCCACTCGGGATGATTGGAACACTCGGTATGATAGGATATTGCAAGCATATCACAACTCAGGGTGTGTTACTATGGATAGAGTAAGAGAGAACAAGGAAGGTTAGGGCCAAAGGCACACCCAACTATCTAGCCACCCTGTGAGTAAACACCACAAAAGCACAAAAAATAGAGAAAAACACCAAGGAGAGAAGGAAAAACAAATATCTTTTATTGATTCAAGCAATTACATCATACACGCCCAGATGTGAGGCCTTCCGGGTTAAGACCAACAAGATTTACAAAATCCTAACTTAATCTATCTTTTATCTTCTCATATCATCATTTGCTACTTTCTCTCCTAGCTGATACCTAGCCTACTCCTAGACATCCCTATTTATACTTATCAAAGTGACTTACAAATATGGAAGGCTGACCACCAATGGTCTACACACATACCAAGACAAGATCCAAATATTAAATGCACAATAAGAAATTTAATACAGAAGTCAGATTAAAAAAAAAAAAAACACAGACAAGCTCAATCAAGAAGAACCGATCATCAGGTTCACTCAGCACAGGAAGGAAAATTTGGCCAACACTGGGAAGCTCAACACAAACAGGAACTCAGCCAACACTGCACAACTTGACACACATTGCAACTTGGCAAGAACTGCAACTCAACACTAAGTGGAAAAATGGACAAAGATGACCAGGATAGCAAGGAAACCTAGGATGCCCCTACATGACACAACCAAGGTTGAAAGAAATGATTTCCCTGAATCATTGAGGAGTCACAACCTGAGATGAATCCAACTCAGATTGAGAAATCCATGTATCATCTTCAACTGGTCTATTCTTCCACTTCACCAAATATTCATATTAATTTTTTACTCTTGTATTTTTACCAATCCTCTGATCCAATATATGTTCCACCTCTTTAATCTACTTCTTAGGATAATCATCTGGTATAGCAACTTCATCATCTAACTCATGATACTTGTGTAAATCAGCAATATTGAATATAGAAGATATCCATGTCATCAGGTAACTCAACTTCATAAGCATTACCACTACCAAACTTCCTTAGAATTCTACAAGGACCAAACTTCTTGATCTTCAGCTTACTATATGTTCCAACAGGAAATCTACCCTTCTTCAAATGAACCATCACCTCATCACCAAATTCAAAAACATGATGTCTTCTAGAATTGTCAACATTTTCCTTATATTTTTTATTACTTTGTTCCAACTTCAACTTCACTTCCTCATGTAAAGAATTGAAAAAATCAGAAAATACTTCCCCTTTAGCACTTCTCTTTTCTTCTCCAACAATATCCCTCAAATCTAATACTCCTCTAAACTGCATTCCAGTGACAATCTCAAAAGGTGTTTTTCCAATACTTATATTCACATAACTATTATATGCAAGCTCAACTTGTGCTAACATCATCTCCTAATTACTTGGCTTATCTCCAACTAAACATCTCAGAAAATAACCCAAGCTTCTATTTACAACCTCTGTTTGTCCATTTGTTTATGGAAGGAATGTATAACTAAACCTCAACTCAATATCCATCTTCTTCTTCCACAAAGTCTTTGGCATTATATACATGACCGTACATATGATATCAAGTCGACATCAATGACAATACAAACCATTAACTATTTTAATGTCTTGCATTATCTTCAACTTAACATTATCAAACATTCAATCAGTTACATGTCATCAATCTCTCCCTTTGGCATTGATGGAAACATACAATATTATCACAATATACTATTTCCAATACAATATGAAATACAATTGTTGAGATTAATCAAACTACCAAACAATTTGTTTTGATAACTGATAAAAATGTATGACTGCCGGTAAGCTCTGTATTAGCTTAGATTTGATTCTTGCATTTCTCTATGTTTTGCTTGTTCTGATGTCTTGCATCCTTTCCTTGTTTCAATATCTCTCTTTTGACTATTCTTCTTCTTTGATGTCTCTGTCTCTTTTCAGCAACTCTCCCTTTGGATATAATCTCTTCCTGTTGGAGTAATCTGATAATGGATACTCTTTTTCTGAAGACTGTGATAATATGTATACTTTCTCTCCCTTTGACAACAATGCCAAACAAATATCTCATAGATATCTGACATTAATGTTAAATAATCATTTTCTTCCATCCATAATATATTCCTTGAATTTCCCTTATCCATCAACAATACAACAATATGCTCTAGTGCTCGGTTATGATATATACCTTTTTCTATATAGATGTAGCTTTGAAGTTCATCCTTGTGTTTGCATCAACATGAATGATATTCTGATAATATATAGGCTGATGCAGCCTTCAATCTTTTATTGACTGGTAGAAAAGGGTTTGACCCCTAGTCTCTTTCTCAGGTACTCAAATGTATCCTTGGGCAGTGGCTTGGTGAAGATATCGACCAATTGTTCTTTTGATTGCACATACTCAAGTATCACCTCTTTTTCTTGAACTTGCTCTCTTAAGTAATGATACTTGATGGCAATGTGCTTAGTCTTGGAATGCATGACTGGATTCTTGGAAATATTTATTGCACTAGTGTTATCACAATAGATAATCAATGGTTCTGAGATTTTCATATGCATACCTTCCAACAATTGTTTGATCCATGCAATATTTGAGCAATTTGCAGTAGTAGCAACATATTTTACTTCTACAGTTGACTGTGAGATGCATCCCTACTTCTTGCTAATCCATGTGACAAGTGTATCACCCATAAAGAATGCTCCTCTAGTTGTGCTCTTCCGGTCATCAAGATTTCCAGCCCAATCAATGTCGGTAAACACTTTTAGTTCAAATTTGCCTTCTCTTTTATACCATAAGACAAATTCCTCAGTATTCTTTAGATATCTTAGGATTATTTTCACAGCAGTCATATGTGATTCCCTGGGGTTAGCAGAAAATCTAGCAACAATTCCTACTGCATGTGCAATATCTAGTCTAGTGTGTACAACATACACAAGTTTTCCAATTATCGATCTGTACAAAATCTGATTTACCTCTGTTGTCTTGTCTTTCTTTGTTAACTTACATCCAATAGCCATCAGTGTTCCAACTAGTTTGGAATCTTCCATCTTGAATATTTTCAAGACCTATTTGATGTATTTGGACTGTGTAATGAAAATACCTTCACTTTGTTGAATGATCTATAGACCAAGGAAGAACTTGATCTCTCCAAACATAAACATCTCAAATTCTTTGCTCATCTTATCAGAAAATGATTTGCATAGCATATCATTTCCTCCAAATATGATTTCATCAACAAGTATTTCAATAATCAAAGTGTTAGCATCAGTATCTTCTTTCAAATAAAGATTATTGTTTTCACTAGTCCTTATGAATCCAATACTTATTAGATAGGGATGAAGTCATTAATACTAGGCTCTAGGAGCTTGTTTCAATCCATATAAGGCTTTGTGAAGTATACATACGATGTTCCTCTTGTCTGGATCTACAAACCCTTCTGGTTGCTCAATGTATACCTCTTCTTCAAGTATTCCATTTAGAAATGTTGACTTGACATTCATTTGAAATACTTTGAATCCTTTGAATGCAGCATAAGCAAGTATTATTCTTACTCCTTCTAGCCTAGCAATGGGTGCAAAGGTCTCTCCATAGTCTATACCTTCTTCTTGTGCATACCCCTTGCATACTAGTCTTTCTTTGTTCCTTGTGACTTCTCCATTCTCGTTCAGCTCATTCCTGAATATCCATTTTGTACCGATGACATTCTTGTCATCTGGTCTTGGCACAAGTGACCATGTTTTGTTCTTCTCAATCTACTCAATCTCATCATTCATAGCACTTATCCATTCTTCATTGTCTAGTGCAATATTGACAGTTTTTGGCTCATACTCACAAATTAAACAATTTGAGTTTAAAGACTTACTTCTTGTTCTTGTACCAACTTTCTTATCTCCTATGATCTGGATCTTTGGATGGTTCCTTCTTACACATCTTGCAAGTAGAGGTATAGTTCTTTGTCTATCTGCTTGATCATTATCTTGATATTCATTATGTTCTTCATTACCTTGCACATTATCTTGATTATTATCTTGACCGTCGGTAATAGCAGCCTGACTGTCGGTTGCAACATTTTGTTGTTCTGGTATTAAGCACTATTGCTCAGGTAGAGTGTTGGGTTCTTCACAATATACAAACTTGTTGTAGTCCTCTAGTTCTTTTGTGCTTTCTAGCTCATTCTTTTCTGCAAACTCATCAATCTTTACATTTGCACTTTCAAATATTTTGTTAGAGGCTTTGATAAGACATTTAAAAGCTTTGCTTTTGGTAGAATACCCCAGAAAAATACCTTCATCACTTTTGGCGTCAAGCTTTCCATTTTTGTCATCCTTTAAGACATAATATTGACTACCAAAGATCTCGAAGTAACTTACATTGGGTGTTTTACCACACCATAGCTCATAAGGTGTCTTCTTTGTGTCCTTCTTCAATTGTACTCTGTTTAGTGTATAAACAATAGTGTTGATAGCTTCTCTCCAGAAGATTTGGGTGATGCCTTTCTCTATCATCAATGTTCTTACACAATCAATTATTGATCTGTTCCTTCTCTCAGCAATCCCATTTTGCTGTGGTGTTCTTGGTGCAGAAACCTGCCTTTTTATACCATGCTCATTACATAAATTAGTGAATTCATCCGATAAAAATTCTCCCCCTCTATCTAATCTCAAACATTTCAAATCCTTACCACTTTGTTTTTCTACCATATCCTTATACCACTTAAACATCTTAAATGCTTCAGATTTATCTTTTAGAAACATAACTGTCATCATTCTAGAGTAATCATCAACAAAGAGAATAAAATATCTATCTCCATAATAGCTCTTTGTCCTCAT
>MU224951.1:6922736-6939906 GCA_018584345.1 Thuja plicata
ACTTAAATGCAAACTCTAAGTTTGGTAAGACACTATTATCAAAGTTATTCATCTCAAATGAAATCAGTCTACCAATCAAACTATCAAGAGTAACTGTATTGTTTGCAACTGCTCTCATTTCTTGAATGGCAGAAACTCTAATAGCATATACATGCATTAAGGTTCTTAAGATTTTACTTACCACTGTCTCCTCTTTAAGTGTACCTCCAACACCTCGTATAGCATTGACTACTTTTATTCTTGTGCTGTACTATGTGATGTTTTCTCCTTCTTTCATTCTGAGATCATCAAATTTTCCTCTAAGGCTTTCTGCCTTGGCTCTCAGAATATTTGTATCACTTCCATGTACAAGCTTTAGTTTGTCCCACATTTTCTTTACAATTTTGCAATCCTTGACATCTTCAAGTTCAACATCAGAGAGTGAGGAAGAAATCTCTATAACCATGCAGTTATGCTCATGCTTCTCTCTCAATTGATCTACTGTCAAAGCTCCTATAGGAAACACATATTCAGTATCTAAGTATTGAGTAACATCATTACCAATACCTGATAAGTGGAGTCTTATCTTGCTCTGCCATGAAGCAAAGTTGTCTTTGTTCAACTTGGGCACATCTCGTCTGTTCATCTTGTGATCCTGACTTAGGTCTTGAAACCTTCCTTCTAAGCACACAATCTCTGATACCAATTGTTAGTAATAACTGAGAGGGGGGGGAGGGGGGTGAATCAATGACTTCAAAAACTTTTCTTTATTCTAACCACCAATCAAGTAAACCTCAGATTATTATGTCCCTTACAAGATACATGCCATACAATAATTTATAATAATTAACTGTCTGTCGGTTTTCCTTTTTTGAACTTATTCTCCTTGATTACTGATAAGGAGTAAAACTTATTTACCAATACGCGATAAATATGTAGATTATACCGATAAATCCAGAAATGCATATGTGAAATGTAAAATAGTAAAGTAATAAACCATACACACATAACACAAGGATTTTAACATGGAAACCCTGTTAAGGGAAATACCATTGGGACCGGTAACTCAAATTTTTACTCTTCTAAAGTGAGCCCTGTTAGGAGCCAACCCTGTTAAAGGTTACAAACACACTGTTAGGTGTGACCTTGTTTGAGGATTTTATACATAGAGGTTTTCACTTAGTATCGGGAAACTCAGTTTGCTACCATCCTTGAATCAGCATCCTTCTTAGACTGTCAATAGGCTTTAGGAAAATCTAGTGCTACTTTCATGAATCAACCTTTTTGGCACTCCTTGGGATGTACCTCAATATATAGAAAACTGTTAAGTCCTACTCTATTAAGAGACTTGATGCTTCAATGGTTAAACTGAAATACAATGACCTATTTCTAATGCAACTTGAATTATAGATTTTCAGATCTATTTAAGTACATTACCTCTCTAATCAATGTATCAATTCAATTCTTTGTGCTCCACACTTTCTGTTGTGTGATGTTGTGCTTCATTATTCGTTAGTGTCTGTAGAATTCTTTAGCTCTCTTTCAGCTTGATTGATTAGGACTGTATGAAGTTATCCTTCATCAGTTTCTCTTCAGCATCCTCTTTCTATTCACTCCCCCTCTTTGTGTGTTACGGAAATGAATTAAGCTTGTCTCTTATATAGACATGATATTCATCGTTTCTTGATTCTTGATTCTTGGCGTGAAAAAAAATCCAACCAATCTGTTTAAAAGCATAACTCCTGATTTATCTCGTAGTTATCTTTATGCCAACTATAAAAATCTTCTTTAAATCAATCACTTAACTTTGGTCGAATAAAATAATGAAAACAACCAGTTAACTCTATCTTTTAGCTCTTGCCAGCTAGATATTTTGTCATTTTCTGAACTCTCTATTCTGTCAGTCAACTCTACAGTTAGTCATCGGTGACAAATGTCAATTCCATCTGTGTGACTCTAGTCAGCTTCAGGATCTTCGTCCGTCGAGCATCATTGGATTTTACTCGTCAGGTAACTCTGTTCTCAGCTCATCGGGCATCCTGTGATTTTTCTTCATTGGGCAATACTATCTTCTTCTTGTTGGGTATCACTGTGACTTTGCTTCTTTTCCTTTATCGATGATGTGCACTCCGTCGGTGTTATCTGTCACTTAGTGAATACTTGACTTTATGCATTGCTGAAAGCATAATCTTTGTTCCATTGATTCTCTAAAGTCATTGGCATTATATACATGACCGTACAGATGATATCAAGTTGACATCAATGACAATACAAACTATTAACTATTTTAATGTCTTGCATTATCTTCAACTTAACATTATCAAACATTCAATTAGTTACATGTCATCAAAAGCAACAGGTTTACCTTCTTGACTCAACACAACTCCTATTGCACTACCACTTGCATCACACTAAATTTGAAATACCTTATTGAAATCAGGTAAAGCTAACATAGGTAACTCAGAAACCTTTTGTTTCAAAGTCTCAAATCTCTTGTCAGCTCCCTGTGTCCACTTAAAATCCTTTTTACTTCCTCTCATAGTCTCAGTCACAACATTACAAATAGAACTAAGATTCTTAATGAACTTTCTGTAGAAACTAGCCAAACCATGAAACAATCTTACCTCACCCACATTCTCATGTGTAGGCCAGTCTAGAATTTCTTTAACCTTCTTAGGGTCCATTTTCAAACCATCATCTGAAATCACAAACCCTAAATACACAATCTCTTCTTGAATAAATGAACACTTCTTCAAATTAATCAGTAGCTTCTCCTCCTTCAGTCTATGCAACACTTTTCTAATATGCTCAAGGTGTTCTTCCTTAGTATTACTAAATATTAGAATATCATTCAAATAAACAATCACAAAATTACCCAAAAATCTCTTGAGAACTTCATTCATTAACCTCATGAAAGTACTAGGTGCATTAGTCAAACCAAAAGACATAACCAACCACTCATATAAACCCTCTTTTGTCTTGAAAGCAGTCTTCCATTTATCACCTTCTCTAATTCTGATCTAATGATAGCCACTCTTCAAATCAATCTTGGTAAAATACTTTGCTCCACTCAAATAATCCATTATGTCATCCATCCTCGGCATAGGAAACCTATACTTCAGTGTTATCTTGTTGATAGCTCTGGATTCAGTACACATTCTCCATTCTCTATTCTTCTTAGGTGCCAATACATCAGGTACATCACATGAACTTAAGCTTTCTTTAATCAAAACCTTCTGCAACAACTCCTACACTTGTTGGTTAAGTTCTTCATTCTTAGTAGATGCCAATCTATATGGTGCTTTATTCAGTAAACTAGCTCCAGGAATCAGATCCTTACAAAGGCTTATACTTCTTACTAGTGGTAAAACATCAGGAATATCCTCTGCAACAATCTCCTTGTAGTCATCTAGCAAGTTTTGAATTTCTGTTGGTACTCGGTCTCCAATGTCTTCTGTCGCTTGACATTTACCATTTTCTATCACTTGACAATTACTATTCCCTGTCACTCAACATTTAGGAATTATGGAAAAATGGACTTGATTCTTCTTCATTTCTTTCCCAAATTGCTTTCCATTAACCATGCAAATTTTCATGGTAGTATAGTTTATCTCATCTGGAACCCCAATCAAAGGTAACAATGTTTTCTTCTTTGCATTCACTCAAAGAGTATATTGATTCAATCTACCATCATGCACAATATTTCTATCATACTGCCAAGGTCTACCCTCTAGAATATGACAACAATCCATAGGCATAATATCACACAAAAATTCATCAAAGTAATTTCCAATCCTAAATTTTATAACACATTGCTCACTTACCAAAAACTTATGCTCATCCTTGATCCATGAAACATGATAGGGTTAAGGGTGTCTCAACCTCTGCAATTGCAACTTTGTAACCAGCTCCTCTGATGCCAAATTAATTGAACTCCCACTATCAACAATCACTTTGCAACATTTTCCTTTCATCTTGCATCTGGTCTTGAAAAGACTTCTCCTCATAATAGGTTTTTCATCCACTCGGTCTTTACACTAAGCTCTCCTTACCATCAGGTTTTATCCAGCTTTAGGTCCACTTGGGTAACCTTCAAGATCCTCTTGTACCACAACATTTCTATGAATTTGTCCATTTCCATCAGAGTGCCTACACTTGAAAGATCTATTCCCTTCTTTACCACATCTGAAATAGTTACCACTAAAACCACCTCTACCTCTTCCTCGGTAGGAACTACTACCTCCTCGGTAAGAACTACTACCTTTCCACTCGGTCTTGCTTTTATTGTTAATTTCCATTCAAATTTGCCCATATCTTGCACAGAATTATCAGATTTGCCACCTTCACCATAGGATCTACCTCTGCCTCTCTTGAATCTACCAACTCAACCTCTCTATCTTTGTTAATATTTCTTTGTCAAGATCTCCTCAACTTTCAAGGCACATTGATATGCTTCTTCCACACTATCCAATTTCACAAAACTTATTTCTTCTTGAATTCTAGATCTTAGTCCATTCAGGTACCTTGCAACTTTCTCAACCTCATCATCAACATGTCCAGATCTGATGTCCAATCTTTAGAATTACTCAATGTATTCCTTCACAGTCATGTCCTTTTATCCAAGGTTCTACATCTTCCTTAACAAGCTAACTTGGTAATCAACAGGAAGGAACTTCTTCATTACCTTATTTACCATTTTCAAACAAGTTCGTGATATTTTCTTTTCCTCTTCTTTGTCTAAGAGTTTGTGAATGCTCCCACCACAATGAGACATGACCTTTCAACCTACAGATGATATCAAGTTGACAGAGAATCAAAGAAAAAAAGGTTATGCTTCCAGCAATGCATAAAAGTCAAGTATTCACTAAGTGACAGACAACACCAACAGAGTGCACACCGACGGACAGAGAAAAGAACAGTCATAGTGATACTCGACGATCAGAAATATAGTGTTACTCAACAATGAAAACTATAGAATGCCTGACGAGAAAATTCATAAGGTTACCCAATGAGTAAAATTCCAATGATTCCTGAAAGATGGAGATCGTGAAGCTAACTGGAGTCTCACCGATAGAACTGTCAGTTATCACCGATGACTAATTGCTGTAGTGACCGACAGAACAGAGAGTTTAGAAAATGACAAAATATCTAGCTGGCAGAGCTAAAAATAGACTTAGCTAGTTGTCTACTTTGTTTTATTCGACCAGAGATAAGTGATTGATTTAAAGATTATTTGTACAGTTGGGAAGAAGATATCTACGAGACAAATCAGGAGTTATTCTTTTAATCTAATTGGCTGGATTGTTTTTCATGCTAAGAATCAAGAATTAAGAATCAATAAACAATGAATATCATGTCTATATAAGAGACAAGCTTAATTCATTTACAAATGGGATTAAGGGGAGTGAATAGAAAGAGGATGCTGAAGAGAAACTGATGAAGAACAACTTCATGCAGTCCTGATCAAATAATCTAAAGGAAGAGCTAAGGTATTCTGCAGACACCGACGAACAGTGAGCACAAGGATTGAATTGATACATTGGTCAGAGAGGTAATGTACTTAAATAGATCTAAAAAATTGCAATTCAAAGTTGCAATATGAAAATTTCAAAGTGTTTTAGTTTAACCATTGAAGCATCAAGTCTCTTAACCGAGCAGGACTTAACGATCTTCTATATATTGAGGTACATCTCAAGGAGTGCTAGAAAGGTTGATTCATGAAAGTATCATTGGAATTGCCTGATACCTATTGACAGTCTAAGAAGGAGGCTGATTCAAGGATGGTAGCAATAGATGCCCAATACTAAGTGACAACCTCTATGTATAAAATCATCTAACAAGGTCGCACTTAACAGTTTGTTTGCAACCTTTAATAGGGTTGGCTCCTAACATGGCTCACTTTAGAAGAGTGAAAATTTGGGGTACCGATCTCAGTGGTTTTTCCCTTAATAGGGTTTCCTTGTTAAAAATTTATGTGTTATGTGTGTATGATTCATTTCTTTACTATTTTGTATCTTACATAGCTAACTCTGGATTGATCGATATACTTTGCTTATTTACTGAGTTTCGGTAAATAGTTATACTGCTTATCGGAAATCAAGAAAGAATAAGGATTGACAGAGAAAACTAACAGATAATTAATCATTATTAGTATTTCATGGCATGCATCTTGCAGGGACATAATAATCTAAGGTTTTTAGATTGGTGGTTAAGTTTGAAGGATAAATTTTTGAGGCCATTCATTCACCCCCCTCTCTCAGTTATTACTAACAATTGGTATCAAAGCTTGTGTGCTTAGAAAGGAAGGTTTCAAGACCTAAGTCAAGATCACAAGATGACAAGATGTGCCCAGGTTGAACAAAGACAACTTTGCTTCATGGAAAAGCAGGATAAGACTCCACTTATCAGGTATTGGTAATGATGTTACTCAATTCCTAGATACTGAATATGTGTTTCCCATTGGATTATTGATAGTAGATCAATTGAGAGAGAAGCATGAGCAAAACTGCATGGTCATAGAGCTCTCTTCCTCACTCTCTAATGTTGAATTTGAAGATGTCAAAGATTGCAAAACTGCAAAGAAGATGTGGGATAAGCTGAAGCTTGTACATGGAAGTGATACAAATGTTCTGAGAGCCAAGGCAGAAAGCCTCAGAGGAAAGTTCGATGATCTCATAATGAAAGAAGGAGAAAACATCACATAGTACAACACAAGAATCAAAGAAGTAGTCAACGCTATACGAGGAGTTGGAGGTACACTTGAAGAGGAGACAGTGGTAAGGAAAATCTTAAGAACCTCACTACCTATATATGCTATTAGAGTTTCTGCCATTCAAGAAATGAGAGCAGTAGCAAACAATATAATTACTCTTGACATTTTATTGACAGACTAATTTCATTTGAGATGAATAACTTTGATAATAGTGTCTTACCAAACATAGAGTCTACATTTAAGTCTTCTATGAGAATAAGCAAATCAAGTCATAGACACGCATCTAGAAGAGATAGTGAAAGTGAAAGTGAAGAAGAAGATCTAGATGAAATAGAAGCACT
This sequence comes from Thuja plicata, assembly GCA_018584345.1. Taxonomy (NCBI): domain Eukaryota; kingdom Viridiplantae; phylum Streptophyta; class Pinopsida; order Cupressales; family Cupressaceae; genus Thuja; species Thuja plicata. The sequence continues at coordinate 6,929,769 of MU224951.1, forward strand.
TATGGCTAGAATAATGCAAAGAGGCAAAGGTAAAATGACAAAGTCTAGTTTCCAAAGTAAAACCCATACATCTAATTATATTCTAGAATTAGTCCATACTGATCTTTATGGACCAATGAGGACAAGGAGTTATTATGGAGATAGATATTTTATTATCTTTGTTGATGATTAGTCTACAATGATGACAGTTATGTTTCTAAAAGATAAAATCTGAAGCATTCAAGATGTTTAAATGGTATAAGGCTATGATAGAAAAACAAAGTGGTAAGGATTTGAAATACTTGAGATCATATAGAGGAGGAGAGTTTATATTAGATGAATTCACTAATTTTTGTAATAAGCATGGTGTAAAATGACAGGTTTCTACACCAAGAACACCATAGCAAAATGGGATTGCTGAGAGAAGGAACAGATCCATAGTTGATTGTGCTAGAAAACTGATGATAGAGAAAGGAATCACCCAAATCTTCTGGAGGGAATTTGTCAGTACTATTGTCTACACATTAAACAGAGTACAATTGAAGAAGGACACAAAGAAGACACCCTATGAGCTATGGTATGGTAAAACACCCAATGTAAGTTACTTCAAAATCTTTGGTAGTTAATGTTATGTCTTAAAGGATGATAGAAATACAAATCTTGATGGCAAGAGTGATGAAGTTATCTTTCTAGGGTATTCCACCAAAAGCAAGGCTTATAAATGTCTTATTAAGACCTCTAACAACATTTTTGAAGGTGCAAATGTAAAGATAGATGAATTTGTAGAAAAGAATGAGTTGAAAAGCACAAAAGAACTAGAGGACTACAACAAGTTTGTATATTGTGAAGAACCCAACACTCTACCTGAGCAACAGTGCTTAATTCCTAAGCAACAAAATGTTGTAACCGATGGTCAGGCTGCGAATATTGATGGCTAGGATATTGATTAAAATAATGTGCAAGGTGATGAAGAACATAATGAAGGAAAAAATGATGATCAAGATGATAGACAAAGAGCTGAACAAGTTCTTTCCATATATGTAAGAAGGAACCATCCAGAGATCCAGATCATAGGAGATAAGAAAGCTAGTACAAGAACAAGAAGTAAGTCTTTAAACTCAAGTTGTTTAATTTGTGAGTTTGAGCCAAAATATGTCAATACTGCACTCGATAATGAAGAATGGATAAGTGCTATGAATGATGAGATTGAAAAGAACAAGACATGGTCACTTGTGCCAAGACCAGATGACAAGAATGTGATCTGTACTAAATGGATATTTAGGAATAAGTTGAATGAGAATGGAGAAGTCACAAGAAACAAAGCAAGACTAGTATGCAAGGGGTATGCACAAGAGGAAGGTATTGACTATGGAGAGACCTTTGCACCTATTGCTAGGCTAGAAGGTGTAAGAATACTACTTGCTTATGCTGCATTTAAAGGATTCAAGGTATACCAAATGGATGTCAAGTCAACATTCCTAAATGGAATACTTGAAGAAGAGGTATACATTGAGCAGCCAGAAGGGTTTGTAGATCCAGACAAGAGAAACATGGTATGTAGACTTCATAAAGCCTTGTATGGATTGAAACAAGCTCCAAGAGCTTGGTATGAATGACTTTATTCCTATCTTATAAGTATTGGATTTGTAAGGACTAGTGAAAACAATAATCTTTATTTTAAGGAAGATACTGATGCTAACACTTTGATTGCTGAAATATTTGTTGATGACATAATATTTGGAGGAAATAATATTCTATGCAAATCATTTGCTAATGAGACGAGAAAATAGTTTGAGATGTCCATGTTTGGAGAGATCAAGTTCTTTCTTGGTCTATAGATCATTCAACAAAGTGAAGGTATTTTCATTACATAGTCCAAATACATTAAAGAGGTCCTGAAAATATTCAAGATGGAAGATTCCAAACCAGTTGGAATACCGATGGCTACTAGATGTAAGTTGACAAAGGAGGACAAGACAACAAAGTTAAATCAGACTTTGTACAGATCAATGATCAAAAAACTCATGTATGTTGTACACACTAGACCAAATATTGCACATGTAGTAGGAATTGTTGCTAGATTTTTTGCTAACCCCAGGGAATCACATATGACTGCTATGAAAAGAATTTTAAGACATCTAAAGAATACTGAGGAATATGGATTATGGTATAAAAGAGAAGAAAAATTTGAACTTAAGGTGTTTACCGATGCTGATTGGGCTGGAAATATCGATGATTGGAAGAGCACAACTAGAGGAGCATTATTTATGGGTGACAAACTTGTCACATGGATAAGCAAGAAGCAAGGATGCATCTCTCAGTCTACTGCAGAAGCAGAGTATGTTGTTGCTACTGCAAACTGCTCAAATATTACACGGATCAAACAGTTACTGGAAGGTATGCATATGAAAATCTTAGAACCAGTGATTATCTATTGTGATAACACCAGTGCAATAAACATTTCCAAGAATCCAGTCATGCATGCTAAGACTAAACACATTGCAATCAAGTATCATTATTTGAGAGAATAGGTTCAAGAAAAGGAAGTGACACTTGAGTATGTGCAATCCAAAGAACAATTAGCTGATATCTTCACCAAGCCACTGCCCAAGGATACATTTGAGTACTTCAGAAAGAGACTAGGGGTCAAACCCTTGTCTACCAGTTAGTAAAATGACTAAAGGCTACATCAGACTACATATTATCAAAATATCATTAATGTTGATGCAAGCAAAGAGATTAACTTCAAGGCTACATCTATATATAGACATGCATATATCAGCACCGAGCACCAGAGCATATTACTGATGGATAAGGGAAATTCAAGGAATATATTATGAATGGAGATAAATGATTGTTTGACATGAATGTTAGATATTTGTAAAATATTTGTTTGGCATTGTTGTCAAAGGGAGATAAATTATCCATATTATCAGATCTATCTGAAAAAAGAGAGAGGTTATCCATTACTCCAATAGGGAGAGATTATATCCTTAGGGAGAGAAATTGTATGGAAAGATTATACAAATGGAGAGTTACAGACAAGAGGAAAAGACATCAAAAGAGAAGAATAGTCAAGGGAGAGAAATTGATACAAGGAAATAACACAACACATCAGAAGAAAGAGAGCTACAAGAAACAAATCTAAGCTAAAACAAAGCTTACCGATGGTCAAACATTTATCAGTTTTCATAACAAAAAGATTGGTAGTTTGATGAATCTCAACTGTTGTATTTCATATTGTATTAGAAATAGTATAGTGTGATAATATAGTATGTTTCCATCAATGCTAAAGGGAGAGATTGATGACATGTAACTGATTGAATGTTTGACAATGTCAAGTTGAAGATAATGCAAGGCATTAAATCAGTTAATGTATTGTATTGTCATTGATGTCAACTTGATATCATCTGTACTGTCATATACATAATGCCAAAGACTTTAGAGAATTCAAAGGAACAAAGGTTATGCTTCTAGCAATGCATAAAATTCAAGTATTCACTAAGTGACAAACAACACTGATGGAGTGCACATCGACGGACAAAGCAAAGAAGAACAGTCATAGTGATACTCAACAATCAGAAGCATAGTGTTTCCTAATGAAGAAAACTACAGAATGCCCGATGAGCAAAGTCAGAAGGTTGGCCAACGAATAAAATTCCAATGATGCCCGATGGATGGAGATCATGAAGCTAACTACAGTCTCACCGATGGAACATTCAGTTGTCACCAATGACTAACTACAGTAGTGACCGACGGAATAGAGAGTTCAGAAAATGATAAAATATCTAGCTGGCAGAGCTAAAGATAGACTTAACTGGTTGTTTACTTTGTTTTATTTGACTAGAGATAAGTGATTGATTTAAAGATGATTTGTATAGTTGGCAAGAAGATATCTACGAGACAAATAAGGAGTTATGCTTTTAAATCTAATTGGCTGGATTATTTTTCACGCCAAGAATGAAGAATGAAGAATCAAGAATCAAGAAATAATGAATATCATGTCTATATAAGAGACAAGCTTAATTCATTTACGAATGGGATTAAGGGGAGTGAATAGAAAGAGGATTCTGAAGAGAAACTGATGAAGAACAACTTCATGCAGTCTTGATCAAACAAGCTAAATGAAGAGCTAAGGAATTCTGTAGACATCGACGAACAGTGAGAACAACATCACAAAGCAAAAAGTATGGAGCACAAGGATTGAATTGATACATTGGTCAGAGAGGTAATGTACTTAAATAGAGCTAAAAATCTACAATTCAAAGTTGCAATATGAATAGGTCACAGTGTTTCACTTTAACCATTGAAGCATCAAGTCTCTTAACCAAGAAGGACTTAATAGTCTTCTATATATTGAGGTACATCTCAAGGAGTGCCAAAAAGGTTGATTCATGAAAGTAGCATTGGAATTGACCGATACCTATTGATAGTATAAGAAGGAGGCTGAATCAAGGATGGTAGCAATAGATGCCCGATACTAAGTGACAACCTCTATGTATAAAATTCTCTAATAAGGTCGCACTTAACATTGTGTTTGTAACCTTTAATAGGGTTGGATCCTAACAAGGCTCACTTCAGAAGAGTGAAAATTTGGGGTACCGGTCCGAGTGGTTTTTCCCTTAATAGGGTTTCCACATTAAAAATTCATGTGTTATGTGTGGATGATTCATTTCTTTACTATTTTGTATCTTCCATAGCTAACTCTTGATTGATCGGTATACTCTGCTTATTTACTAAGTTTCGGTAAATAGTTATACTGCTTATCGGTAATCAAGAAAGAATAAGGATTGATAGAGAAAACTGACAGACAGTTAATCATTATTAGTATTTCATGGCATGCATCTTGTAGGGACATAATAATCTGAGGTTTTTAGATTGGTGGTTAAGTTTGAAGGATAAATTTTTGAGGCCACTAATTCACCCCCACTCTCAGTTATTACTAACATTTTCACCTTCCTATTATCAGGAGTGCTTTCAAACTCAAAGAAATTCTCCATATTAGAGATCCAATCCAACACAATATTGGTGACCAACTTGCCATAGCAAGGAACAACTTCAACAATAGGCTTTGAATGTGCCCTAGACAATACTCTCAACAATATTTCCTCATATCGATCTTCTTCAGGCTCTAGATTTGGTTCCACTGCTTCAACATCAAGATGCATTCCTCTTATCTGGGTTGTCTCCACAAAATTTAATCTGGTTGCAAATTGTCTCAACATTTCCATTATAGCATTATCAACATTTTCTCTGCCTCGAACCATCTTGACGATTCCTGCAAGATCGTAACCCTCTGAAAGTTATAGGTCAAATCTATAGATCTACCACCCTACAACCAAATCAAACTTAGGGTTCTACATGATCCAATCTACCAAGGCTAAACTTCACTCTGATACCAACTGGTGCAAGGGGGAACAGGGAAGGTTAGGACCAAAGGCACACCCAACTATCCAGCCACCCTGCCAGTAAACACAATAGAAGTACACAACACATAGAACAACACTAAGGAGAGAAGGATCAACAAATATTGTTTATTGATTCATGAAATTACATCATACATGCCTGGATGTGAGGCCTTCTGGGTTATGACCAACAAGATTTACAAAATCCTAACTTTATATATCTTCTATCTTCTCATATCTTCATTTGCTACTTGCTCTCCTAGCTGATACCTAACCTACTCCTAGACATCCTTATTTATAATTTCCAAAGTGACTTACAAAGATGGAAGGATTACCACCAACGGTTCACACAATGCCAAGACAAGATCCAAATATTAAATGTGCAACAAGAAACTAAATATAGAAGTTGGCTTCAACATAAAGAAAACATAGACAAGCTCGTTCAAGAAGAACTGAGCTTCAGATTCACTCAACACAAGAAGGAACACTCAACCAACACTGACAGCTTGGTACATATAGGAACTCGGCCAACACTGGACAGCTTGACACACACTACAACTTAGCAAGAACTACAACTCAACACTAACTGGAAAAATGAACAAAGATGAGCAGGATAGCAAGGCAACCCAGGATACCCCTGCATCAGTATTTATCTTCATCCCTCTACCATCCCATTGTGATTTAGTGAGCTCGATGAGCTTACCTTTGTCAATTTTCTTAGTGGCCTTGGGCTTGTTTTCGATGGGGAATCCAATAATGATATGCAATATGTCCTTAGTGATTTTAATAGGTTCATCCAACTACATGAATTAGTCATGTACTTGGTTGAGTACCATCCTCGTCCATTCTATCTTAAAAACCCTCGATGAGTGAACAATGTGTGTAAACCTTTTTCTTCGAGGTGAATATGCTCATCCTTCACTTTCCTATTCTCGCACAACTTGTTAAATGATGTATCTATCTCCTCTTCACACAAATCCTTAATCTTACAATGTATAAACATGTGTATATCTTCAATTAATATAACTCTCTGTGGTATCGAAGATAGGGCTCCCATTTAATCTGTTTCAATGGCTATTGTTGGAGGTAATTTGTATTTTGAATTCACTAGTTCTACTTCCTTCATAGCTATAGGTGTCTATAACTTCCATGACTAACTTCAAATACTTTGACTAAACAAACTAGGGCATGCTTCGATAAACCACGACTTTGCAAAACTTAACTCGAAAATATCTCAAATGTTTCTTAAAACTCTTTGCAAAGATTTATAAATACCTTGTAGTCACTTGAATTCGCTTGGGATAGTCGCTCTACAAATGTTCTCGATGTTCTTTTGTAAATGTTAGATTCAAATGATTTGCAAAATGACCTATATATACTTTTTCCTTGATTAGGGTTTCCAATGAATCTATTAATGTGTATTAAATGCACTTGCCGAGTCCCTTTTTAACTTTATACTAACTGGATAGTTACTTTTTTCGATCGAGTTAAACAAAATAACTATATATAACAATATTCATCCAAAACTTATGCAACTTATCCAATTGCATCTCAATATGCTCATATGGATCTCAATTTTATTTCTAGGAATTGAAGTAGGATTTATTATAAGAATACAGTTAATACATACCTCTCACTGACTAGGTGGAGCTTGGTGCAACCAACTCGGTAGAGATGGTGTAGTCTGTGTTTTTGGATGATGTACCTTCATCCCAAGTCTTTCTCCTCCAGGTTTTGTTCATTTGTTCTCAGATTTCCTCAACAGTAGTAGGGGCTTTTACTTTAGGTTCATCTTCGGTTGATGCATCACCTCGATATCTACAATTACTCGCAAGGTGTCCTACCTTGTGACAATTAAAAATTCCATGCTAGGATTTCTCCATGCTCTTCTGTTGTTCCTTCCGTGCATCAACATGCAATGTTCAGCAATGTGTCCATACCTTCCACATGATAAACATGAAATTCTTGTATTATAGTCCCATAATATAGAAATGCCTTCTCGGTTGGTTTTAGCATTCTCTCGGTTAGGCTTCCAATTTTCATTTCTTTTATTTATTCTGCACTCTTCAACTTTGTGTCCAAATTTATTACAACTCTTGCAGTAACCATTAAACTTAGGTTTCCTTGTATTGTTAGCAAGATTAGTTTTCCATTCAAATGCTTGATGTCGATACCTATTGCATCTAAAACAATAACCATTACACTCAACGATTTACCTTTCCTGCTCCTGCAGACATTAGCAATATGTCCAGGCTTTCCACAATAATTGCAACTTGGATTCTTTTGTTTTGGTGGGGATGCAGTGCTTTCATCTTTCTGTGATTTTGATGATTCTCCTTTCTCGGTGGTGTTGTCCTCTTTGAATCCAATTCTTATTTTGTCATTTCTTTGCTTTTGATTCTTGAATTATTAATCCAAAGATATCATTGCTTCTTCATTTCTTTTCAGTATTGCATTTGCATCTTTCTTATCTTTCAATCTTTGATCCATTCTTTCAGTTTAAGCTTTCAGTGCTTGATTCTCAAATTATTTTTTGGTGTTAATCTCAATTTGCACTTAGAAGTTGATCGGTCATGTCATAGTGAACTTGTGTCATTCCCATGATCTCATTATCTTTTTCCAATAACTTCATTTCAACTTGTCTTTTATCATCTTCTGCCATTTTATTTTCATCTTGAGCAAGTCTCTTTCCTTCAATTAATTCAGTCATTCTTATGATGCTGGTTTTAAGCTCTATTTTCATTAGGTCCAACTACTCGAGAAGTGTATCATTCTTTTCCTGTAGCTCTTTTATAACCATCTCAGATTCATCAATAACACTCCCTTCAAATGTTGTTTCAAGTGCATCAACTTGCTCTTGTGTAACCTTTAGTTTATCATAAATTTTTAGTCTAACCCTTAAATACTTCTCAAGTTTCTTCTTCAGATCAATGATTAACTCTCTTGCACTTTCCAACTTGGATTCAAGACCATAAATTCTTTTGAATTGCCTAAAACTTCCCATGACTAGGATCTTTAACTCTTAGGTGGTCAAACCCTATAGCTCAAGAGTAAAAACTCTGATACTAATTGTTGGAATGACTATGGAAAGTTGGGATTGGGAGGGGAGGGGTGAATCAGTACCACAAAAACTTTTATAACTTAAACGGTATACTGTTGTTGTTTTTTACCTAATTCAACGACTTAAAATAAAATATAAAACATAACATAAAACCATTCAAGTAAATTAACTCATTACTCCATGATTTTTTTTACGCAGAAATCCTTGGTTAGAGGTCAAAACCGCAGTGGGGATGACACTCGCAACCTTCACTAACTATAGTATAAAGGGTGCTCGGTTAGAGCTTACATAGTTTAGCAATTTTGATAGCTTACCCAGTTAAGAGTATACAAAGACTTGTTAGGTCTATCTGGTTAGAGGATTTTACAATCTATACACTTAGAGATGTACCCTATTAAAGGTTTTACAAATATCAGATCGGTTAAGATCTACCCAATATTGGGATTTCTATCTCTCAATATAATAGTATTAACAACTTATCAATGTTTGTTATGTTGTATCAATTTACAAATGCCGATCAAACTCTATGTGCTCTGAAATACCGTGTTACCTCAATTAAAATCTGTAAAACTGCTCGAATTTGCTTTGCTATAGCAAAATATCAGCTCGGTGCTCTCTGCTATGATTTTTGTTCTTCAATAACAACCTTCTTTGTACTCTATCTCTTTCTCCTTTGTTGTCTCTCTTCTTATTTGTAAATCATCCTTTAAGTATATGATTTATTGCCTCTTAATCTTATGCATTAGGTCGTTGATAAATTATTTTGACCGTTAGATCTACTTTTTCGCTTGGTGACTGTGTCACTTTTACCTCAGTACTTGGTGTTTTTCTTTGAAATAGCAATATTTGATTAACCACTTAATTTGCTCCTGAAATCTTCTCTTTGAATCATTTTGATCGTTGATCATGTAAAAACTCATCTTCGTGCATTATAGAATCATAAGTAATAATGTAACAATGTATTAAATGCATCCTTGTCGCTTTACAATCCATTAAATAACTTGATAGAGTAACTTCTCTTTACTCGGTTAACTGTTAATTTGGTGTACTAAATGTGCGCTTAGTGTTCGGTAAACTGTGTGCTCTCTGTTTAGTGTCTACACTTTACCATCTTCACTGCCTTGCTTGATGTACATAACCGACTGCTCATATATACTTTTTTGTCTTTCACCAATTGAATCTTCTGATTCTTATGGATTTGCCTAAACTAATGACAACAAAATATTCATATAGAGATAACACACTAAACTCAAATTTCATGCAAAATCCTAATACCAGTGAAGAAACAAAATAGAAATGCAACAATGAAATTTGAACCAAAAGCAAACCATGTTCGTGTCCACTTCAAATAATATCCATTGTCCTCCTCAACAATTTGAATGACTCTCAGAATTTAAGTGCACAAAATTACAATTTCAAAAGCTTAAGAGTGATGATGGTGATTTTAAATGCTATCAAGGAGGCGGTTCTCACAAGTGAGAAAGGTCAGTTTATGTAACACCCCAAAATTGGCACCTAATAATCAATCAATTTTGGTGTATTTTCTTATCTTCAAAGTCCTATTGAACTAGGCAAATTCTTCTCCTAATTGACTTTAATTGACTGAGTTTCAAATGCAGAAAACCCAAATTTGCATAAATCTAACATTACACTTAATTCCTAAATTCTCAAATGATTATTAGCTAAAATCCCT
>MU224951.1:6956155-6985182 GCA_018584345.1 Thuja plicata
CTTATTTGTCTCAATTGGAGAATGAAGAGACAACTGTTTCTTTTCAAGAAACTCTTCATCCTCTCTCCTCGGTTTTCTATAAATTGGACCTCTTTTCTCCATTGTAGAGGATCTTTGTTTTTGAGCACCATTACTATATGCAAATTTAGCTTTGATTTCATGCTTTTATCTTACTTTCTTGCATAATTAGTATAATTTCATTGGAATTGAATTTTGTTTAGCTTTCATTCATGATCAATTTGTAGAGGCTAACAATTCAATCTCATGCTTTAAAAAAGCTTTCTAGTTTCATTTGCTAATCAAATTATAGCTTAAAAGGCATTCCTTTCTAGATTACAAGTACTTTCCTTTCTAGATTAGAAGCATTCAATTTCTTAGACTAATTGTACTTTTACTTTCATAGCTAGTTGCATTTTCATTCTTAGACTAAATGCATTTCATCTCCATAGCTTAAATCATGTCTTAATTTATAGAATAACAACATTTTCTCATGAACTAGTTGCATATTTCTCATAGATAATGGCTTTATTCATTTACTTGCACTATTAAATCCTCCATATTAGCAATGGTCAGGTTGTTGGCTCTCGTTCTGAGGGTAAACTTCAACAATCACAACTAATTAGGAGGCAACAGGTCGCTTCAATTGCATTTACAGAACAAACAATTCATGTTTGTTTTTGTGAATTCTATCGATTGTGTAAGGACTATGTTGCGTTTGTGTTGAATTAAGAGGTCCACATTCAACATACAACAGTTTATTCAAATGATTCAGGACTAATGAACAATTAAGATTGAAAGAATTTTGGGGAGATCAACGGATGAGAATGATCAAGAGGAAGAGTTGAGTGGAGAGGGAGGTGAGATAAGTGACAAGGAGATTAGTGGATGAGAGTGATAAGTGGGAAAGAGGGAAGACTTAATTGAGGAGAAAAATTAGCAAGTGAGAATGAGGAAATTAGTAAGTTAGAGTTAAGTGGGGGTTAAAAATACATAAGTAAGATTTATCCATTTTATTAACATTTGAGAAATAATTAAATACATTTATAATTTATTTAATTATGATGATTTAACATTAAGGGATTAAATAATCAAAAATAATTATTTAACCAAGGAAGAATAAATAGTTGTTTTTTTATGGCTAAAAGACTCTAGGCAAAATATTTTATTAATATATAGAAAATTTTACAATCCTGGTTCAGAGAGAAATGGTAGGAAAGAACCAGGCAAATAAAACCTTTGACCTTTCTCAAAAAATTAAAGGAATCACAAAATTTACAAATGCCAACCCATTTTAGTAATCGGGTTGATTTGAGATAGTTATGATTAGTATTGATACATTCCAAGGAAGGTATGACACAAATCTGGTTTAAAATCTCCTTATGGACCATATAAATTCTTGCCCTACTAAACTTGTAACTTCTTTATGGGCTTCATATCAATGCAAAAATCATCTGGAATATTGTCCTTCCTGATAGTCTACACAATACTAAAACACTTCCAAAATATTTAGCCAAGTTGTTAATATTCAATATTGTTTGCAAAAATATAATGCATGCTATCTTTAATCCATATTGTTGTTAACTTGAAACCCCATGAATCTTTCAATAAACACTCAAAATTTCAATAAATCATATGAGAACATCCCATTTTAGTTTATCATACCAAGGAGCACAATTGTGGTTCCAAATAAGTTCTACTTAATCACTAAATATATCCACATTATTTTCATGTGCTATTAGACCAATAAACAAGCCACTAAAGTCATAATGAGAGCACATATCCAATTAAAGTGATGTAATGCCCCGCCAGGGAACCCAGGAGAACTAACCTAAACTTGACACAGAGTTAACAAGATAAATTTTTTTAATGTTTACAAACAATAATGATAACCATGCAGAAGCAAAGCAATAAAGTACATGACATACACATATGAACAACTCATACAAAGATACAATTCTTGAGGGTTCCTTGATGTAGAATTACTTAAGAAAATTAATCTACGAGAACAATTATAAAGAACTAACATAAAAGATACAACAACTGAACTCATAATATACATCTCGTAACTCACATCCTCTGCACATGACGCAGGGTATGTAGTAATCACTCTAATACAAGTATGATACAACAACCAATATAGGTATCACATTTGATACACTATTACAAGATTAAAACTGATAAGATAAGATCATAACCTCCTAAGATCAACATGATGAGAACAACACGACACATCCTTGAAAGGATGTCAACCAAAAAAATATATATGGTTACCAAAGTACATCTCATGAAACTTCACAAGTCTTCAAAAGAATCAGAAGATATATCTGCAACAAGGATCATCCAAGCATGAAGAAGATCTGTCAGAATCTCAATGGTAATAAGAATCACTACCACTTGACTGCGTGGAACCAAAGGTCCACTCCCAACGTGCTGAGGAGATAATAACAGGCCCACACACACAGGAACACAATCCAGAAAGACTAAAGTAAAAGTATAAGGATAGGAAAGATAAGGACACACTGGAGATCCAAGGTCAAAACAAAGGTACACCAACCAAAGATAAATGACATACATAAAACCACCGCAACAACCACATGAACCAACCACCGAAACCAAGAAAGCCAGATGCCAAATCAAAACCATAAAAGGTAAAGCAAGAAGACTTAGGATACATTCTATGGGAGTGTCATCACATGGTCATATACTTGAGTTACTTGGGACTAGTGTCTATGGACCCTGGACCCTCAAGCATCATCTAGTTGAGTTTACCCTGGACTGGTCACTCTGGACCCCGGACTCTCAACATGCTAACTAATCTTGTATTTAATGTTAACCCCAAATTTTATTATTAAGTTATCACTTATTAATCAACTTACGATATGTCACCCTAGACTAGCTTCTTTGGGCCCCAGAATCCTATTGTAAGCCACTCCCCTAAGATGCACCTAACTAACCATCCCCCAAGCTCAAGGTCATAAATAATCTCATGAACTCATAAATTAGTTCCTACCCATATAGGAACTACTGGTTCTCAACTAACCATAACTGTATGAGACAATCTCAAAGGATCACATATCCTGAGTTCAGAAGATACTAAGTTTATAAAAGAAACGAACCAACATAACATAATAAAACACATGCACTGGAAATCCATGCAAGACACCATGAAGAATCAAGTCCCAAAACCCTAACAGACTCCCAACCTGATAAGGTTCAAACAGAAAGGAATACACACATCATTCCAATACCATCTAAATTAGCACGTCATATCATGATAAAAACACATTTTCAGAGGAGCTAAACAAAGAACACATTAATAACATGGCGATAAACAAATTTATAACCCTAGTGATGCAAATTCGTTTATCTATAAAATTACTAACAAAATATAATTCAATTCCCAAAAAAAAAATGCAAATTAAAGCTCCCATAGACTAATTTATAAAATTAATGTATTTAAATAAATTACTAAAAGTACAATATAATTACAACATGCAAGATAATACAAATGTATATTTAATTGTTAATCTTATTATTCCAATATTAACACTATTTATACATAATCCAAGTAAATCACCCATACTAAAACATATAAAATAAATAAAAATAAATAAATTGATACCAACAAAACTCTATATTAATAATATTTATTATTTAAAAATAATAATAATATTATTAATAACTAACTAACATAAAACAATTAAGTAACATACAAATATTAAATAACAACTAAAAAACAAATTAATTTTAAACTAAAACTTAATAAATAAAAATTAAACAAGAAACTTTAATTTTTATAAAGAAAACATCTTTAAGTTAGGGGGAAGGGCGGGGAGCGGGGTGAATTACCCCACCCCATCCTTACGTGAGGATTAAAAAAATAAAAATAAAATAAAAGAAAGCAACAAAGGGAGGGGCACGTGGCCCCACCTCCCCTCTTGTTTAACATATACATGCATAAGGCATGGGGAGGGGGTGCGCTCCACAATAACCTTCCGTCATAAAAGAAGGAAGTGGGTGGGTGATATGCCCCACCCACAATTTTATTTTTTTGTTAATTTTATTTTTATCTTTAAAACAATTTATTTTTAAAATTCACTGTATTTTTAGCATCTCCACTATTTTTTTTGTTTTAAATTTTCTTTGTTAAAAGAAACTTCTTTAAAGTTTTCTTTATTTAATTTGTTTTCAATGCTTTTTGTTAAAAGCTAATAATAAAGGCATTCATAAATAAAATTTATATTTTTATTTATTTATTTATTTTTACTGGTCAATAATATATTTTTTCAGCTTATTATTTTTTTTTTAAAATTTAATTTCCAACGTAGAATCAAATTTAATTTTAATATTAAATTGATTCAAGCTATCTTTTCTAATATTATAGACATTTTTTTAACAAAAGATCTATATACAACAAAGAGAGTTTTTTTCTCTTTCTTTTCCTTCAACATGCAAATGATAAAAATCAGAAAGATTTTTTTTTTAATTTATTTATTTATAATTATTTATTTTCTCAAGAAGAGTTTTTTGTTTTTGTTTTCTAGCATGCAAATTAACCCTATTTCCTTGTTTTCTTGCAGACTTGATCAGGGGTTTGGGCAAGGACATGGTGAAGGTATGAATTTCATCTTTCCATGACAAGGAGATACAAAACTGAAGGTTTCAAGTAAAATCAACAACATTTATCAAATTTTCATTCAAAGAGGAATTTTCCCTAAAAATGAAACCTTAAGGGCAATTCTCAAACATAATTCTTTCATACGAAAACCCTTATGCCCAATTGGCATTCAACACCCAAAAGTGAAACCCTTATACTCACAATCACAGATCTGATAAGCAAACATGGAGGAAAACAAAAATTGAAACCAAGATCATATTTCTCAATTCTAAAACAATGAAACTACCAAATACCCAAACAAGGAAGATCACACAAAGGGTCCTAGCTTTCAGATGCATGGAAGATGGGGATTTGAAAGCTAGAGTTCAAAAGATGAAGACCCTACCTCAATAACTGATGAGAAACACAATTTCACAAATTCAAGCAAGAAGAATTCACAAATCCAAGCAAACTCTCTAAAAACTCTAATCACCTGATTTCTCCTTCTCCCTGATTGAACAACCTTTAAAAATGCTTCCAATCCAAATATATAGATAATCCAAGCAATTAGGTTTTCAAAAAGTGAAAACCCTAAAGGAAAAATTCCTTGATTTCCAATTTCACTTAAAGCATGCAAAAAAACTCAACTTTATAATATCAAAGCAAAGTGTTAAATTGAAAATGCATGAGATATTATTTCAATTAAATAAATCAATTAACCATGCAACTTAAAGTGATATTCAATAATTCAACTATGCACAATTAATTATAATTAATTAAATTTAATATTTATTAAATCTTAATTATTTAAATTAAGACTTAATAATTAAATCAATTAATTAAATATAGACATTTAATTAATATTTAATTATTAAATAGCCATATATTTCATATATCAATGTTTTAACCTTATTATAGGCGCAATAATTAATATTAATATTTACCATAAAAATTCATTAAATAAATCAAGCTAAAAGCATCATTAAATCACCTGAAACCCATCTAGACAGATAATCAAATGAAACAGACAATCAACTAAAACAAAAACCTAACACACACAAACAAGCTCACGAATCCACGTCACTTGACAGATTCAAATAGGATAGTCAATCAAATTCTTTGTCCATCAATAGGACAAAATATGGGTTTAGGGTATGAATTTGGACCTGATACTATCTCCCCTCTCTTACCATTGAGATATTGCGATAGGGCACGCTCACTCTTGCCAATCAGGGAAGACGTAGCCCGGTACCTGCAAACCTGTCATCACAAAGATGAGCATACATGCATATAATATAGCAAACAATGGTTGAGACTAGTTTATCATGTGGATCTCGCTAAAGCAAGTAACTACGACTCTGTCCCATACCATATCAAGCACGTCAAACAGTAATGCAAAACATATAAATAATCTATGTGCATATAAATTTAGGGTCAGTATTGTCAGAAAACCATAATCAAAATGACATCCTAACATATACATAAGCATCATGAAATAACCATAGACCATATGCAATTAGGAGATATAATACACTAAGTAATGAATCAATAACATACTAAATGTGATACATAAATATCCTCAAAACCATCTGAAATAAACCACACATACATGAAAATGCCTAAAAGAGTTCGGCAACCGAAACTGAAAAGCAAACTCAGAGGTGGGTATTACAAGTGACATAATTTTAAAATGCTAATCTCATATCTCCATATGCCAAGTGAAATGTTTGAATTCAACCCGGCTATAAGATAATATGCTTATCTCTACTTAGTAACCTATTTCCAAACCTATATTATACATCTCATAAAATAGATTGATCAAAACCAAGTGAATGGAGAGAGAAAAATAGATATTTGTAAAAATATATGAATATCCATAATTCAGTTGCTGGTGGTAGAGGATAACTTGCTAGAAAAGAGTCACAAAGTATGAGAATCACAAGTAGAATTAGTGAAATTCATTAAGCATGAATATTAGAAGTAAATAGACCAAAGATAAAATACTCCTCAAAATTTTGGTAAATAGTCCTATGCTAGAACATGTCATATTCACTCAAGATACTTCCTAGTTATACTTGTAAAATTTTATAGAGAGAACCTAATATGTCCACCAGAATGCAGTGAGCTAACTATTACCATAAAGGTTCATAGATGTGTCCTCCTCCCATTCAATCGATTGTCAACCTAACATATAGCTAAGATTGCTTGTTACATTAAACAATTATAGCAATGACATTCTGGCCTAACACTTTAGCCTATTTATTTAAAAAACAATAGACTTAGTTCATGATCTTATGATTAAACCAAGCTAAGAACATGATATTGTTAGAGATTATCTCACTTTTCCTTTTTCATGATTTCAATTGACATGCCTCTAGTATTGATCAATTGTAGAAATATGTGAGGTATTATGCTTCAAATACATAAACCCTAACATTCACCTTCATTCCTTAATTTAACAAGAAATTCATAGAATGTTGTTGTAAAAAAGGACCTTACCAACTGCCCCTTTCCTAAAATCCACTTATTCATTCAAACCCCAATGTAACTCATACCTAGAGCATACTAAGATTGAGAACACATGACAATATTACCTATTGGAAATAATCACATAAGTTTCAAAAAAACAAAAAAAAAACATTAATTCACATTCTCACAAACAACCCGGTACAAGCTTGAGAATATTAATTAAAACCATTGAATAGAAGTCAATTATAAGTATTAACCATGTTTGTGAAGCATACAACCAACAATATTCTCAATTACTAATCAAGGATTTTTTAATACTGTATGTAAAGTCTGGCCCTAAATACTTAACAAAATTAGGGCATCTCAATATACTATCTTAAATACATTGGCTGTAAGATATAAAAATGGAATGTGGAGATGTATATGGGTATGTATATATAGGAAGAAATGGTGTTTATGTTGTATTTAAAGGTTTTGGGAGAAGATAAGATTCTCCTCCTAGCCCCAAATATTACAAAGGAAGATCCACTTTGATCGACCATGAGAAAATGTTAGTGCACAAATGCCTCAATCAATTGGAAATAAGAAGAAAGAAGAAATCCTTACATTCCCAAATTATGGATGAAGAGTATGTAATATATTTGAATTGATTAAAACCTTAATTGAAAATAATTGAAGACAATTACTAACCTCAAAATATAGAAGATCTGGGAATTGTTGTTTTCTGGTGTCTGTATCAGGTTTCGGGAAATTTTGCAACCAGATCTGGAACAAAAACACAGAGACGGAGAAAACCCATAAATCTTTTTCTTTTCTGAGTCAATTCAACCTTGAATCGAATGCCGGGGCACAATTGTACCCCAAAATGTCAACCTTGACTTGCACTGCTCCGATAGAAATTCTGTTCGCAAATCCTGAAAGTTGGTCGAAAAGGGTATCCAAATCTACTATGTAATTCAGTGTCCTGTACCTGTACCTACAAGAAAAATGGTTATGTTTGTTGGGGGGAGGGGTTTGACTTGGTCAAACCCCAGTTTTGGAATTCACCTTAAAATATAATTGAAATTGTAGAGATAAACAAAGTAAATAAACAAATTCACCTTGCTTGTATAGGTATCCTTGTGGAGGATTTGAATCCTTGGATGACAAGTATGGATGCGCCAAATGGATGTAGAAGATAGAATGTAGGATGTAGGATGTCTCAAATCAATTTCTTGTAGATCTTCAACACTAATCTTGAATGGATATTGGAATAGGAAGAGGCTTGCATGGATGTGGATGGAGAAATCTTCAACAAGAGGTCTCCATAGAGTTTGAATTCTTCAATGGCTACCAATGGACCTCCTTGATGAATTGAATAATTTAATTCTTTTTATAGATCATGCATATATTATCCTTCGATTGATTTATTTTTATCTTCTTGTGTCTTAGAAAAAATAAGAGGAGAAGGCTTCCTTTTATACCAATCTAGGGAACAATCTTCTAGAGAGGTCTACATAGGAGAATTAAATTCCAATTAGACCTATACCCCTAGAAGTGGACCTATATTAAATATAATTTCAAGATTCGTTACTTCAGAGAGTGAAACAACCGACCTAAAAGTGAGAAATAAATCTTTCTAAATCCCGACATCCAGAAACCTTGGAATCTTGAAATTTGGACCCTGGGTTAGGGTCAAGGTTGACTCTGACCTAGGTCAAGGTCAATGTCAAACTTGACCCAAAAGGTCAACCTTGACCTTGAGGTCAAGAACCTAAAATTTGTAGAGAAGGATGTCAGAAACAGGCCAGAGAGAAGTGGAAAATAGGGAAGAACAAAGGGAAAAGCCATATCCATATCAAATACCCATTCAAGGCATTCGACATGACCCCAAACCACTTACTTGGAGGACTAAACCAGTCCAAAATGGAAGTGCTTCCATTTTCCAACGATACATTTAGCCCCCAATTTAGCAAGAGTATGGACTCAATGCAAACTCTTGGTAAAGGAGATCATAAAGAAAATATAATATTATTGAAATCAAAGGGAAAAAGAAATTCTCAAGCCCCTAGGAACTCTAGTCTTTGTCAACCCCAATATTACAATAAGAGAGATATTACCGGTCAAAGAAAGAGAGAGAGGGTGTGATTACCTTGCCCAATGAGAACCTATGTCCCATTGTGAATCACACAAGGGAAAAGTGCAACTGGAAATATGGAGTTGAAATACCAAGTGAATGTGGCTACTCACTAGTCAACCCATCAAGGATTTACTCTTAGGAATATTCTACTCCAAAAGAGCAAAGCCAAAACATAGAGAGATCCAGTCTTAAGGACACCTTTCGACCTTAAGGGATCAAAACATTGTAAATTGAATATGGAGGGATCAAGAGACCCTATAAGGTAAAAATCCATGCTTTAAGGATTAGTCTCTAATCCATAAAGGGAGAAAAAAGTTTTAAGTTTGAAAATATTTTGAAAGTGTGTGTATGCAAAATGTGAGTAGAGCGTATGCCCCCACATTAAAGTCATTGCTAACACTTTAACAGGAGCAATGGCTTTAATGGAAACATAAAAAACTCCACTGATTATGTTTCCACTATGAGATGACCCCAAGCAAAGACAAATAAAGGGAAATATCACATAAACATATAGAGAGCACCGAAGGGATCTACCTACCACGAGGTCAGTATGATCATAAGATGATACACACACACAAATTAATTAACATCATTCCCCAAAGAAAGTAGAACTACAATCACAATGGAGGAATGAAAACACAAGAGTTACGAAGAAGAGTCTTTTCGGACCACAACATGGAGACTAAAAAGAATTAGTGCTACCATGTCGCAAATCCAAGCGGACTACATGAGGAAAATATTTATGAACAATAGAATAGGTACAACATAACATGAAAACAATATATAGAAGAATAGGGATACATATGGAGGAATTGTACAACAGGTTCTATTCCTTTATCATCTTGCACCAACAAAGTAACAAGGGTTGATAAAAGAATCTAACAAACATTTAGCAAACACATTACGGGAGAAGCACAATAAAACAGACAAACACATAAAAGGATACCATGAAGGACAAGCCAATCAAGCACATCACCTACTCTCCCCATCTTGGTCTATATCATTTAGGGAAGGTGGGCAACTCGCAAGAGGGACTATATCCAACATGGTAGGAATAATAGTCATTTCCAAACAAGTATTCTCTTGAGAATCATGATGTTTGGTACTAGGTGTAATTATTAGTTGTGTGGAAAGCATATGAGGTAAATCAGTATCAAGATCAATAGTCTCATATTCATCATTAGCATCAATAGGATCACCAAGAGTATCTTCTTCATCAATATTAATCGAAATAGAACCTAAGATGCGAATAGAATCATCATAATCATTCATCTTAACATTATTATTAACATTAACTTCTTCCAACACATCAGGCATAAGCTGGCCAAAAGAAGGTAAAGAATTTTGAAGAATAGAGGCACGGGCCCTAGATTTAGCCCGATGCTTCTTACAATGTTCATTGGAAGATTTGTTACATTTTGTCTTGTTTGAAATATGTTGAGAACTATGAGGAACAACAAGCGGTTCCTTCATAGGTTCTATAGGATGATTAGTAGGATTCTGAAAAGCAACACTAGGAGCTTGATTAACAGAACTAGAAGCAATGGATAAAGGAGGTATGGAAGGCATAGGCAAAAGATCACGGTTAAGATCTATCCAAGGCATGCTTAACTCAAGAATCTTGCGATGTTTATAGGCTTGATATGAGTGAAAAAGGTTATCAGGTCGAGAAGAACATGAATTAGGTAATGAAGGCCAAAAGAAGTCAAGGGTAGAACAATCCATCGGCCTATAAGGTTGATATAAAGTATGATTAGTCATTTTCACCTCTTCATCATGAATGAACTTAATACACTTATGATAGGAGAAGCAACGACACACATGGAAACCAACCAAGACAAACCAAGCTTAACTTGAAATTGATCAGAAGTAGGGAAAACAACAAAGGTAGTGTCCACAACTTTACCACAAAGTTCAACAGGTAAGTTAATAGAACCAAATGATGGATAGAGAAAACCATTACAAGTTTGGATCCACACATCAGATGTATCATAATAATCACATTGTAAGTTCTTCATAAAAAGGTTTTCTTCACTGATGACATTGACTAAGGAAGTAGGATCAACAAGACAAGAATGCGTAGGTATCTTAGAAATCCTAGCATAAATGTAGAGGGGACCATCAAGAGCTTTAATGGTCTCAGAATCATCAAAGGTGATCGAGAGTTCCCTAGGTCTTTTATCCTTATCTTGTTTTGAAGGTTTAGATTGAGGTTTTAGTTTAGGATGTGGTTGAACTTGAAATTGAGGTTGAGATGGAGGAACTTGAATAAGAGGTTGAGATTGAGGCTGGGGTGGAGAGACAGGTTGCGAAAAAACAACATGCTACACATGGTTAACACTATGATTGAGATCATCCATCTTTGAATCATAAACAATATCCATAGAAGATGGCTGAATAATGGTATTAGTATCATGTGTAGGAAAAGGATACATATAGATTTGGAGGTTTTGATTAGGAGGAGAGACAAATTTGTTCCCACTACCATCAAAATTATCAACAGATAAAGCAATAGAATCAATGAAGTCTTGAACCTTATGTTTTAGAGAATAACACTTCTTAGTATCATGGCCATTCTGACAATGGTATTGGCAAAAGGATTTGGGATCAAAGGATTTTGATGCCATCATAGTAGGAAGAAGAGGTCGAATAGGAGGAAAAGTAATCATATTATCAGTCAACAATTTGCTCATAATAAAATGTAAAGATTCAGAAAGAGGAGTAAACGCATGATTCAAACGAAAAGCAGTGGATGCAGAAGTGGAATTGTTGGATGCAACAACAACTTGATTAACAACTCCATTTGCTTATTTATTAATCTTAACATAGTTGGTAGGTTTCTGAAACTTGTTGGGATTAGGAGAAACATCACTCTTATCAATTGGAACAGAAGCCACTGGAGTGTTGCTCTCAAATTGACTCACTTGTAATTGATAATGATGAAGCGTTGCACAAAGTTGTTGAAAAGAGGTAAATTTAGTAAGCAAAATCTTATCTCTAATATCCTTTTGCAAATTTGAAATAAACATATGTTGAATATCAATATCAGGGACATGATAAGAAATTTGAGCATACAAATGCTTAAATCTACCAATAAATTTAGTCAAATTTTCTTTAGGATTATGTTTACAATGCATCAAATTAGTTAAGGACACTTGTGGACCAATGTTATTTTGGAATTGTTGAATAAAGGTATTAGCAAATTTTGGAAAAGAATCTATAGAATAAGGAGGCAAGGAACAATACCATTGTAAGGCCTTATCACGAAAGTTTCTAGCAAACAACTTGGCTAAAATCCTATGGTCATGAGCATAGTCACTACAAAGGATTTGAAATGTTTTAACATGAGTGATAGGATCTCCCTTACCATTGTAATTCTCAAGATGAGGCATATCAGCTTGCCGAGGGACAGGAGCACAAATAATGTCTAGGGATAAAGGGCTACCCATGTCACATGTAGGAATGCTAAACTTGGATTGAGTTAAGGATGCAAGTTGTTGTTCTAAAGAGGACACAGTTTGAGCCAGACTAATGATTGTGGAATCATTAGAAGAAATAGGAGGCATAGAAACATTAGGAATACTAGGAAAAGTGTAGGAAGTTGCGGGAATAGAAGACACAATTGGTGGAACACTTGGAACCAAAGTTGGAAGAGGATTGGAATAGGTAAAAGGAACACTATGGTAAGTGTTAGAATAATAAGCAGATTAATGCAAATATAAACATAGAAGAGAACACAAATGACACAGAGATTTAACGTGGTTCACCCAATCCCTGGGCTATGTCCACCAACAACAAGTCCAATATTTTTATTATTATCCAACGATTACAATCTGAAACCTGCAACTCAATACCATCACAGGAAGCTACGGAAATCCCTCATACAATGAAATCTAAAAACCCTAAGCCCTTTTCACAAGCATATTTGAACTAACCTAATTAGGGCAAAAAATACTCCGACTAAATGGAAAATCAATGGTCGACCCTTTACAATATTAATAAGTCATTGTTGGCATCGAGGGGCGCTGCCCCTCAACCCCGCCCTGGGGCACTACCCTAAAGGGCCCCTGCAAGGGGCACTGCCCCTTGACCCCACCTGGGGTGCTGCCCCAGGACCCCGCAAGGGGCTCTACCCCTTGACCCCGAGCTTGGGGTCGATAAAGATATGTCTGGGGGGAAACCGCACCGAAAGAAACTGAGTCTGATTAGGCTCCACATACATAACAATAAGAAGGTTGTGAGGTAGGTAAAGACACCGATGGAACACTCACATGAAGAGATGGAAGTGGAATATTTGAAGCTAGAGGATTGGAATATGGAAGAGATGTAGTCACAAAAGGAGGAGTATAAGTAGGATTACTAGGTAAAGGAATGAAAGAAGGTTCCACACTAGTGACAGGAGGAGTGAATCCTAAATCTTGAGCTTCTTGAGCTAAAGGTTTAACATTTAAATGCACAAGATGAGTAATACCATGAAAGAGATGAACACCTTGATCACTATCACAAAGGAATTTCTTGAGAGAATCTATAGCTTGAATAGAATCTTGATTATGGTTTTATTGAATAAGCCAATTTCCCATTTTATCAAGTTCAGTTGATAGTTTTTGGAATTGTTTAGGAGGAACTCTTAAAGAATCATCCTCATCATGAGATGAGTGAGAAGAGTTATGCTCCATAGAAGGATTGCAATCATGAGTGATCAAATTTTCATCCAGGATCCTAAGGAAAGGAGAGGAAGACTCAAGATCAAAAGAACCCATAAGTCTGTGACTTCTTCTAACTAGAATATTATAAGTAGGACTAGAGGTAGTAAAGCACATACACCAATGCAATGTAAATGAAATAAACTAAGAAAATGTATGTGAAAGAACATAAAAGAAGGCTAATCTAATATTCATGCAAGATCTAACATGAAATGTAAATCTTACACTAGAAAGAAAGAGTTGTCTATCTCGGGTTCACCAAAATGTAAGATATAAAAAGGTGTAAGATAGAAAAATGATGTATATATATGTAATGTAAGATGAATGTATGAGAAGAAATAGATATTTAATGTTGTATTTAAAGGTTTTTGGGGAAGATAATATTCTCATCCTAGCCCCAAATTTCACAAAGGAAAGATCCACTTTGATCAACCATGAGAAAATGGTTAATGCACAAATGCCTCAATCGATTGGAAATAAGAAGAAAGAAGAAAGCCTTACATTCCTAAATTATGGATGAAGAGTATGTTATAGATTTGAATTGATTAAAACCTTAATTGAAATGAATTGAAGACAAGTACTAACCTCAAAACATAGAAGATCTATAAATTGCTATTTTCTGGTGTCTGTATCAGGTTTTGGGAAATTTTGCAACCAGATCTGGAACAGAAACACAGAGATGGAGAAAACCCAGAAATATTTTCCTTTTCTAAGTCAGGTCAACCTTGACCCAAATGTTAGGGCACAATTGTACCCCAAAATGTCGACCTTGACCTACATTTCTCTAACGGAAATTCTATTCGCGGATCCCAAAAGTTGGCCAAAAAGGGTATCTGAATCTGCTTTGTAATTCGCTGTCCTATACTTGTACCTGCAAGAAAAATGGTTTTGTTTGTTGAGGGGGAGGGGTTTGCCTTGGTCAAACCCCATTTTTGGAATTAGCCTTAAAATATAATTGAAATTATAGAGATAAACAAAGTAAATAAACAAATTCACCTTACTCAAGTATAAGAATCCTTGTGGAGGATTTGAATCCTTGGATCCACAAGTATGGATGCACCAAATGGATGTAGAAGATAGAATGTAGGATGTCTCAAATCAATTGCTTGTAGATCTTCAACACCAATCTTGAATGGATCTTGGAATAGGAAGAGGATTGCATGGATGTGGATGGAGAAATATTCAACAAGAGGGATCCATAGAGCTTGAATCCTTCAATGGATACCATTGGATATTTTTGATGAATTAAATGCTTGAATGATTTTGATAGATCATGCATAGATTATCATTCAATTGATTCTTTTTATCTTCTTATGTCTTAGAGAAAATGAGAGGAGAAGGCTTCCTTTTATACCAATCTAGGGCACAATCTTTTAGAGAGGCCTACATAGGAGAATTAAAATCCAATTAGACCTATACCCATAGAAGTTGACCTATATGAAATATAATTTCAAGAGTCATTACTTTCGAGACTGAAACAACCAACCCAGAAGCGGGAATTAAATCTTTCCAAAGCCCGACATCTGGAAATCTTGGAATCTTGAAATTTGGACCTTGGGTCAGGGTCAAGGTTGACTTTGACCTAGGTTAGGGTTGAGGTTGACCTTGACCTAGGTCAGGGTTGAGGTTGACCTTGACGCTGAGGTCAAGAAGCTCAAATTTACAGAGTAAGATGCTAAAAACAGGCCAAAGAGAACTGGGAAATAGGGCAGAACAAGGGGAAAATCCAGATCCAAGTAAAAGATCCATTCAAGGCATTTGAAATGACCCTAAACCACTTACTCGAAGGGCTAAACCAGTCCAAAATGGAAGTGCTTCCATTTTTTGATGATACATCGGCCTACCCTATTCTTCTAAAATACTAGCATCCACATAGGAACTACCAACATTCGATGAGCTAAAAACTTCTTCAACTTCCTCGTTATCTCTTGTTGCTGAACTTTTTCCCTTCTTGGTAGGTTGAATTATGATAGGGAGAAGAAATTGAATTCTCTCAATATTGATGTCTAGCATATCCTTTGAAACCTTGTATCTAGCGCTACCAAATATTATTTCCACCATCAATTCCGAGTGGTAGGTTTTAGGTGAAGCCACTTCATTAGAAAATTAACACTTCTTATGATATCCTTCTTCCTAGCCTCAAATGGCGGGATGTCCTTGATTATCATTAAGGGCCTCTTAACCACCTCTTCTCTCAGATTGATACCCTCCTCTAAAATATAATCCTCTGGATATGGTACCATAAGGTTCTCATCAATATTTCTTACCATAATATCCAACCTTGCCAGAAGATCATCACAAAACACCTCTCTACATAGTTTAATTTCATCCTTCTTTTGCATTCCTATCACCAGAAGCAGAGACAAAAACATCACCAGGATATTAAAATTTACCCTCCTAGAAAATTCATAATTAATAGTCTCTTCTCCCATAATTATCCTCACAGCCTAGTTAGCTAGATTGTCCAATTCGTTGAGTACTCCCCCCTATCTTTTCGACTTAATTCTCCCTTTGAATTCCATAAAACCTACACTCTCTAGTTGGGACAAGGCTCATTGTTGATTCCATGGCTATTAAAGACTTTTAGGATTAAACTGGCACTTGCAACTGCTAATGGATTTTCTAATGACATTTTATTAATTTTACATGTGAAAGGCCATGTTTATCTTAATCATCAACATTGCATCCACAGTTCATGATAAACCACTCATGTTTAAACATAGTTTCTTCTAAACCCTTGAGACTTCCTAAAGATTAAAACTTTATAATCTTATCTACCACTACTATGTATTGTAAAGTATGGACTAGATATCCTATATTAAAACTATAGTCTAGAATGTGCCCCTCAGTGTATTATCCTAATTGATAATTTAGTATACAAGTGTTCTTTATAACTAAGACAATACAAGGCTTAATGTATCTTATCACTTTTTGCCTAACCAACACATAAGTATCTAGGTGATAATAATGCTATGCGCTATCAAGAATATAATATATTCCTTATATGTCCTATAGGATATGTTAACATAACACATATGATGAGGGACTTGAGAGTCCTGATAATGTTGGTCTAGACTTTTGACTCTAAGATAGACACACTTTCTATCCTCTAAAATTGTTGCTTCTTAGAGTCCTACTATACTCCCTTATGAAATTGTTTATACTTATTTTTCCAATGCAGACTGTCACTATGTGTTATAGACTAGCTACTAGATCTTTTATTCTTTACTGCTCCTTTGGGCGAGAGAAATTAACTTCCTATTTTTCTAATACATAGACCATCTGCCCCAAAATTTGTCAACTCATCCACCATCTTATTACCTTCTCTATATACATGATTAATGGCAACATCCTTAAAACAACTCAATAACTCTATGGCTTGTCCTAATTTGGAATTCAACTTCCAATTCAAACTTTTATTAGTTCTAATGGCATTCACATAGCTTGAGTCACCCTCTATGGCTAGTTTTTGTGTTCGTTGATCTTTATTGAGGTGCAATCCTTCTGTTAGTGCTGTCAATTTGGCCATGTTGTTTGTCTCGCTTCACAGAGGTTTGGCTATATTGGCACAAATATCCCCCCCCCCCCAATTGTGAATGATACACCCTATACCTTCCACCCCCAGATTGCCCTGATAAGCCCCATCAAAATTTAGTTTCTACCACCCAAAAATTGGTTTCATCCATTTTCATTGTTCCCTTTTTATCTTTTTGTCTTCAAATTTGTTGTTCCTATGTGGAGGTATCTCTAATCTATAACAGTTCTTTCTCATTTTGTTATCTCACAATATAAAATTTGTGTCATTTGAATATTTGGTTTTCAGCTTCCAGTTTGTGGTTTCTACAATGGATGCTTTGACTTTGTTAGTAATATTATTTGAATCCATTTTCTCGTCCTGGAAGATTTGGATATTCCTCTCTGTCTAGATCTCCCATACCATTATGGAGGAGGCTATTTTCCATAGAACTTTGTAGAGGTAGTTTTGGCATGTATTTGGACATCCTTTTAGTATATCTATAGGATTGTTGGGTAGGGATGAACTCCATTCTAATTTCTTTATTAACCATTTCCAACACTGAAAGGTAAAGGTGAAATTTACTAATAGATGTTCTACTGTCTCTTCATTGGCTTCACATTATACACACATTGTTGGCCCTTAAAATCCAAATAGCTTGTTCGTTCTAATTCCTTTGTACATAGGTGTACCTAGATATTGACTGGGAGAAGCTCCTTTTTGGAAACACAGGATGTTGCATATCATAGTCACATCTCTTTTGTCAATATTGAAGAAGAAGAATTTTGAATTCTCTTTTTTGGCCAGTTTCCGTAATGCCTTGGAATAATTATTTGGGATTCTATTACATAGTTCCCAGTATCTTCTTTGCTTCCTTTACCTAATGACATGGTGTCATCAACAAATTGCTGATGAGTAATGCTGGGAATCCCTTTCATGATTTTGACTCCTTTAATTATATTTTGACCATGTGCTTTCTTAATATATTTACCAAGTGCTTCTTCAATAATCATAAATAGAAAGGGGGATATATGATCTCCTTGCCTCAATCCTCTAGAGGCTTGAAAGTATCCTTCAGGAGACCCATTAACTAAAATTGAAAATTTGGGGCTGTAAATACCACTATAAATTTCATTAATCCATTGTTTTGAGAATATGAAGGCTTCCAAGCATTTACTTAAAAACCTTCAATCTACTTTATCATAGGCTTTCTTAATGTCTATTTTAATCAACATACTAGGTTCCAAATTATTCTGGATTTAATGTATAGTTTCTTGGATGATTATGTTCCCATCAAAGATTGATCTTCCTAGAACAAAACCAGTTTCTCTTCTAATATAATAAGGGGAAGTAGGATTTTAATTCTATTTGCTAATACTTTGATAAATATATTATATATTGTGTTGCATAATGAGATAGGTATGTAATCATCCAAACTCTCTATACTTTCCTTCTTTGGGATCAGAGTTATGAAGGTGTTTTTTATCTCCTTCTGGATTCTCCCTGAATTCCTCGCACTTTCTAATACTTTAGTCATTTATGTACCAAGAAAATGCCAACAACTTTGAAAGAAGCAGGTTGAGAAGCCATCAACCCCTAGGGATTTATCTGAGTGAAGTTGGTGCGTAGTTGTTTCTACTTATTTAATTTATATTTTTGTATTCAACAATTTATTTTGTTCCCCTGTTATGATCTTTGCTATATTTTCTAGTAATTTTTTCTATGATACTAGATCTGAACCTAAAGTTATTTAACAAATTGAAGAAGTATTCTACTACTCTTTGACTATCTCTTTTGGATCATTGACTATATTTCTATTATCCCCTTTTACCCTTGTGATTATCTTGATTTTTGCCCCCTGATATCATTTTTTTATATCTTTAACTTCTTCATTTTTTTTATTAATTGCTCTTTTGCCCTTTCTTGAAGCGTGTTTACCTCCAGCCTTGCTATGTTGATGGTATTTCTATTGTTTGTTGGGGACTTCCTTGATTCTTCTTACAATTGTGCAAGAGACATGGTGTTTGGATTCTCCTCTCAACTTCCTATAATGAAGCCTCCAATTTCATTATTGAAGCTTATGTTGAGTCCTTCCTCCAGATTGTAAATCTTTCTACAAATATCCCTCTTTGCTAGCGGGAGTTCACTTTTGGTTACTGGTTTTTTTATTACATTATCCTGAATAGGGCCAGAATACATCATGGATCTTACATAATATCTTTCTATATCTATTATTAATTTTAGCAGTTCAAGATGCTTGGAATTTATATCCATATCAACTAAACTTTTTACATCCCTGGAAAACTGGTATTTTTCCTCTAACAAAATTAATCCTCTCAAAAGATTACCTTTTTTCATAAGGATGTCCATGTTTAATAATTTTATCGACAAACTAGCTATTCTTACCCATTTTGATGTTTTTTTTAAAAACTTTATATAGTTTAGTATTAAAATTTGGTTGTCATTCTATGAATTGAAAATCATATTTTTTGTAAATTATAGGAGTTCCATAAATAAAAGATCATTTTTTTATTTCTTTCTTCTCGCAATCTATGAACAAGAAATTATCAGGGAGGATAGCACGATACTTACCTCACCCACATATACCCACAACTACCATTTTTTAATGTTTTACATTGACTGGCCTGTTCTACACCATCTAGAAAATATTCTGTGTTGTTTACAATGATTCTAGCTAGTCTCCCTCATTGAGGATTTGAGGATTGCGATTGTATAGTCACCTCTCTGGGGATTTCGCTTAAATTTTTGGATTACCCTAGGGTTTAATTTCTTTGGTTGTGAAATCAATTTTCTTTCTCTTTAATTGTTATTGGAATGATGGTTGAGTGTCTCTAGGGTTTTCCTTTATTTTTGGGGCTTTAGAGACGAATAGATTTGGTTCTTATGATTCTCCAATTCTAGGTTATTCATGGTTGTCCTTGTGTGTATATTATGTTGCAAACCATGAGCATTCATATTACTTATTCGATTGTAATAAGTTGCAGACTCCTTGGGTTTGCCTTTTGTAGAGTTGTTGAACATATTTACATGCTTCCTATGGTTTAGGGTTTTTTTTTCCTTTGGTAAGCTCGGGCCTAGATTTCTCTACACGGAGGCCCCCAATTGTACCAATAGCAACTTGGTTTTCTCCTGTGGTGAAGTGAGGTGTTAGGGATATAATAAGAATCACCCAAATTTGCTTTCTACCTCCCCTATGGCCCCAACCAACACCCCTACAATTGTAGGAGACTCCATCATTGACTTTAATTTTTTAAGCCCTTCCAGTTTTCCCGCTCATCACGGTTTTCCATTCATGTTCAGTGGGATGTGCTGGCGGGGAATTTTTATCCACCCAATTGTAGTTTTTTTGTGATTCAGATTTTATTTGATCATATGCAAAGCAGAGCTATTGAAATCTGAAGGATAGTTATTTATGTTAAAGGATTAAATAATTTAAAAATATATTTAATTATAAATAAATTATTAATTAAGGCAATTAGATGATAAAAATTGCTTGATTAAGGGCGAATGATAAATTTTGCTTAAATAATATGAAATTATTTTAACCAAAGACTTTGGAAGGAGAAATAATGAAACAATTTCAAATTTATACAAGGAAACACAAGAACAACATTTAAACAATAAAATCATTTAATTAGTTAAGATGAAAAGTAACATCGCAAGCAAAGGATGACTATTAATGTGTACACCTTGAAGTTTCGTAGAAAATGCATTGGACTATTTCAATAATCACGGACTATGTCAACAATTGATAGCGTTCAGGTTTCTTTTAAGGAATGTACTTCTCCTTGTCTTTTTTTTCTCTTCTTCAATATGCAACTATTTCCTCGTGCATCTGAAAACCTTCACACAATAAGAAGTAAAATGACAGTTGGGTTGTACAAGGACATGTCTTACTCGAGCCTCGAGAGGACTCAACTTTCCCTACAATAATGATGTTTAAAATATAAACCTTGAATCTGAAGTAAAGAATGTTGAATCAACAATGTTATATGTTTACTATGAATCATCCTTATCTTGGAGCCTTTATGAAAGGTTGACGATGTTAGGAAGGTAGTTCATGTATGTCTTCACTCGTGAAAGAAAAATGTGAACATGATCATGGATACCATCTTCAATGCTTGAATCCTTCAATGCTAGCTTTCCTCATTCGTTGCTTTGGAAATGGTTTAAATCCTTGATCAATGAGAGATGAATTCCTTGTTGTGTGATGTTCAACTTAGGGGGTGTTAGCCCCAAGTTTAAAATAGCCAAAATTTAAACTTTTGCATTGAACTGAGTATGTAGCTAGCCAAATACATGTGCATTGGTCGCCATGTGGTTTTAATCAATGACCTTCATTTTCACTCTTGTGACACGGTAATTGACATGTATCTCATCTTTGTAGATCATCAAAATCATCATCAAAACACAAGTCTAGTCGGTCCATGCAATTTGATGATCCCAAAATGAATTGATTGAAGAATTTAACAACTTTCCTATGGAAAACAAATATTAAGTGTGAAAACAAAATCATACATGTGGTAGTTGGGTGTTCTTGATGCATGTTGAACATAGTCATATCAACCCTATTATATTGTTTGGCAAAGTTTCCTCTAAATACCAATACATCTTGTCAAGTATATTTTAAACACCAAAAAGAGATGGGAGGTGGATGTGCAAATGCAAGTTGATCGACCATTTCATTCAT
This sequence comes from Thuja plicata, assembly GCA_018584345.1. Classification (NCBI taxonomy): domain Eukaryota; kingdom Viridiplantae; phylum Streptophyta; class Pinopsida; order Cupressales; family Cupressaceae; genus Thuja; species Thuja plicata. Next base: position 6,978,269 of record MU224951.1, read on the forward strand.
GTTCTTAAAGCTTCTTAAAAGGCCGATAAGTATGTGAGTCGATCGGGTAGATTAGGTGCTTTCAAAACTGACCCAAAGCCCTGAGGGAAAAGCTAAGTTGTTAAGGATATTAAATGCCCCAACCAAAGAAGTTGATGAAGACTCTTCTTTACAAAGAAGAAACTGATTCTAAGGAACATGTTGTTGTCGGCGGGTTGCAAATGTTGTTTAAAAGGCCGATGAAGTTACTTGGGTATCGCAGAGTTTATTTACACTCGAAAGATGTCGATGACATTTCACCTCAAATATTCAACAAGTTTAAAGAAAGGCTCGATATTAACAATGACTTGAAAACTTAGGTCGACCTTATTGACAAGTTATGGAAGTGTTTCAAATAACCGATGAGTCTTTTCCATCAATATAAACACCATGTTGGGCATTCCTTGCATTGATTAAGTTGTTGGAAGAACCGAAAAGAAGAATGTTACATCAAGTCTTATATCTCCAAGCATTTTGGTAAGTGGGCAAAGTTTAAAATTAAGTTTGGAAAAAGTAAGTCAACTTTAACTATTTAACACTTTTTGCCTAGGAATCAATCATTAAATAAAATGTAATGTTTACAACTGAAGTACTATAACTAACTTCAAAACAGTTATAAAATCTTTATTTGTTCGATTCATTTGAATGCATCAAGTGAAGCGGCTAAACTAAAAAATTGCTAGTTATTATAACTACCACGTTATCTTCTAAAAAACAATGCATGGTCGAAGTATATGCTGAAAATGGGTTTGAAGGAGTAGCTTAGAAACTTTCAGGCAAATGAATTTGCCAAGTGCAAAGCGGATTCCATAGTCATTATCGACTTTCTCCTTGTCACGCTGAATCTGGAACCTTTAAAAAGGTTATAGACATCAAAGATTGAAATGAAACAATCTCAAAATTTGCACAAGATAGAATTTGCAAGGAAGCGTCTCAAAAATATGTCATCTCATAGAATGATCCAAAATGATTGCACGATGCCCACATAATGGATTCAATGTTCTCATGTTTAGAAAATGCAACGACTAACTTGTCATGTCACATTTGGTGCTCATTCTTAAAACATGTGTGTGGACCTGATATATGGAAACAAGGAAAGCCGAAGTTGAATTTGGTATGTGAAGTGCAAAAGTGTAGTGCTCAAGGTTTTGTCATGGGAGCCTTAAAATAAGTTATGGACAACCATCACTATGAGATCTACTATTGGCATAGCACTATATCTACGATGAGATCTCTCTCCACCATCACGTACTTTTGATGTGATGGTCAAATCTACAAGCACAACATGTCTTTTTTGCCAATATTATAAACTCTGATAGACATGCATACATAGATGTGAAATCATAGCGTGAATCATTTTGGCTGAATATATTACATAAATTTCATAAAATGCCATGATTGAAAGATTTGCAGATTATGGAGATGTTGAAAATGCTTTAGAATATTTCCAGAAAATATATCCTGTAGATGTACAGCTGACTCATTATCCTTCTTCACCTTTTCTTTGCATGAAGCGATGATAATGGATTTCATTTTATAAGCATGCAAAGTATGGAAGCTATGATAATAATATTATGATTAGTGAGTTGGTGCATGTGCTGAAGAAGCCGATAACAAAAATTTTGTAATGACCAACATTGGGCAGATTAAAATTGTTCAAAAATGGCTTAGAACTCCGATAGAATACCAGGAAGCCAAGGCAAAAGGTATCAAAGTTATTAAAAACTCTTATGCATCGAATGTGGAGAGTTTCTTTTGTCGGAGAGTTAGAGCATTTTCTAAAATCACCGATGACTTTGTTATAGTTTTATGCCAAATCACTGATGGATGAATGGAAGTGGTTATCCTAAGCAATTATTCGTGCTTTTGGTCAACTTACATAAGTTTTTAAAAGTTGATAAGGAGGCGAGTCGCAGGTTTCATATACTTTAAAGACATTACTAAATAGCCATTATCGGGAGGTTTTATAAGTTTCAAAAGTTTGGTATAATATTGAAGGAAGAGGTAGTTATTATAACTACCAAAGTAATAACCGACTTCTTCTCAGCTTAGAACTTCCTGAAAAATTTAGCAAAATACCTCAAAGTAATGTGGCCTCATGAAACATCATTGTTGAAAGATTCACATAAGATGGAACACATATGTGGGAGCATGGAGAAGGAGCATTAACACTTTAATACTATGCTTCAAATAATGCAGCTTCATGAATGCCTCGAGAGATGCTATCTCAAGGAATGAATAGAATGATTTTAAAATATTCTTTGCATGGGTTTTGCATGGAAGCTCTCAATATATTTTAAACAATGAAGAACCCTCGATACGTCCTTGTTTTCAATGTGAGATCATATGTCACTATAAGATGAATATTTCCTTAGTGCTACAATTTTTGGTCTTCTTGTAAATGTCTATGCAAAATGGAGAGATCAGCTTATCAACCGATGACAACAAGTACAATGATCTTCTAGTATCAAAGCACATGTAATGAAGGAAAACTTTCCAAAGATAATTAGCACATATGCAAAGTGATGAAGACCGATGCCCAACCGATTCAGTTGAAAGGTGTGTCTTCGAAGGGTGAATGACTACATATTTTTTCCAATGATCGATGTACCTCAAGTTTCCTTATTCTTATGGGCACCCTTAGAGTTTTATTTTACAAATGGAAACATATGTGTTTTGTATCCTTAAAATGTCTAGACGGTAAAATGATTGCAAGAGCAAGTGAAGCAGATGAAGATGAATATGCAATTTAGGAGAAACCTAACTTGAAAGTCGCAATTTTAAGTTATCGATTTATAAAAGTGACTTATGTCACTTATTGTAACTAAAAGTTAGGTTTAGGGTTATTTGTAAAAGTTAGGTAAGTTCTAAATTGTATTCAAAGAGGTATTAATTAGAAGTGATCCTATAGGTGGTTATTTTAAGTGGCTTGCTTGGGTAGTTATTTTAATTGGTTTTCTCAAGTACTTATTACAAGTAGTTACCAATTGAGTTATCCTAAATAGTTATTCTAAGTAGTTACCAAGGTGTTTATGCTAGGTAGTTACAAATTGGTTATCGAAGAGAGACTATAAATACAAGGCTTATGTAATGTAAAAAGGGGACTGTGCAAGAGAGAAAACTCTGGAGAATTATGTAAAGAAACCTTTTGAGAATTTTAATGTTTGCATTTTGTATCCAAGGGTCTTTGAACTTGTATATTTTCAAAGTGATAACAAAGAACATATTCAATTCATATGTATTCTATGTGTCCACGAGTTATTATTATTATCAATTTTTTGTATGTTGAGTTGGTAATTCCTATGTTTATTCATGCAATCCATTAGTTCTTGATTCAAATGGTGTATGTGATGATGAAACACAATCATACCTTGGTATCTTGGTTTGATGGTGCTAGGAAGATTTGTTTCTTGGTATGTTGAGATTGTTTATCCTTCTTTCATTATTGTATATCCAGCTTATCTTGTGCTTAAACCCTATTTTTTAGTTGTTATCCTTTCTGAAATCTCAATTAGTATTCGTATGTCTACTACTAGGGTTTCTGTCACCTATTTCCTTTAGTCATGTTTTGTATCCTTTTGTACTTTCAGGTGAAAAGTAATAAAAAATAAAAAATACCCACATCATATGAGGGATATGCCCCTCTCAAATACAGAGGAAGATTGCAACTTGATCGTGATCGAATCTCAATCTCTCAAACTGTTGGCACAATAGTCACTGCTCACAGGGCAAACAAGGTCATTCTAAATAAAGCATCTGAAGTGATAAATTTGTTTACCAAAAGGGAGTGAGGACTCCTTTTATTGTAAACCTCATGAAATGTGTTGAATACTTTGAAGCACATTGACATGGATATAATTTTATTTTCCACCAAATTTTGATAGTTTTAATATTCAAATTTGGGCCCATATTGGCTAGACCATGGTGCCTAGTGTCATAGTCTTCTATCAATAGGATACTAAGCACCCTAGTTCAATCCTTGTGGGATATAAATGGGTTGAGGGAACTAAAAAGTTGTTTAACTTCCAAAATCAAGCCTTTGGTTGAGCAAAATTGGATAGATTTGAGGGAGTAGAAATATGAGCACTAAAGTGAGCCCTAAATGACTATGAATTATGAGGATACAATTTGTAACAACACTATTTTAAGCCCCTAATTTAGTGGGAGGATGACCTCATGATCATACTCTTGATAAAGTACATGACTCCATCAAAAGACTTTCACCAACACACAACAGAGATGAGAAAACATCAGGCCCCCAGGGAATTAGGATCTCATCTATCTAAAATGTTAAGATAAAAGGAGCAATATGATCAACACATGTTACATACACATGGAGAAAATACGGGGAAAGAAGATCTAAGGGTATGGCTTCTTGGGCTAGTAAGGTGTTTCTTATTATGAGTCATACAAGAAGAGAAGAGACATTATTTCCTAGCTCAATATGGTGCTCCTTACTATGAGTCATGTTACCAATATGATAAATGAATTGGTCTAGAAAGGTGTGTTATGCTAGTTTACTTTAGAGATTACAAATAAAAACCTCGATTTGTCAAATAATTTTTGAAAAGGGGTGCAACAACATAAATATTACAAAACAAACCCTAGACTTGCAATGTAATTTGAAAGCTAGTCTACCAATGTATAATGATGTGTGGTCAATTCTACGAACCAAACCTCGTGGTGTGTGCACAAATTGTAAATATTGATCCAAGTGTATGCCCTCGTATTAAAGTGATTGTATACACCTTACCGCGAGCAGTTTATTTAAGGTGAAATACATATGTCTAAAATGCAAGCATTTCACAAGAGTAAAATGCCCCCTGACATAGGCAATTCATACAATTCATAAAGTTCATGGGAAAATCATATCAAAGAGAAAATTAACCTTAGCCCCCAAAGGTAGTGGAACTATGAGCACAATGAAAGAAAAGCACATAAGATAAACACAAAGACCATATTTGGGTCAAAATGGAAGAGACCAAAAGGAAAATATCTTAACACTTTGCATCATCTCCAAGTATACAACAAAAAAGAACATTTACATCAAAACTAGTTTTATGATACATGTATACAACATATACAAGAATAATGATATAAATAGAAGAATGCCACAACAAGGTTAGCCCCTTTCCCTCCTTACACCATTGGAACAACAAGTGTCATCCAAAGATATCTTAACAAAACATAAATACAAACCAAGAATCACATCACAGGGAACACATTACATGTAAGCAAGCACACAAAAGAATCTACTGCACAAGAGGGCTAATTTAGGAAATCATTTGTCTACCCATTTTTCTCAACATTTTTTTGAAATGATGGACAAGATGTTAGAGGGGCTACCAAAAGTACGATAGATGGAGCTATCACAAGTTCCAAACAAGGACCATTCTCAAATGATAAATAGAAATATGTTCCACTAGGAACTAGGCTCAAAGATTTATAAATTTTTAAAAATCACTCATGATTAATGTCAACAACTTCATATATATTATTAGAATTATTATTAATCTCAATAGCATTGTCAACGTCATCATCCAAATTAATCATAATAAGAGATCTTATATGTGGTTGAGACAAAGAAGAATAATTATTCTTGGAAAACTTCAATCTTTGACAATTTTGATCATGATAAAGCTCCTTCTTAAGATGCTTAGGAGAGGAAAAAATTTAGGAAGCAAGCTCACCACCCTTGACACGATGTCATTGTCAGTTTTATATTACTCTATGATTTCTTTTATTATAACTTGAAACTTGTGGGGATGAAGGTTAAATAGATCACTCAACATTGATTCCTCTTCTTTCTTTTCTCTAGGAGTGGAAGGAGGAAAGAAAGAAACCACACTAAGTTGAGACAAGAAAGATGTCAGACACTTTTCTCTTTGACCTTTATAAGATTTTTGATGTGGAAATATGACATATCTTGGAGGAATATAAGGAGTGGAAATAAGTCTTGATCTAGGATATGGAACCAGAATAACTGTATCCTTATCCATAGGTGAAAAAGTAGTTGAAGGATTATCTCAGGGAAAATTGGAGATATTGTTGGATTTGAAATTTTGATGGTAAAGTTTCCACAATTAGCTAAGGAGCTATGTGCACCAAGATGGTGAATTAGAAAGTATCCACTCACCCAAAATATGAAAAATGAGCTAAATGTGTATGTGTTTTTTAATAATTCAAACAAAACATATGTATTATGGCTCAAAAAAATTGAGCCAAAATGTGTACGTGTTATTTGAAATAAAATGATGTATTTGTTAAGTTAAATAAGAAAAATACATACACATTTTGGTGAATAATAAGCAAGAAAAAATTGTATGTATTTCTCTCAATAAAAGCTAAATGAAATACATGTTGTAGATTGGGTTCTGTGTTCTCAAAAACATGTACGTATTTTTTATGCTAACTAGTTTGTCACAGAGAGAGAGAGAGAGAGAGAGAGAGAGAGAGAGAGAGAGAGAGAGAGAGAGAGAGAGAGAGAGAGAGAGAGAGAGAGTTTAAAAGTGGTTTGCGATCTCTAGGAATCATAATGAAAATACTAGATTTTAGGGGATCTTATAATTTTTTAGACTGTGTCAAATTTTAGTAATCAATAGACTCCTATCACCATTCTCTTTCTATCTCTCCATCTCATGCTCTATGTCTCCACCAATCTCTATACCTATCTATTTCTCTATCACTCCCCTTCTCATCCCTCTCTACCTCTCTCTATCTCATTCTCTCTCCTCTCCCCAAGCGCTAGATTTTATAATTCCTTAGGCTTAGTCAAATTTCACCAATCACTAAGCTCCTATCACCATTCTCTCTATTGAGAGAGGGAGAAAGAGAGAGAATTGTACAATATGATAGAGAGAAAGTGGGAGAGAGAAGGGGAGGTATGTAAAATTCAC
>MU224951.1:6994653-7026607 GCA_018584345.1 Thuja plicata
TTGGATTTAAGTTGTTGCAGTCTTTTTATGTTGTCATCATGGCTTTTTTTTCTACAACCATATATTATGGGTAGTTAATGTGGTGCATCTAATAGAAATTTTTTTGGCTTGAGATTTAGAATTTATTGGTTGTGATAAAGTTTAAATTAGGTTTCTTGATTGTAGACCAAATTTTGATAGTTTTAATATTCAAATTTGGGCCCATATTGGCTAGACCATGGTGCCTAGTGTCATATTCTTCTATCAATAGGGCACTAAGCACCCTAGTTCAATCTTTGTGGGATATAAATGGGTTGAGGGAACTAAAAAGTTGTTTAACTTCCAAAATCAAGCCTTTGGTTGAGCAAAATTGGATAGATTTGAGGGAGTAGAAATATGAGCACTAAGGTGAGCCCTAAATGACTGTGAATTATGAGGATACAATTTACAACCCTATTTTAAGCCCCTAATTTAGTGGGAGGATGACCTCATGATCATACTCTTGATAAAGTACATGACTCCATCAAAATACTTTCACCAACACATAACAAAGATGAGAAAACATCAGGCCCCTAGGGACCTAGGATCTCATCTATCTAAAATGTTAAGATAAAAGGAGCAATATAATCAACACATGTTACATACACATGGAGAAAATATGGGGAAAGAAGATCTAAGGGTATGGCTTCTTGGGCTAGTAAGGTGTTTCTTATTATGATTCATATGAGAAGAGAAGAGATATTATTTCCTAGATCAATATGGTGCTCCTTACTATGAGTCATGTTACCAATATGATAAATGAATTGATCTAGCAAGGTGTGTTATGCTAGTTTACTTTAGAGATTACAAATAAAAAACTTTATTTGTCGAATAATTTTTGAAAAGGGGTGTAACAACATGCATCAACACAAATATTACAAAACAAACCCTAGACTTGCAAAGTAATTTGAAAGCTAGTCTACCAATGTATAATGGTGTGTGGTCAATTCTACAAACCAAACCTCATGGTGTGTGCACAAATTGTAAACATTTATCCAAGTGTATGCCCTCGTATTAAAGTGATTGCATACACCTTACCGGGAGAATTTTATTTAAGGTGAAATACATATGTCTAAAATGCAAGCATTTCACAAGAGTAAAATGCCCCCTGACATAGGCAATTCATACAATTCATAAAATTCATGGGAAAATCATATCAAAGAGAAAATTAACCTTAGCCCCCAAAGGTAGTGGAACTATGAGCACAATGAAAGAAAAGAACATAAGATAAACACAAAGACTATATTTGGGTCAACATGGAAGAGACCAAAAGGAAAATATCTCGACACTTTGCATCATCTCCAAGTATACAACAAAAAATAATATTTACATCAAAATTAGTTTTATGATACATGTATACAACATATACAAGAATAATGATACAAATAGAAGAATGTCACAACAAGGTTAGCCCCTTTCTCTCATTGCACCATTGGAGCAACAAGTGTCATCCAAAGATATTTTAACAAAACATAAATACAAACCAAGAATCACATCATGGGGAACACATTACATGTAAGAAAACACACAAAAGAATCTACTGCACAAGAGGGCTAATCTAGGAAATCATCTGTCTAAGCATTTTTCTCAACAACTTTTTGAAATGATGGAAAAGATGTTAGAGGGGCTACAACAAGTACGATAGATGGAGCTATCACAAGTTCCAAACAAGGACCATTCTCTAATTGTAAATAGAAATATGTTCCACTAGGAACCAGGCTCAAAGATTTATAACTTTTTAAAGATCACTCGTGATTAATGTCAAAAAATTCATATATATTGTTAGAATTATTATTAATCTCAATAGAATTTTCAACATCATCATCCAAATTAATCATAATAAGAGATCTTATATGTGGTTGAGACAAAGAAGAATAATTATTCTTGGAAAACTTCAATCTTTGACAATTTTGATCATGATAAAGCTCCCTCTTAATAGCTTAGGAGAGTAAACATTTGAGGAAGCAAGCTAACCACCCTTGACACAATGTAATTGTCAATTTTCTCTTACTCTATGATTTCTTTTATTATGACTTGAAACTTGTGGGGATGAAGGTTAAATAGATAACTCAACATTGATTCCTCTTCTTTCTCTTCTCTAGGAGTGGAAGGAGGAAAGAAAGAAACCACACTAAGTTGAGACAAGAAAGATGTCAGACACTTTTCTCTTTGACCTTTATAAGATTTTTTATGTGGAACTATGACATATCTTGGAGGAATATAAGGAGTGGAAATAAGTCTTGATCTAGGATGTGGAGCTAGAACAGCTGTATCCTTATCCATAGGTGAAAAAGTAGTTGAAGGATTATCTCAGGGAAAATTGGAGATATTGTTGGATTTAAAATTTTGATGGTAAAGTTTCCACAATTAGCTAAGGAGGTATGTGCACCAAGATGGTGAATAAAAAAGTGGCCACTCACCCAAAATATGAAAAATGAGCTAAATGTGTATGTGTTTTTTAATAATTCAAACAAAACATATGTATTATGGCTCAAAAAAAATTGAGCCAAAATGTGTACATTTAATTTGAAATAAAATGATGTATTTGTTAAGTTAAATAAGCAAAATACATACACATTTTGGTGAATATTAAGCAAGAAAAAATTGTATGTATTTCTCTCAATAAAAGCTAAACGAAATACATGTTGTGGATTGGGTTCTGAGTTCTCAAAAACATGTACCTACTTTTTATGCTAACTAGTTTGTCACACACACACACACACACACACACACACACACACACACACACACACAGAGAGAGAGAGAGAGAGAGAGAGAGAGAGAGAGAGAGAGAGAGAGAGAGAGAGAGGTANAGAGAGAGAGAGAGAGAGAGAGAGAGAGAGAGAGAGAGAGAGAGAGAGAGAGAGTTGTAATGAAAATACTAGATTTTAGGGGATCTTATAATTTTTTAGGCTGTCTCAAATTTTAGTAATCAGTAGACTCCTATCACCATTCTCTTTCTATCTCTCCATCTCATGCTCTATGTCTCCACCAATATCTATACCTATTTATTTCACTAGCACTCCCCTTCTCCTCCCTCTCTACCTCTCTTTATCTCACTTTGTCTCCTCTCCCCAATTGCTAGATTTCATAATTGCTTAGGCTTAGTCAAATTTCAAGTGGTTTGAGATCTCTAGGAATTATAATAAAAATACTAGATTTTAGGGGATCTAAATTTTTTTAGATTGTCTCAAAATTTAGTATTCAGTAGACTCCTAGCACCATTCTCTTTCTATCTCTCCATCTCATGCTCTATGTCTCCACCAATCTCTATACCTGTCTATTTTGCTATCACTCCCCTTCTCCTCCCTCTCTACCTCTCTCTATCTCACTCTCTCTCCTCTCCCCAAGTGCTAGATTTCATAATTGCTTAGGCTTAGTCAAATTTCACCAATCACTAAGCTCCTATCACCATTCTCTCTATTCAGAGAGGGAGAAAGAGAGAGAATTGTACAATATGATAGAGAGAAAGTGGGAGAGAGAAGGGAAGGTATGTAGAATTCACTACAAATAGGGAAGGAGTGAATGGAGGTATGTAGGGAGAGGGAGAGATGAGATAGAGATAAGTAGAGAGAGAAAAAAAGAGGAAGAAAGTGGGGGGGTATAGGGAGAGAGTGGTGGGATAGAGAGGAGATAATGTGTGTGAGGTAGGTATAGAAGAGAAAAAAGATATAAAGAAGAGTGAAGGGTGAATGAGATAGGTTTCGAGTTTGGGCAGAGAGGAGAGAGTGAGATAGAGAGTGTGGGGAGAGGGAGAGTGATATAAAGAAATGTATTTATAGATACCAAGGGATACAAAGAGAGTGAAATAAATCTAGAGAGAATTATGATAGGACCTTAGTGATTATTGACGTTTGATTAAGTCCAAGCAATTATAAGATCTAGAGCTTGAGGAGAGAGGAGAGAGTGAGATGGAGAGGCATAGAGGGAGGAGAATGAGAGTGACAGGGGAATAGATAGGTCTAGATATTGATGAAGACACAAAGCATGAGATAGAGAGATATAAAGAGAGTTTGTGATAGGAGCCTGTTGAGTACTAAAATTTGACTAAGTATGAAAAATCATAAGATCTCCTAAAATCTAGAATTTGAATTATGATTGTTACCCTAAATTTGCACATTTGCAATCTAACAATAATACACACAAAAAATTTCATAAATGTACATCTTTTCCACATTTTTAATTAGAAAATGATAAAATATATCTTGCTATTACATTCATACTATCAGAAAATTGTATTCTAAGTATTGATCATGTTTAAAATTCAAAATTTCAATTGATCATTACATTGTGCATTTAAATTGAATGTAGTATGCATATAGGTATCATGTTACATCTTTTGGATTAAAAAATTAGAGGTTATTACAAAAAAGAAAGTATGACTGAAGCATGAGTAGGGGTCCATGCATTGCCTTGTATGGTAGAGTGTCTACATTTGGTGTAGGTTGTCCTCCTCTGTCCAGTTTTCATGGTGTCTTCTATCCATTCTTGAGTTAACTCTGCATATTAGGTCTAGGGTCCTCTCCCGCATCATGGAAGAAAAGAGATGTTAGATCCAATTGGATCTAAGGAATACACGAACCAAAACAACATGCGTCAAGTAGGCTTTCAAAGCTAAACATTTACCAATAACATTAATATAACAACATGATATACCTCAACATCAACTGAATAAAGAATATCAAAGGGACATATATTTATGAAACCTTTTATTGCATATGGTTATTATTCTACATTTTCAAAGTATTTTTGTTTGTGGAGCCAGAAGAATCTGAATCAAAGGGACTTAGGTCTTGAATTGGAGAAACCTTTTTCAAAATAACATCAACCTGTTAGGTCAACAAACACAAACAAACCAACCAACATTCATGCATGAGTGTCATCTCATATGGCACTCACACACAAAAATTAATTGGCTCATTTTTTTTGCTGACCTAACAGGTTGATTGGTGATGTGTGCAATAGGTGAACAAGTAACTAAATGCATATAGCAAAAGAAATGCAGTGAGTGTCATGAGTCTGTGCTTGAACCTCACATAAGGCATTACATACAAGAAAGATGTGTGCATTACAAGAGGATAAAGTTCATGAAAGATGCAGCAGGAGAGGATATATTGCATGAAGGATGATACAGTAATACTATAGGAGATACATGGACAATGAAGGTTTCCTGGGAAAGATATGCAGAAATGGAGGTGAAAATGTTTACTGTCATCATGCAAGATGAATTGAAAGTAATGTTATTACTGTAAGTATGAAAATACAAAAAAGACAATTGAACTGGATTCAATTATGGAAAATGCATGCTTAACAATCAATCATGGTATCATCAGTCTCATGTTATAAATTGTTGTTGTTTATGTTTACGTAACAGTGTGGTTTGCAAAAAGTGAGAATAGATTTAACAGTGTTAACAATCTGCATGAGAGCTACAAATGAAAAATAATGTGCAAGAAATTGAGTAACAGTGTATTTATATGCTTTCATAGAATGTGCATTTACAGAAAATATCTACATTGCATCAAGATGAGGAAAAAAACATATGCATAAACTGTTGGCATTAAACAAGTACGTCATGTCAATGATTTTTAATGAGAAAAGAAATCAGTCCACAGTGATATCTACTTCTGCAAACAAATGAAAAGAGATATGTACATTAAACAATGATATCTATGCATGTATATGTTCATAAGAACGGAGTAGAACAGTATGTATCTATGTATTCATGTTTGAAAAAACTATGAAAGTCAATGATATTGTGGTGATTAATGTTTTGAAAAAAGGAGATCAAGAGGAAAAGGATAGTATCCATGTGCCTAATGTGGATTTGGAGAAATGTTCTATGCAGGGTGTTAAACAAACAGTGATATTCTGGTGTGTTGAAATGATAGTGCCATGTGTGTCCATAAATTAAATAATGTTGTTTTTAATACAATATTCATGTTTGAATCAAATTGGAAGTTCAGTGCATGCAGGGTATGGAATTGAGCAGATGCATAGAAATGAGATGTGCATGTTTGGGATGAGTTTCCTATTATGAATATTGCCCATGGGAGTCACGAGCCCATGCTTGAACCCCATGGGTGATGATTTATATAAAATTAAACAAACAATGTATTTATACACTATGTCTTGCAAACGGAGAGACTGAATATTTTTTGGAAAAAGGTTCAGACAGTAATGGATGGAAACAAAGCACAAGACATAATGATGCATATCAAACATATATGTTTCTCAGATAGAAGATATGGGTTTCGGCCTCAACAACGTGTTTTATGTTTACAATAGTATGGTCATGTTTTTAAAAGAAAACATTGAATGAAGCATATGTCGAACATGGGTTAGGGTTTTTATGAAGATTAAACACATAAACATTTTTTAGCTCAAAGAAATGTCCATGGTTTCACCAGAAAGAAGACGTGTCTAGTTTTATGACATTATTGTCATTCTTTTAAAGTAAACATGGAATGGATTCTACAGTTGACAGAAGATAATCTCTTAGTGAAGCATGATAACTTGCATATGTTTCAAGTTTACATCTATATCTGCAGAAAATGCCATGTGGGTATTCGAATTTTTGTGGCCATTCAACCAACAAAATAAGAATCAAAGTGAATCTACGAGTTTCATGCTACAAAAGAGGAGATTCAACAGTGAAGTAAATTTAAACCTATATTTGTTGCCGAAATATGAAGAAATTTAAAAAATCTAGAAAGATGGAGTCATTTAAACCCGATATCTTAACTAGTATGCAAAATATCACAACTTGTCGACTTCAATAAATATCTACTTCAAGTAAAGCTATAGAGAATGAATGAAAGAGTTACTTATTTGGTGATACACATGTCAAGCTTGGAAGAGTCCAAAATGCATACACAGTGCCATGTGTTACAGGTTGCAAACTCATAAATGGAGAAGCCAAGTTCCAGATGCAGAGAAGGTGCCATGTATCATGGCTTAAGATTTGGAAGAATCTATAGAAGTTACATCAAGATCCCAAGTTATTTAAATTATAACCCAGTGAAAGCCATGGTCAAGACTCACAATCTACACAGAGCCTGAACTCTCCATCATTTCAGTTCGAGCTAGATGACCAAACTCCAGTGAGCTTCAAAAGGAACAAATGCAGAGACAATGCCATGTGTTGGCATGCAAGACTAAACTACAGTGCAACACAAAGAGACCAATCTCTTAGACCCCAAATTCCTAACTCAAGTTTGATGTAATGAGCCCAAAACCCCAATGAGCTTCAAAGAAACAACCACAGTGACAATGCCATGTGTAGTGGCATACAGCTTTCGAGACTCCTAGTTACACAAAGAGCCCAAGTTCACAACAAGAAGCCCAAGCTTCTTAGCAAGATCCAAGTTGCACATAGAACACCATACATCATGGCATCGGGTTCTAGATTCAAACCACAAGCATGGAGGCATAGTGAAAAACCTAAACTTTACCTCCAGAACCGAATGCAAATGAGATGCGAAAAATATTATGCAATGTTTTTTCAAAAAAAATTTCAAGTCCACTGACAATAAAATTTAATGCTCTATCAGTTTGCAATGCCATGACAGTACCCCAAGGTGCCACAAAGATAGTGGGATATTTATCAGTGGGTATTGTCATGTCGATCATGAGCTGTGATCAAGTTAGGTTAAGTGAGCTTGACTGTGGATCAGGTTTATTGCATATGGAGTTAGGGTTGTTGACTATGGTGTCGGATTTGCCATGGGTTAAGGGTAGTTAAACTATGGTGTTGGCTTGGAGTTAGGGTTTGTATGTCATGTAATTGGGATTTATGTTTTTGGGGTAGGTTTTGATGGGCTTTGTAATATATTTTGTAAATAAGTTGGTAAATTATGTAGAAAGATGTAAATCTTTTATACACCAACTTTAGGGGCTAGATCTAGGGCTTAAATTTGGGCACTAATTAAGCCTTAGGATTAGTGATATGTTATTTTGGAGCCATTTTGGAGGGTTTTTTGGAGGGAAGAGTGATTTTTCAAAAATTGGCTTCATGGGCTATTTGAGCCTTTGCTTTGAGGTTAGGGGTTCAGAATTTGGAGAGAAGAGATTTTAGTGAACTATTTTGTTCCTATAGCCTTTTTATGCATTTTGTATCCATTTTAGTTTATGTTGGGTATTGATTTTGTGCAAGAGGATGAATGTATTCCTTGCCATTATTCTTGAGCTCACTCATGTAACTATCCATAAATTTTGATAAGAATAAAGCTGGCCCATTATTCATACACCTTGTTATGGTCTTTGTTATCAATCCTATTCAATTTTCTGCATTGAAGTGTAGTGTATCTATAACATAGATTAGTGAATTGTCTTGATTCCTGTTCTAGGTTGTAGAATATAACCTCTTGAAAAATTTGCATGTCGGTTGACATGAGTATTACTATTTGTGGTGAGATCCCTAGTAGTGATTTCCAAGTTAGCCTATGTATTGGACAGTGAGTGATTTTGTAGAAATCATTAGGGTATGTCAAGTGAATGCTGGTTTGAACTATTTTTGAGAAATGTGAATCCTATTTGGTGTATCACCTTTTCAAGTTTTATTCATTTAAGTTCTCGTTAAAATTTCTCCCTTTCCTTTCCAAAAATTAGAAGAGAGTAGTAAATTAGTGATACCCCAAATCCAATAGGAACCGACCTAGAATCTAGAGATTCCTTCTTATTTAGACTCCACCCACAACTCAGGAAGGTTTCCATTGTTACCATGAAATATTAGTATGCCCTAATGCCTGAGTTAGGGTGGTATTTTTTGACCTTAACATTTTTTGGCACACCCGGTGGGACTCCTTGTGATACATGAACAAAATCCAAACAAGGAGAGGAAAAGAGTTTGAGTATTTGCAGTTATCACATACCAGGAGAGGCATAAATTTGTAGAGAGAGCCTAGAGGTCCAAAAGAGCTCTCCTTCCAGCCTATAGAAAGGGGTAGGAAGCTAGGAAGACCAAGGAAAAGAAGATTCGAGAGAAGTTCAGCTCCTCCCACTTACTACACTGATTTACCTGATTCAAATTAAGAATCTTCAGAAAGTCCTGCAACACTTCAATTCCAAGTTGTTCTTGAAGAACTAGCAGAAGAAGAACAACCAACATCTTCAAATTATGCTGTAGCAGCACCAAGAATGGATAGAAGACTGCCTTTTGTGCCCTTTGATCAAGGCATCCCTTTGAGGATTGCCAATCACAACAACATACCATTGGCAACCTTGAAAGGATTACCATCTTTCACAGGATAAGGACAAACAACAACCATTGAGCACATTAGAGATGTTGCTTCTCTTTGCAATGTGAATCATATCACGGAGGAGGATGTAACTTTGAGGCTATTGGATGCATCATTGAAGGGCAAAGCATTGGAATGGTTCTGAACTCTTTGAGTTGGATCAATTGCTACTTGGGATGCACTAGGTGAGGAGTTGTCTAAATTTTTTGAAGATAAATTTGACAATCTTTCTTTGGTGGAACAACTAACTACTATTAAAAGGGCTCCATAAGAAGAGATGAGTGATTTCAATCTTTGATTTCAAAAGACTTGGAATAGGGTTATTTCCACGGTAAGACCCTCTACTGAATATGCATTTTTGTACTTCCTTAAAAGCCTGAATAGTGATATTTCAGTTATGATCTAATCTATGGGGGGAAATTCTTTACCTCAAGCTTTTGATATTGCAATTAGGGTAGAGAATAGCCTTATTCAGGTAGGGAAGATAGATCCTAGGCCACCTATGCCTTTCTTTCCTAGCATCCAATCCAATATGCCATTGATTGCCCTGCCTCTAGCTCCATTACCATCTTATAAAAATGAAGAGATAATGCCTGCTGCCCCTTCTAATGAGTTCCAAAGCATAAAAGACAACCAACAAAAATTAGAGAGATTATTATAAACCTTTTGAAATGAGTTGGTAAACCTTAAAAGGAAACAAGCTCAAGGGAATCCAATAGCCCATGCGCAAAACCAATTTGCTATTTCTTCATCTTAGCAGCCTAATCAACCCATTTACCAAGGCAATAAGCAACAATACCAAGGAAATAGCAATGCTAATAGGCAAAATTGGAACCAAAGGCCTTATAGACCTTATAATTTTGCACCTCTTAATACTGTTAGGGATATTGTTCCTAACCAAAATAACCTTACTGTTGATTATGAATGGTGCTATCCTTGTGGGCAACCCCACAATCAGTCTAAGTGCACTAATGGAGTGCTTAATAAATCCCTAATGGTTCAAAGTGTGATTGATTCACAACCCACTGCACCCATTAAGGAGACTCAACAACAACAAGATATAACTGCTCTGGACACTGCATTTCTGAATTGGCAAGAGGAAGAGTTCTATGGAGTGAGTAATGATTCACCAGTATCAACAAACACAAGAGACAAGAAGAGAGATCTAGAGTCAGAGAAGTCAGATGTTAAGATTGTTGCCACAACTCAATCACCACTCATTCCTCCTATTTCTATTCTAAAAGATCACTCCACTCTTGTAAACAAAGAACAACAACATCAAAAGTAGGCAGATCAAACCATTGGTAAATCACCTCAAAAGGTACAGTTTGTTGTTCCCTATAATATTGTTGATAATATAAAGAAGATGAATGTTTCTACTTCTATGTGGGATTCATTAGCCATTCCAGGGAAAGCAAATTTATTGAAGGAAGAGCTGTCTAAAGGGATAACAAGTTCACAACAAGCCTTAAAGCAGCCTTCAAGGATTGTTTTGGTTAATTAAGGGGCTACAGATGTGTAGGGGACATCAATTAAGGATGGTAAGAAATTTCCAAATGTTAAGCCACCTCCTTTTTATGTGTCCTTGATAATGGGGGATAAGTTAGTGCATAATTTAATGGGTGATAGTGGTGCAACCAACACAGTAATGCCTAAAAAGATTGCAGATCTGCTTGATTTGAAGTATGAACCTCTCGATAAAGGAGTAATTTAGTTAGATGGTTCATAAGTTCATACTCTAGGTGTTGTTAAAAATGCAAGTTTGACCCTGCATGCTTGTCCCAACTTTTCTATTTTTTAGGATATCTATGTTATAGATCTACCTCCCTATTTTGCCATGTGTTTATCTAGAGACTTTACTGCAAAAATAGGAGGATATTTCTCATCCAATTGGTCTCATATGTTGTTTAGAACCAGATTTGGTGCAATGGTGACCATAAAATTAGAGTTGTTGACCAAGGATCATATTGAGCCTTATATTACAAGTTCTATAAATGCTAGTTGTGTGATCATTGATGCTAATGATCTTAAAGATTATCCAGCCTTTGATACTCCGATTGAAGGCATCCTTGATATTTTATTGGATGAATGGGCAGTTGGTGATGCCTTTAACACCCAAGATAATGTTTTTCATGATGCTGGATTTGGTAATTACATGATTGTAGAATCAGATTTAGTTATTCCTAATTTGGTAAAATCTCAAAGTGTTGATTCAGAACAACCTAATCAACTTTGGGATCTTTATTTTGATGGATCTAAGAACAAGGATGGAGCTAGTGTAGGGGTTATTCTTGTGTCTCTAGATGGTGACAAATATTATGTTGCATTTAGGTTGTTATTTCTTTGTTCTAACAATGTGGCTGAATATGAGTGTCTAATTCAGGGATTGGAGTGGGCAAGAAAGAGAAATATTAAGTCTTTAAGAGCTTTTGGAGATAGCGAGTTGGTGGTCAATCAGGTGAGAGGCTTAAATGCTGTAAAAAATGATTTCTTGAAGTTATACAAATCTAAAGTATCAGATATTCTATCTGATTTTGATGCGTTCAATCTGATTTATGTTCCAAGAAGTAAAAACTAGCATGCTGATAGGTTAGCTGCCATTGGTGCTCAAGTTATTATTTCTGAAAATAAAGGTGTAAATTCTGATCAATCCCATATTTAGATTATTGTTAGGCCATCTATCCCAGATAATGAACTTAATTGGTAGGTTTTCAATACTGATGACTAGATCATAAGCTTTATGACAGATACAGATAGCTTTGTAGCTTCCAAGGATAGCAAGATAAAACAACAATTTGAGGACCAGATCATACAGTTGAAGTCCAATAAGCTGCCTAAGGAACCAGTCAACTTGGAGTCCCTCTTTAACTCTGATGATCAGTTTAAAAGGAATAAAACCAACATGTTGATCAAAGAGGATCACTATGAGGAGCTGGAAATATTTAGAGATAAGTACTTAAAGGTTGGTAAAGTCAACTCCCCTCAAGACAAGGAACTACTCATTGCTTTATTTAAAGAATTCAATGATGTCTTTGCATGGGATTATTATGCTTTAAAAGGGTTTGACCCTCAATTGACCCAACAAACCATTGAATTAGAACCCAACTCAAGGCCAATCAGGCAAAGGCAAAAGCCAATTAACCCAAAGTTAGAGCCCTTGATTCTCAAAGAGCTCAATAAATTGCTAGATAGTGGTATAATTTTTCCAATCAAGCATACATCTTGGGTTTCAAATCTAGTTCCTGTGAGGAAGAAAAATGGAGAGATTAGATTATGTGTAGACTTTAGAGACCTCAATAGGGCATCTATAAAAGATAGACACCCTCTTCCATCCATGGAACAAATCTTACAATATGTCTCTGGTTCTGAAAGATTCTCTCTTCTTGATGGTTATTCTGGCTATAACCAAGTACTAGTAAGAGATGAAGATCAATTTAAAACTACTTTTACAACTAAATGGGGAACAATGGAATATAGGAGAATGCCATTTGGTTTATCAAATGTAGGAGCTACATTCCAAAAGGCTATGTATATGGCATTAAAAAATTTGATGTATAAATTTGTTCTTGTTTATTTGGACGATGTTATCATTTATAGCAAAGTTGTAGATCAACATATAGGCCATTTGAGGCAAGTACTTCAATGATGCAGAGATTTTGGAATCTCTCTCAATCCCAAAAAGTTAGTTTTTGCAGTTCATGAAGGTAAGCTCTTAGGCTACCAAGTCTCAAAAGAGGGTACAACAATAGACCCTGAAAGAATCCATGCAATTTTAGATTTGTCATTGCCAAAACACAAGAAAGGGATGCAAAGTTTTATTGTCAGAATTAACTTTGTTAGGCACTTTATTCCAGACATTGCTGAATTGCTAAAGCCCTTGACTGCAATGCTGAAGAAGAATCTACCTTTCAGCTGGACAAAGGAAGGAAAGTCCAATTTTGAGCACATTAAACAAGCCTTGTCTTCAGCTCCTACCTTAGCTAATCCTATTTTTACTAAAGATTTTATTCTGTATGCTTTTGGAGGCTATGATACTATTTCAGCTATGTTGGTGCAAAAAAATGATGACAATTTGGAGCAGCCTGTAGCTTTTTTCAGCAAAGGAATGGATGATTATGAACAAAGGTATAGTTTTGTAGAAAAACATGTACTTGTTATCAAGTCCTTAAAGAAATTCAAACATCTTGTTTCTAGGAATAGAATTCACCTTATGGTTTCTCACCCTAGCATCAAAGGTTTTCTATTAAATAAGGATGTAAATGAAAAGAGGGCAGGTTGGATCACAAAAGTTATAGAATATGATATACATATCCATGTAACCAAGGTAGTTAAAGGTAAGGGTTTGTGTGCATAGATGGAAGAGAAGGAAGAACAAGGGGCTGAAGGCAGTATTGAGGTTGTTTTGTTGTAGGATACTCCTATCCTTAATGAGCAACCAACAAGTTGGTTGAATGATATGAGAAGATTTCTACAAATTGGACAATGCCCAATTGATCTAAGTAAAGCCAAAAGGAGGTATTTGAGATTGCAATCCATCCCTTATGTTTTGATTAATGGTATGCTTTATAGGAAGGACTATTCTAGAATGTTATTAAAATGCATTGATACTATAGATCAAAACAAAATTTTATCTGAATTCCATGATGGAGCATGTGGAGGGAACCTCAATCCTAAAACTACAACATGGAAAATATTAAGGGGAGGCTATTATTGTCCTGATATATTCAAGGATGCCCACACGTGGGCAATAAAATGTAAAAAATGTGCATTATTTGCAGGAAAATAAAGGCTAGCAACATTGTCACTAAAGCCTGTCATTGTTGAACAACCATTTATTAAGTGGGGAGTGGATTTCATAGGTCCAATTAACCCCGATTCTAGTACAGGTCACAAGTGGATCTTAACTACCACAGACTACTTTACAAGATGGACTGAAGCCATTGTATTAAAGGAATCAAGTGGAATTGTTGTTCTCAGCTTCTATGAAGACATTATAACTAGGTTTGGAGTACCTCACTCAATTATTTCAGATAATGCATTGGCTTTTGTTGGTTCTAGAATAACAGAATGGGTTGTTAAAAATGGAATATATTTAAACACATCATTTAACTATTACCCTCAGGGTAATGGTCTTGCTGAGTCTACTAACAACAATCTGATAAGGATTATCAAAAGGACTCTTCAAGAAAACAAGAGGGACTGACATACTAAACTAAGGGAAGCTCTATGGTTGGATAGAATTACACCAAAGCAAATCACTGGAAGCTCACCTTATTTATTGGTTTATGGTAAAGATGTAAGGTTACCTATTTCTACTGAGTTTCCTGCTATGCAATTGGTTGATCAGATGTTGTTGTTTGAAGAGGAGGATCCTCTTAAGTTGAGGTATGTTGAATTATTGCAGTTAGAGGAGAAAAGGAGCACAGTTTTGAGGAATAGCGAGCTAAGGAAGAATCAGAATAAGAGAAATTTTGACAAAAAGGCAACTCCTAAAGAGTTCAAAGAAGGTGACCTAGTTCTGAAATGGGATGTACTAAAGAGAAGACCAAGGCAACACGATAAATTTGATAACTTTTGGTTAGGCCCCTTTGTCATTGCTGAATGTAAAGAGAATAATGATTTTCACTTGTCTACCAATGATGGAGAAATCTTGCCTATCCTAGTCAATGGGATCTTCCTCAAGCTTTTCTTTGATGGTTAGTACTTTCAAATTAGTTTCTTTTGAATAAGTGCTATCAAGCACTAGGAGTCTTTAGTTTTTTTGTTTTCAATAAAGTGCCTTCTTGGCACAAGGTCCTAGTTAGGTTGCATGAGTCCTAGGTTTAGGTTGCATTGGTTTTTGAATAAGACTGCTTTAGTTTCCTAAGCTATTCCTCTTTTGCCCTAGGGATAAGGTCTAAGTTCATGTCTAGTAGATAGACATCCAGCAGAGGTCGCCATAATTGTTACCCTAAATTTGCACATTTGCAATCTAACAATCATAAACACAAAAAATTGCATAAATGTACATCTTTTCCACATTTTTTATTCTAGAAAATGATAAAATATATCTTTCTATTGCATTCATACTATCAGAAAATTGTATTCTAAGTATTGATCATGTTTAAAATTTAAAATTTTAATTGATCATTACATTGTGCATTCAAACTGAATGTAGTATTCATATAGGTATCATGTTACATCTTTTGGATGTAAAAATTAGAGGTAATTACAGAAAAGAAAGTATGACTGAAGCATGAGTAGGGGTCCATGCATTGCCTTGTATGGTAGAGTGTCTACATTTGGTGCTGATTTTCCTCCTTTGTCTAGTCTTCATGGTCTCTTCAGTCCATTCTTTAGTTAACTCTGCATATTAGGTCTAGGGTCCTGTCCTGCATCATGGAAGAAAAGAGATGTTAGATCCAATTGGATCTAAGCAATACATGAACCAAAACAACATGCATCAAGCAGGCTTTCAAAGCTAAACATTTACCAATAAAATCAATACAACAATAAGATATACCTCAACATCAACTGAATAAAGAATATCAAAGGGACAAATATTTATGAACCTTTTATTGCATATGGTTATTATTTTGCATTTTCAAAGTATTGTTGTTCGTGGAGCCAGAAGAATTTGAATCAAAGGGACTCAGGTCTTGAATCAGAGAAACCTTTTTTAGAATAACATCAGCCTGTTAGGTCAACAAACAAAAACAAACCAACCAACATTCATGCATGAGTGTCATCTCATATGACACTCACACACAAACATTAATGGGCTCATTTTGTTTGTTGAACTAATAGGTTGATTGGTGATGTGTGCAATAGGTGAACAAGTAACTAAATGCATATAACAAAAGAAATGCAGTGAGTGTCATGAGCCCGTGCTCTAACCTCACATAAGGCATTGCATACAAGAAATATGTGTGCATTACAAGAGGATATAGTTCATGAAAGATGCAGAAGAAGAGGATATACCACATGAAGCATGATACAATAATGCTCTAGGAGATACATGGACAATGAAGGTTTCCTTGGGAAAGATATGCATAAATGGAGGAGAAAATGTTTACTTTCATCATGCAAGATGAATTGAAAGTAATGTTGTTACTATAAGTATGAAAATACAGAAAAAACAATTGAACTAGATTCAATTATGGAAAATGCATGCTTAACAATCAATCATGTTATCATCAGTCTCATGTTATAAATTGTTGTTGTTTATGTTTACATAACAATGTGGTTTGCAAAAAGTGAGAATAGATAACAGTGTTAACAAACTGCATGAGAGCTACAAATGAAAAATAATGTGCAAGAAATTGAGTAACAGTGTATTTATATGGTGTCATAGAATGTGCATTTACAGAAAATAGCTACATTGTGTCAAGATGAGGAAAAAAACATATGCATAAAATATTGGTATTAAACAAGTACATCATGTCAATGATGTTTAATGAGATAAGAAATCAGTCCACAGTGATATCTACTTCTACAAACAAATGAAAAGGGATATGTACATTAAACAATGATATCTATACATGTATATGTTCATAAGAATGGAGCAGAACAATATGTATCTATGTATTCATGTTAGAAACAACTATGAAAGTCAATGATGCTATGGTGATTCATGTTTTGAAAAAAGGAGATCAAGAGGAAAATGACAGTATCTATTTGACTAATGTGGATTTGGAGTAATGTTCTATGCAGGGTGTTAAACAAATAGTGATATTTTGGTGTGTTGAAATGACAGTGCTAGGTGTGTTCATCAATTAAATAATGTTTTTTTAAATACAGTATTCATGTTTGAATCAAATTGGAAGTTTAGTGCATGTAGGGTATGGAATCGAGCAGATGCAGATAAATGAGATGTGCATGTTTGGGATGAGTTTCCTGTTATGAATATTGCCCATGGGAGTCATGATCCCATTCTCAAACCCCATGGGTGATGATTTATATAAAATTAAACAAACAATGTATTTATACACTATGTCTTGCAAACAGAGAGACTGCATATTTTTGGAAAAAAGGTTTGGACAGTAATGGATGGAAACAAAGCACAAGACATAATGATGCATATCAAACATATATGTTTCTCAGACATAAGATATGGGTTTCGGCCTCAATAATGTGTTTTATGTTTACAACAGTATGGTCATTTTTTAAAAAGAAAACATTGAATGAAGTATCTGTCAAACATGGGTTAGGGTTTTTATGAAGATTAAACACATAAATGTTTTTCAGCTCAAAGAAATATCCACGGTTTCACCAAAAATAAGATGTGTCTAGTTTTATGACATTATTGTCATTCTTTTAAAGTAAACATGGAATGGATTCTATAGCCGACAGAAGATAATCTCTCAGTGAAGCATGAAAACTTGCATATGTTTCAAGTTTACATCTATATTTGCGGAAAAGGCCATGTGGGTATTCTAGTTTTTGTCGTCATTCAACCAAAAGAATAAGACTCAAAGTGAAGCTATGAGTTTCATTCTACAAAAGAGGTGATTCAAAAGTGAAGTAAATGAAAACCTAGATTTGCTACCAAAATATGAAGAACTTTAAAAAACCCAGAAAGATGGAGTCATTTATACCCGAGATCTTAACTAGTATGCAAAAGATCACAACTTGTCGACTTCAATAAACATCTACTTCAAGTAAATTTACAAAGAATGAATGAAAGAGATACTTATCTGGTGATACACATGTTGAGCTTGGAAGAGTCCAAAATACATACACAGTGCCATGTGTTACAGGTTGTAAACTCACAAATGGAGAAGCCAAGTTCCAGATGCAGAGAAGGTGCCATGTATCATGGCTTAAGATTTAGAAGAAGCTATAGAAGTTACATCAAGAGCCTGAGATCTTTAAATTATAACCTAGTGAAAGCCACAGTCAAGACTCACAGTCTACACAGAGCCTGAGATCTCCATCATTTTAGTTCAAGCCATATGCCCAAACTCCAGCGAGCTTCAAAAGGAACAAATGCAGAGACAACACCATGTGTCGGCATGCAGGACTAAAATACAGTGCAACACAAAGAGCCTAAGCTCTCAGACCCCAAATTCCTAACTCAAGTTTGATGTAATGAGCCCAAAACCCCAACGAGCTTCAAAGAAACAACCATTGTGACAATGCCATGTGTAGTGGCATACAACTTTTGAGACTCCTAGTTACACAAAGAGCCCAAGTTCACAGCAAGAAGCTCATGCTTCTTAGCAAGATCCAAGTTGTAGATACAATGCCATACATCATGGAATCGAGTTCCAGATTCAAACCACACGCATGGAGATGCAGTGAAAAAACCTAAACTTTACCTCCAGAATTGAATGCAAATGAGATGCGAAAAACATTATGCAGTGTTTTTGCAAAAGACTTTTAAGTCCACTGACAATAAAATTTAATGCCCTATCAGTTTGTAGTGCCATGACACTACTCCAAGGTGCCACGAATAAAGTGGGATATTTCTTAGTGGGTATTGTCATGTCGATCATGAGCTGTGATCAAGTTAGGTTAAGTGAGCTTGACTGTGGATTGGGTTTATTGCATATGGAGTTAGGGTTGTTGACTATGGTGTCAGCTTTGCCATGGGTTAAGGGTTGTTAAACTATGGTGTTGGCTTGGAGTTAGGTTTTGTATGTCATGTAATTGGGATTTATGTTTTTGGGGTAGATTTTGATGGGTTTTGTAATATAGTTTGTAAATAAGTTGGTAAATTATGTAGAAAGATGTAAATCTTTTATATACCAACTTTAGAGGCTAGATCCAGGGCTTAAATTTGGGCACTAATTAAGCCTTAGGATTAGTGATATGTTATTTTGGAGCTGTTTTGGAGGGTTTTTTGGAGGGAAGATTGATTTTTTTCAAAAATTGGCTTCATGGGCTATTTAGCTGAGCCTTTGCTTTGAGGGTATGGGTTCAAAATTTGGAGAGAAGAGATTTTAGTGAACTATTTTGTTCCTATAGCCTTTTTTATGCATTTTGTATCCATTTTAGTTCATGTTGGGTATCAATTTTGTGCAAGAGGATGCATGTATTCCTTGCCATTATTTCAAAACTCATTCATGTAACTATCCACAGATTTTGATAAGAATAAAGATGGCCCATTATTCATACACCTTGTTATGGTCTTTGTTATCAATCCTATTCAATTTTTTGCATTGAAGTGTAGTGTATCTATAAAATAGATTAGTGAATGGCCTTGATTCCTATTATAGGTTGTAGAATATAACCTCTTGCAGAATCTGCATGTCTGTTGATAGGAGTATTACTATTTGTGGTGAGATCCCTAGTAGTGATTTCCAAGTTAGCCTATGTATTGGACAGTGAGTGATTTTGCAGAAATCATTAGGGTATGTCAACTAAATGTTAGTTTGAACTTTTTTGAGAGATCTGAATCCTAGATAAGTTTGGTTTTGGTCAAAGTTAGTTATCATAGGCAAGTTGCATCCACTCTCCTTATTTCTATGTTTTGGTTAGTGGAAGCTTTCAATGCTTCTTCCAAGCATCTAGAGGCCTCTGTGAGGGTGATCCTATCTTTCCCTTTTTGTTTATAATTTTGGCTAAAGTTTTGGGAACCATTTATGAAGAGGATTGAAAATTGCTTATGGAGTGGAGAACATGACCTATCTCCAATTTGTTGATGATAACCTGTTAATGAGAGAAGCTTCAATGAGTGAGGTAAGAGTAATGAAGGAAACCTTGGAATCTTATAGTATGTACTATGGTTAGTTTGTGAATTGAGATAAATCTAAAAATTCATCCTTTAATGCTTGTTTAGATAAACAATTATTAATATATAGAATCCTAGGGGTTAAAATTAGTTCTTTACTAAGAAGATTTCTTGGTATTCTATTTTTTGAAGGTATGGGGAGATCCTCTATTCAGAATAATTTTATAGAACAATAGTAGGAGATTGCAAGGATGGAGGAGTAGGTGGTTGTCCTCAACTAGGACAATTTTGATGTTACAATTAATTATTATTGTCATCCCTCTTTTTAATGTCATGTCTAAAGATTCTAGTGAAAGTTATAAGGACCATTGAGAAATGAATGTATAAATTTACGTGGAATGGGGGTCAAGACCATGATAAGATCCCTTTGATAGATTGGGATAAAAATTGTTAACCTAAAAGTGGTTGGTGTTGCTAGTTTGTAAAATTGGGTGCTGATGAATGAAGCTATAGGGGCAAAGCTCATTTGGAACTTGTGTCCATATTTGAATCAAATGTGGGCTATGATTCTCAAAGATAAATATCTAGATAATCAGGATAGGTATAAAATATTAACTATTTAAAATCAACATAGGGGTTCCACCATTTGGAGTTTCACAATATCTTGTAGGCCCCTAATTACTAATAACATTTCCTAGCTTAATGGGGATGGGAAAAAGGCTGAATTTTGGACCGACTCCTAGGATGGTCATAAAGTATTGGGAGAATATGCTAGATTCAAAGAGATTCAACATGTCACCATTATGTTGTGGGGTTAAAAAGTTAATGATTATATTTAGAAAATGAATTTGAACAAGTATGAAATATGGGATTGGAAATATTCATATACCTTTCCATTATCAAAAAATAATTAGGAACTTCAAAAAAGCTTCGAGGAGAGAATGGTGACGTTTTTAGATTGACAAGATGAGATCATTTGGCATGGAGCATAAAAAGGCAATTATTCTATCAAGAATGGATATATAATTTTGGAGAGGGTAGGGGTAAGGGAGGATTGATCTTATAGCCTATGTTGGAAAACATTTTGTTTACCTAAAGTTAGTTCATTCTCTTGGTTAGCTTTGTAGGGTTGGATCCTTCCAGGTTATAGGATGACCCGATTGGGGTCTAAAGTCCCTTTTAGGTGTGTGTTGTGTGAAAATCATAAGGAGAATTTAGATCATATGTTGCTTCATTATGATTTCTCTTCAAATTACTGGAGGTTTGTTTTGGAGAAGTTGATGTGGATTGGTCCACTACCATACTGGTAAAGGTATTGTTTTAGAGTTGGGAGTCTCCACAATGCTCTTCAATATTATCTAGTATTTTCCATATTTACCCTTCCATTGTGATGTAGAAATTTTGGAAGGAGAGGAACAAGAGGATATTTTAGGATAAATGTGAATTTTTCTAGTGAGTATATAACATGATAGAGGTGGCTATCTTAGATTTGGTGAGTGTGGAAACACAACAAATAAATTAGAGAAAGATTTCCTTAACTAATAGGGACATTCAATTACAAAAACAATGACCTTTAATTAAAATAAGCCCCGTTAATGGACTTCAAGGGGAAAATCCTGATCTAGTGGCAAGTAAGTAAGTGAAATAGGAGTGTTTAGAGGAAGGATGAACCAAGATAAATTTTGAAAAGGTCTCTAAAGGTAATCTAGGTCCCTCAGGAGTTGGTTTCATGGCAAGAGATCGTAAGGGTAATATTTTGGTGATTGAAGCAAAAAAAATATTGGATGGGACAAATAATATGGTTGAGGCACAATTGACATTTGAAGGTGTTTTGATGGGGAAAAAACTAGGAGTAGACAGATTGCACCTAGAAGGGGATTTGGTGGTCATTATGAAGGCTTTGATGCACAAGAGATCCTTAGCATGGAAAATTAATAAAATATTTTATCAACTTATGAATTATTGCAGTCCTTCAAAGATTTCAAAATATCTCATGTGTATTGTGCGAGCAATGAGGTGGTGGACACCTTGTCCAAATGGGTTGTGTACTTAAATTATAATAATATGGAAACATTTTGGGATCATTTTGAATACATTATTGATGTGCATGCCTTGCTATGGACGTGACAACTGGTAAAGAGACCATTAACATGGGGCTTTCATTCTTGACTCATTAGCTTTTAAAGTATGAAAGTTTATTTATTTATTTATGGTCGATGATATTGTAGCGATAAAGATGGGAGTGTATGCATTTAACATGGAGGCCAATTTTATAATGTTGACTATGTTAGCATTTATGGGTGAGATTTTTGAAAAATAGTTGAAGGGTATATTCAAAATCTACGACTCCTTATTTTTTCAGATTTTGGATCTCATTTTTGGGGCAAAATTTATGAAGGCAAAGTATCAGTATAGGGTTAATTCTAGCATTGTAGCCATGTTTCTCATCTAGGAATTTAAATTTGGTTCAAAGGTTGAGATTGAGTGGGTTGTTCAAGAGTGTGTGGAGCAAGAATGGGTTTGCAACTATAGAGATTTGTTGGAATATGTTGTCCCTAGAAAGAGGATTAGAGATGAAAAATGTGATTGGCATGTAGTGGGAGAACAAGAAGATGACCTCAAACAATTTATTATTTGGAGAGATAAGGGTGTTGGAATTATATTGGAATGATGTACTGAGAGGGGAGGGGTGAATCAATACCTCTAAAACTTTTCTTGGTTAGCCCATTAACCCTTAATCATCAGTTTGTAATTTATCTTATCTAAATGTTCATCTTTCTTTATGTATATGCAATCATATCATAAGTTATTTAATATGTAACCATACAAGAAACATCCATGAAAAATAGATAACACATGACACAAGATATGATATCGTAGAAAACTCCTGTTAGGAAGTAAAAACTGCGGTGGGGATTGTTACCCACAAAACTTCACTATTTGTAGATAAGAAGGGGCCGATTAAGGCTTACAATTGGTCACTTCTGATGACCTACCCTGTTAGGAGTATTACAGTGGAGACCTGTTAAGATCTACTTTGTTTGAAGCTTTAGCAACACTGTTAAGTGTGCACTCTGTTAAGAGATTTGTAAAGAACGATTAAGTCCACCTTCTACAAAAGGATTTTAGATGTGATGCACTTGTTAGAATGCAACTACATAAGTCTTTGATCTGATGATGTATGCAATCTCTCATTGCTAATGATAGATCCAATAAAGCTTCCTATGTATGAGTAATCATCTTTCCATGATTGAATAATACCTTTTTCTGTTTGTCGGTAGCCTCTGTGTGTTCTTGACAACTGATATGATCTATTTCTGAACTTTGCATGAATTCTACCTTCTACTCCTTAGATTCTCTTCATGGATATCAACAATAATGAATTCATAACTCACAATTGATTTGAACATCTATTTATACTAAATTGTAGCTCAATTCTTGATTCATGCTTCGCAACTTAACTCTAGATCCAAGGTTTACAACTTGACCTTGATCTTTAGTTAGATATGTTTTAGATCCTTTAGGATGCTTTAAAACATTTACATAAATCTTGCTTGACCCTCAAGTTATGATTTAAAACAAATTAAAACTCTATAAATAGAATTACAGTTCTTTATCTGACGTGTAAAACTCAAATCCACTATTTGCGGGTTCTCTTACTGACTGCCAGTTCTGACGGTCGATTTTCTTTATCGTCGGTGTTCCTTTCTTGAATTGGTCGTTGGGTATGCCTTTTCTACTTCACTATTTTTTTTCTCAAAACTGTATCGTCGGTGATGATCTCAATGTTATGATATTAACCTGTCGGTGATGTCCTGTTCACTTCGTCAGTGCAACACTTGTCATTGTTCGTCGGTCAATTTCATACTTAGCATTTTTGTGTGACCTTTTTTTTTTCTGTCGGGTATGCTCACTATCCGCCGGTAATGCTTGTAGGCCACCGGTAATGCTTGTACTGATGACCTCTATCAATGTTTTTCACTAAGTGTACTAATGGCAAAATTAATGTCATCAATCTCCCCCTTTGACATTAGTATCAAAAACATGATATGTTCAACATACTGAGTGTATTAGTATGTACACCTATGTATACTCCTTCCTTAGTCATTTGAATGACTCCCCCTCTGTATATGTTGGTAAGTGTAAGTATATATACATATCCTTATGTACTTTTATTTTCCCCTTTTTTTATGATATATATTGTACATAACTATCTTTATATATCTGTTCCTTCTATACATACAATATACATTCCCTTTCTATTCCTCCTTTTTTGATAATAAAGGAAAAGGTACTTACAGCTTATCAAAAAGGTGGGAATGTGAAGACTTGATCTCCTCCATAATCTTTTCCCATTTATCCTCTAGCATTTCTAGAGCCATGTGCTCAAGTGATATCCTTCCATGTATATCATAGATGCTGTCTACTACATACATCTCTGGGGTTGCTATAAGGTTTCTCGCTTCAGAAATATGCTTTTGTAGAATAGTAAGATTAGGCAGAATGTGTGCCTGTAGTTCTGTAATCTCACCTCTTAGTTGTGTTTCAGCATCCCATATTTCTTGCCTTAGCCTATTAGCCTCAATGACCTTGTCATGATGCGCCTTGATACTGTCTGCATTTGAGGTTAGGCTTTGTGCACTTGCTGTGACATTAGAATCTATCTCTACTAACTTGTCACTATTTTCTTTTGTAAAATTTTCAAGCGTGCACATCTTTTGAACTAAGGTAATTGCTTCAGCAATCATTGGCTCTAATTGACCAATTAGTTTAGAGAGCTTTACCTTGTTCAGTGCCACTTCTTGTCTAATTTTATCAATTAACTTTTATTGATACTTCTTTTTTTCTTTTTCTTCCATAGCTTGTTCTGAATCTATATTCTGCTCTGTGATTGCGTCGGTAAGAACAACTATTTGTTCCTTAACTGTAGCATTTTGTTCAAGTTTTACCTCAGGAACAAGTTGTTGGAGAATGTCTCTTTCTTTGTCAAGTGCCATTGTTTCCTTATGTTCTTGTATCATTTTCTTTTGAATGACTTTCCTTTGACATAGCACTCCAAACTCTTGAAGTTTATCACTATCCAATGTAGTAATATCCTAGTTTGGGACTTCTATTACTTCATCCAGTGTAATAGCCAAAATGTCTTTCTTCACTATTTTCTTCTTCTTCTTCTTTGGCTGGGTGGCAGATTGAAGTACTACCATTTGTAAATCTTGTGATTGGGTTGACTTGGTAGGTGAGGGTCGAGAAGATGAGGCATCCTTTTGTATCTATTCTGAGTCCACCGGCTAGTTTGGTGAAGACATCTCCTCATTTGCCTTAGGTGTATCAACAAATGTATCTTCTTTAAGTTTTATTCCTTCATCCTGCTTGACTTCTTCAATTTTATCTTTTTCTTCACCCTTTCTTAGTGTATCCTCTGTTTTGTTATCAGCTTCTTTGTTTTGTTCAATTGACACTTCTTGCTGATTGTCGGTTGCATCTTTCATTTATGCATCTGTATCCTTTTGAGTGTTGGATACATCTTTGTTTTCATCAGTACCCATATCTGCAGGTATATTATCATCTTTCTTAGATGATTTATCCTGACTTGATTGAATATCAATAGCATCTATTAATATATTCATGTTTGTAGGTGTATTGACTGTTGTAGTGTCAATAGTTGTATCCTGTCTGTCGATATTGCTCTTTGCAATATTAATGTCTTCATCTTTTTGTACTTCTGCTGCTGGATATTTTCCTGTAGTGGTATTGACAATGTTGTCTAACCATGATTCATCATTTATATCATCATCTAAGTTACCTTTTATTGTTAACTCTTCTTTGGTAACTTCTTCATCCTCTAAACTGATGTGGATTGGACTTGTTGGTGCGTGATTTTCTTCACTGTTGTTAGGCCATTCTTCATCTATAATATCGATCTATTTCTGGCCAGTTATTTGTACTTCTTCACTGTCTAACTCAGCTATTGAGTTGTTTCCCTGAGTGACAATTTCCTTCTCATAACTGCTCTCCTCAGTAGGATTGAGTATCTTGGTCCATTTATCTTGGGTT
The DNA here is from genome assembly GCA_018584345.1 of Thuja plicata. Taxonomy (NCBI): domain Eukaryota; kingdom Viridiplantae; phylum Streptophyta; class Pinopsida; order Cupressales; family Cupressaceae; genus Thuja; species Thuja plicata. The sequence goes on from MU224951.1 coordinate 7,020,619, forward strand.
TCTTGTTCTAGCTCTATAATCTTTTCTTCAAGAAACTTATAAGCTCTCAATTTGGGTGAGAATTTTTTTGCATACTTCTCCATGATTTCATTGATTTCTTCTCTATTTTATTTACGAGGCAAAAGAGAAACAAGTACTCTTTCTCTTATCCTCTTCTCCTCATTGAGTGCAAAAGTGAATCTAGAAGATATTCTAATTAACAGTTCTTGTGGTACATCACGTGTAGTGAATTGTAGTGGGACATAGTAGTGTCTGCACATCTTAGCTATAAGAGCATCTTCAATCTTATTCTATTCTACAGAATCCCATCTCAACCATTTCCTAATCTTAGGATGTCCAATAGATGATGCTTCAGAAATGTACTTACATATTTCATCAATATCTTCAGTAGTTGATGTTACCTTTGCTGCTTCCTTTGCTTTTTTTTGTAGTGTCAAGCTCATCCATAGCTGAGTCCTCTAAATCCTCATTTGTTTGAACAAATTTCCTCCTTTTGGTAGGTTCCCTAACTGGTTGTTTGGCCTTTGATGTATCAGGTTTCCTTTTATACACCTTTCCTTTTACCATGGGAGAAGGAGTTGCATCCTTTGTTGTTTGACTTCTTGTTCTTGACTTCTTGGGTGGAGGAGGAGGTGGTGAATCAAACTTTTCTTCCTCTGATTCAATTTATTCTACTGTATCACTGACTGGTAGCTGGTCTTTAGTGATTTCCTCCTTACCCTCTTGTTCCTCTTCACCTTCCCTTTCTTATTCTTCTTCAGAAGATATATTTAGGTTCTTTTTAAAATTCTTCACCATTCTTTTTGACTGTTCTACAGCCTTCTTGACAACAAGATTTTTTTTAATATTTTTTTTGGCCTCTTCATAGGTGCCAAATCTTAGTTTCTTGTTGTCCACTGGTTCATTTAGTAGTGCCTCAATGCACTCCTTGGCTAGCCCTGCTTTGATTTCATAGTCTAACTTGGAAAGCCATGATTTCCTAGGTACTACTGCTTGGATGTACGTGTGTAAGGTAGAAAATGATGTTTATGGAATAAGAGTGTTTTTATACTCACATCACTTATCACCTTACATTTAATTTTTAGAGTGGAGGGATAAATAAGATATTCCCTTTTATTCTCAAATGCACAAAGGAAGGATCCAAATTGATCAACCTATAAAGGATCAATGCATAAATGAATCAATCTATTGGAAATAAGAATAAAGAAGGAGATCCTAGGTTTCCCTCTTAAAATGTGTTTTGAAATGAATGTAAATGTGTGATAGATTTAGAATGATTAAGTATTTGAATTGAAATGAATGATAGAAAAGTACTAACCTTGAAATATTGGAGATCAAAGAATACTATTTTCTGGGGTCTGTACTCAGTTTCTGGAAAATCTGAAGTATGATCTGGAAAGGAAATGTAGAGATGAACAAAACCCATAAATATTTTTCCATTCTGACATCATCTTATGAAATTTTTTGACCTTGACCCACAAATTCCACCCCTGACCCAATAATGTCGACCTTGACCTGCACATGTATGACAGAAAATCTGTTCGTGGATCCTGGAAGTTTTCCAAAAAGGGTATCCAGATCTGAGTCCAAATCTACAGTCCTGAACCTGTAACTGCAATAAAAAGAGGTTTGTTTGTTGGGGGGAGGGGTTTTCCTTAGTCAAACCCTGATTTTGGAATTAACCTTGAAATCAATAATTGAAATAAGAATGCTAGCAAGTAGTAGAACTGAATCTAATAATGAAGCTATGATATGAAATAGATATGTAATTGTAATTCAAATATAAGCAAGTATGTAAATATGAAAGCATGGACTTTAGAAACCATAAACCTCCATGATTTTATGCTTGGAATCCACCTTGAAGAGATGATGAAAGATTCTTGAGGATGCACAAAGGATCTTGAAGGAAGATCACACCATCATGAAGGCCAGATCTAGGGCTTGAATGATAAAACTTGAATGCTTGAACTAAATCCCTTCAAAGGATTGAGAGCTTGAATCCTTGATCTTCAATGGAGAACTTGAATGATTGAGAGGAAGAATTGAACACCTTGAAAGCTTAAAAACATGTAGAACTATGGATGCTTGAACCTTTTTCTTCTTGACAAAATCTTGGTTAGAGCTTTTTGCACTTAGAAGACTTAGAGAAAATGAAAGAGAAAGGATTCCTTTTATATGAAATTAGGGCACAATATTCTAAGGAGGCTGACATAGGAGAATTAAATTTCCATTAAATCCTTTACCCCTAGGAGAAGACCTAAGTTAAATATAATTTAGGAATCAACGCTTCAGAACCTGAAACATCTGACCCGAAAGTGGGAAATAACTTTTTGCAAAGATCGACATCCAGAAATGGTGGGACCCTAAGATTTGAACCCTAGGTCAAGGTCAATGTCGACCTTGACCTAGGTTAGGGTCAAGGTTTACCTTGACCTAGGTCAGGGTTGAGGTTGACATAGACCCAAAAGGTCAACCCTGACCCTGAGGTCAAAAACCTCAGATCTGCAGTCTAGGATGCCAAAAATTGGATGGAAAGAAGTGGAATAGGAGGCAGAATAGGGGGATAGCCAGGTCAAATTCAAGAACCCATTCAAGGTGCTTGATATGACCCCAAACTACCTACTTGGAAGGCTAAACTAGTCTACCATGGAAGTGCTTCCATTTTCTGACTATACATTTAGCCCCCACTTTAGCGAGAGTATTGAAATCAAACATGCTCACAGTAAAGTTAGAAGAAAGACACTAGTGGATCTCAACGAGGTAGAAAATCACTAGGTCAAGGAAATGAGCCCCTAGAACAAGGATTATAACTCAACATACATACATAAAGATATGAAAAATAAAGAACAATCAATCATAGAGACATATGTGACTACATAAGGAAGACAAGAACAACACTATAGATAACATAGCTTCATGATCTAATCCTACTATCATGAAAGCAAAAGAGAGAGAAGGAAAAGTGATTACATCACCTAGTAAGATGCCCACCTTAATATGAATCACCAAGGAGGGAGAGCCCAATAGGTTCACCCAAAAACTATGCTTATAATTGTAAGTGCGTCTTCTGACGGCTTTAAAAATATCCATAGATCCACATTCTTGTATCACTATGGAATATAAAATGCGTGTCCATTCAGGATTTAGCAACTTATGTGCATTACCTTTTGAGGATTTAGCATATTGTAAAATAAAAGGGTGTGTATCTCTTCAGGATTTAGCAACTTATGTGCGTTACCTTCCGAGGATTTAGCAAAAAATAAAAATAAAAATGCATGTCTCTTTAGGATTTAGCAACTTATGTGTGTTACCTTCTGAGGATTTAGCAAACATAAAAGTAAAAAGTGCGTGTCTCTTCAAGATTTAGCAACTTATGTGCGTTACCTTCCAAGGATTTAGCATGCTATAAAATGTAAATAAATTTAAACTATAGTACAAGGGAGACCCTATATATGCCCCCTCCTTATCATGACTACCCACTAGGCAGGATAAGGAAGAGAAAAGAGGATACCTACTTCACAAGGTAAGGAGATATCAAGCTTAACAAAAATGTATACCATATTCCTAGCGAAGAGCCTTGACTCTTACATCCAAGAACATAGATAATCATGAAATGGATATGTCACTTATGGAAAAAAGGATCCTCAAAAAGGAAGAGATCTTATCATCAAGACCCTCACCATAGAGGAGTGCTTAGGATAAGATGTCATCTTTGAAAGAAAAGATGGAACAAAGATTCAAACATCAAGCCCCCTGTAATCAAGAGGAAGAAAAATCTTAGGATGAAGGAATCAAACTCTAACCCAAAGCAAGAGCAAGAGTTTATCAAAAGCATAGTTTGCAAAATAAAGAAGAGGTGATGACCTAGGACAATCACCTCTTATATAAGAGGGTATCCATAGTAAAAAAACATACATCTTTATAAGGAAATAATGTTATATGATAAAAAAATTCCACTAAGCTAAGGAAAGTAGATCCTTAGATAGAGGAAGAAGGAAAATACCTTGCCCCCCAGGGGTGAAAGCAAGGGATATATCAAATTATATCAAGATATATTGTAGCAAAGAGATATCATGCAAGAAGTGAAAAAGTAACCCTTGTGAGGGATAGCACACTATTCAGTTTCCAAGGTGAGAGATTTATCAACCATGGAAACCCAAAAATAATGCAATAGGTTATAATCAAGGACATAGATCCTTAATGCAAACCAAGATTTTCATGTATGATTGGATATCGCATAATAGATAAATACTGCTTAACCAAGGGAAAGTGGATGTCGGGAAGACAGAAAAGAAAGGGATGGCATCCTTGCCCCCCAAGTGTGGGAACAAGGATGAAAGGGGACCTATTATATTTCTCACAATACTATGCAAGACAATGAGCCCCCAAAGATTAGGCTAACATTGTTTACATAATATGGAGTTTCATAATAGGGATATAAATGTTATTTAGAGAAAATAGGATTGAAATATAACTCATTGACACATGATATATAAATAACTTTATTATCAATGAGTTGCCTAATATTATGATGTAAAGCATGATATTTATTAGAGTGATCATGAATATATGATAGAAACAAAAGGGAAGAATCTTCAAGTATAGACTCTGTTTCATTTTGTGTTTAGGTCTAATAATCATCTTAGCACAAAGGAGTTTTGGCAGAACAGGCTCTTGGTCAAATTCCTTCATATCGTAATCATGTTTTAAAATGTTCTTTGAGATGTTCGTAACATTGATATGTTGTTAAGGATTAAATCCCAATCCATAAGAATGCTCATGCCCCCCATTCTATAAGGGCATTTGAATTCCTTGTTTATTCTTACCACATCCTTGACTATGGAATCCTTGTTTAACTCGTAAATGATAACTATGACCATAACAAGAATCCATATGAAAAGAAGTCAATTGAACTCCAGTAGTCACTATGTCATCATTAGTATGTTCAATAGATTCACAAGAAGGAGAAATAAAGGAATACATCCTAGGAGAAGATGAGGTAGGAGCTTGATTCTCCATAGGATCATCACTAAGAGGGAGAGCATTAAGGGAATTCATATCATTCCTCGCTAATGTCTCATTACTAGAAGAAATCTCAAATGGAGGTAAAGAATCTATAATGTTTTCTTCTTTCTCTAAAATTTCTACATAAGGAGAGTGTGTTTATAAAAAGAGTCATGATCATGTATGAATATGTCATCCATTAATAAATCACCCTCTCGTATCAAAGCATCTTCACAAGGAGGAGATAAATCAATGTCTTTATCAAAGGATTCATACCGAAAGGTAGAATCACCCATAATGGCTTCATGAGGAAGAGAGTAATCAACATCCAAATCCAAAGGTTCATCCCAAATAGGATGATTATCCTCCCTATCAATAAAGCACATTGTAGGAGCGCCTATATTTTTATCCCTAAAGGAGAAAGAATTGTATTCTAAAGTAGGCTCATAGAAAAGACATATATTAGGAAAAGAATTAACATCAATCCTTAACTTATCTCCATAGAGGGAAAGATTAAAGTCATCTGCTTGCTCTAATATATCCTTGCAAGGTAATACAAGAGAGGACAAAGCAACATCACACTTGTGTGCATAAATATTGTCACACTTCTATGAATCATTCCATTCAAGGTTGCTCAAGAATGAGGCCTCAAATATGGATCCATAGCTCTCTAGTCATGGATGTGTAAAAATGTAAAATAAAGGCCCTCAGATTGACCTAGTTGTGTCTATTGCAAATACACCATGAAATGAGAGATTTAAATGCATGAAAATGAGATCTACTCTATATGATTGCAATGCATAAAAGGAAATTAATCTAAATGATAACAATGCATATTTAATCTATGAAAGGAAATGAAAATGCAAATCTAATCTATGGAAATAAACATGATTTTAATCTATATGAGTAGCCATGGATGCAAGAAGAATGAGACAAGAAGAGAGAAGTTGCAATATCCAAGCTCAAATTCTCCTCCAAAATTGCT
>MU224951.1:7047816-7077498 GCA_018584345.1 Thuja plicata
AAGATCTACTTCATTTGAAGCTTTAGCAACACTGTTAAGTGTGCACTATGTTAAGAGATTTGTAAAGAACGGTTAAGTCCACCTTCTACAAAAGGATTTTAGATGTGATGCACTTGTTAGAATGCAAATACATAAGTCTTTGATATGATGATGTATGCAATCTCTCATTACTGATGACAGATCCAATAAAGATTCCTATGTATGAGTAATCATCTTTCCATGATTGAATAATAACTTTTTCTATTCGTCGGTAGCCTCTGTGTGTTCTTGAAAATTGATATGATATGTTTCTGAACTTTGCATGAATTCTGCCTTCTACTCCTTAGATGCTCTTCATGGATATCAACAATAATGAATTCATAACTCACAATTGATTTGAACATCTATTTATACTAAATTGCATCTCAATTCTTGATTCACACTTCGCAAGTTAACTCTAGATCCAAGGTTCACAACTTGACCTTGATCTTTATTTAGATATGTTTCAGATCCATTAGGATGCTTTAAAACATTTACATAAAGCTTGCTTGACCCTCAAGTTATGATTTAAAACAAATTAAAACTCTATAAATAGAATTACAGTGCTTTATCTGACGTGTAAAACTCAGATCCACTATTTGTGGGTTCTCTAACTGACTGTCGGTTCTGATGGTTAATTTTCTTTACCGTTGGTGTTCCTTTCTTGAACTGGTCGTCAGGTATGCCTTTTCTGCTTTGCCATTTTTTTCTCAAAAGTGTATCGTTGGTGATGATCTCAATGTTATGTTATTGAACCGTCGGTGATGTCCTGTTCACTTCGTCGATGCAACACTTGTTACTGTTCGTCGGTCAATTTCATACTTAGCATTTTATTGTGACCTTTTGTTCTATTGGGTATGCTCGTTGTTTGCTGGTAATGCTTGTAGTCCACTGGTAATGCTTGTACTGATGATCTTTGTCGATATTTTTCACTAAGTGTACTAATGGAAAAATTAATGTCATCAAAGGGACCACGTGAGAACAAGCGGTCAAAGACTAAGGTCGGTTGGGAGTGCTTGTTAGAGCTTCTACACAAGAGGGAGTTGTTGGCTAGAGTTGAAGATGAGGAAAAGAAGAGGGAAGGAATGTTGGGGGTGGTTTTTGAACAATCTAACTTCTAGTTCAATGATTCATTTTAGCTGAAGCCTAAGGATGCAAAGGGGAATAAAACCTTGTCTCTAGACTAAATGCTTTATCTTAATTTGGTTTTTTAAATACTTTGCTAGAAGTTTTAAGTTATTAGTATTGTTGTATATATATTAGGTCATTAGTGGCAACCATTAAAACAACATTTTGAAGATGTATACAGTTATAACAAGGTGTTCATTGCCTAATTAGGTAGGGTTTTTCTTTTGTGATTTTGTAAAAGGGAATAATAGGGTAGTAAAAATGATATTTGGCTTTTGGTTACTGGTATTTTGCTATTGGAAAATGGTGGGGTGGAAAAGTTTTCCATTTTGAATAGTAATTCCAACATGTATATCTTAATATTATATTATTAGTAAAAATATATGTTTTCACCGAGCAATTTTTTTTTTTTGGGAGTTACTATTCAATATTTAGATATGTGTTTTGCCCTGTGATAATATTTTATTTGCAACGTATAGGGTAGAATTATAAATCTATGACATGGTTCTTTTGGATCAAACTTCATGACATCCAATAGCAATGAGATTTAGTATATATTTTTCATATTAGGCGAGAGTTTAAAATATATGTTTTGATCATGTGTGTGTTTCAAATTTCTATATATCAATTTTCAACCATTGACTGTTGTAAGCACTTTTGAAGTTGAAACATCAGGGCTTGCAAAATATATGTAAAATGGATTTGATAGAGGTTTCAAATTTTGAAGCAAATGAAAATATGTCTAAAGCTCAACTCAACATCACCTAATCCAAAATGATAGCCTTGGATTGATATATGGACATCCATTGAAGTGAAAGAAACAATAGATTTCTATCGTATATTATATTTGGAAATGTTTTAATTGATAGGTATGCAAAATGTGATTTTAACTAGGTGTGTGATCTTTTTTTAACAAATTAAGTAAAAAAAAAGATTTTATATGCTATGTTGCCATGATTTTCTCAGAATGATTGACTCAAAATGCATTGAAAATTTTGAAGTGACCTCAAAGAAATGTGATCTCATTTGGAGAATCAATAAAAAAAGGATTCAAAGAAACTTTAATTTTTTTAAAGCAAATGTAATTGATAGGCTAAAGCCAAATTTTAAATCCTCCATGCCTACTGTACGCGTGGAAGAAATGATAAAGTATAAACATATATCAAAGTCAAGGAAGGATGGTTTTGATCATATGTTATAGTTGGAATTAAGTAGATATGCCTAAGGAATGTGCAAGTTCAAACGAGGCATGTGACTTGTTTAACGAAATTCCTCAAATAAATGCTTTCTAATAGAAACACAAGGAGAGCACATGAACTCTCTGACAATAATCCTCAAAGAAATGTGGTCTTATAGAAACACAAACTCAACACACAAACTGTTTAACATAATTCCTCAAATAACTGTTTCAATGTATAGTGTTTAAATAGGAATATTGGTGTGTTAAAACCCACATAAACAAACATCAATATGGATTTTGTATTAGGATTTCAAAAAACAAACAAAACATCAAGCAAGAATCTTAGTGAATGTCAAGCAACAATTACAACAAATATTAAATTTACTAAGTTAATATAGTGGCAAGTTTTATTTTACTATTATTATCAGTGAATCTATATGCTCTATTAGTAAATTCAGTAATATTGCAATTATGCTTAATCATGTGGATGAATTGGTTTCTAGACCTGTTGAATCCTTAGAACCCTTAAATAATAGTTATTCTCTAACCCACGATGTTCAATAACTTGATATTTAAAAAAATTGCAATCCAAGAAGCCCAAAGCTATAACATATAACTAGAAAAGAGGAAGTGTGATTAAGGCTTAGAAAAATAAGATTGGCATGTTACTTTTAAGTGCTAGGTAGGTATAAGATACAATTATTATTTTTATGTTTGTCAATATTATTTTTGGTGTTTGTTAATATTAGATATTTGTTTTATTATGATGCTTGGAGTATCTATTTTAAAGTTCAAATTCAATATTATTGAGTTCAAATATGAATGAGATTGTAAAACATTCTCTATAGAACAAAAATTTATTAAAATAATTCTAAACTTGGAAACAAATTCTAAATCTCAAGCCAAGAATTTTTCTATTAGATGCACCACATTAACTACCCATAATATATGGTTGTAGAAAAATAAGTTGATGACAACATAAAAGACTGCAACAACTTAAATCCAAGAATTAGTTATTTGTAACGTGTTATTTTGTTTAAATTACTATCTTGTAGCTTGTATTGGCAAGCCATTTTGATAGAGATAAGAAGTTAATTGGTAATCTTGTATGCTATCATTTTTTATTGGATCTCGGGGATTTTGAAAGTAGTCATAAACTAGGATGTCTTGAAATTATCTTGAAGTATCTTAGTTAGAAAATACTAGTTTATAACAAAGAGAGCTACTACTGAAAGTTAGTGAAATATGAAGAAGGATGCTTGGTACTCTATGGTTGTGATGAAATTTAATAAGTGTTAATATTAATTTAGATTGATAAATATTTTTTGAATTCTTCTCGTTCTTAAAATTCAATATATCTTGACATTTTTTTAATATAAATGTAGCTATTTATTAATCAATCAAAGCATAATTCTATGTAAAGATTTGGAGAGAGGTGTGAAGTTGTGAGGTTTGAATTGAGATGTGAAGGGAGCTACATCAAAAAATTACAACTACCACTTGAGAGACTCATAATGGTGGGAAGAATTACTATTGTTAATATTAATGAAGTTTTTGCTTTAATTTATAAAGTTTCAAAGGTGAGCATCTTCATTCTGTTGTAAAGTGATCAATTTTGTATGTGTTACATAACTTTTTGGTCTTCATTTATGGCAACACATCTGGCATATTGATCAATTGATTTGAAGTTAAGTTTTGGTGATTCAATTATAGAATCGACTAAGTACAAAAGCAAAAATTCAAAGGTATTTTGGGTATCGAAGATCGAGATCGATGATTTATGGCATTTGATCTTAGAGAAAGATATTATGGAGTATGTCTGACCTACATCTAAGATCAATTTGATTTTGGTGATGATTACAGAGAGTTAGAGATATTTGAAGACATGCAACAACAGTAGAACAATGATACAGAGCAGTTGAACTGAAATGATGATTTGGGGAGTACGACGTGGACTCCTGGAAAGCTAAGTTAGATTATGATTGTGGATAATCTATACTTTGATTATGTGAGAGCATTGACTATGTATTTAATATTTGCATTATTAATTGTATTTTGTACTGAGAGCCGACTATTTAATATTTGGTTAAGAGAGTTGACTTGGTAAAGATAAAGATATATATGGAGATATTTTGTAGAGTGAAGATATGAATTGATGTAATGGATGGAATAAAATATATGTGCGAATGATAGAGTAGAGGATTAACATAGATCATTGTAGAACTATGACTGGAACTATCTAAGCATTGGAGATACTTCTTTTTTTCATGATTGAGAACACTTTGCAACATAAGTATTATTATAAGAGCTCTAAGCTCAGTTGGCCCCTAATAGGGTGTTGTATACCTTTAACAGGTTTGTTATTCCTTTAACAAGGAAATGTACTATATTTATCTCCTAACAGGGCTAGGTCTCCTAATAGGGGCACTATACTTTAGTGCATGCTTGTGGGTACCATCCCCACCGGGCTTTTCCTTTGGCTAGGGTTTCCTCGACAACAAATTATGGTCTTATGAGTTTTGTGTTATTTTCTCATGTTCCTTTGATTATAGTATGCTTATGGTTTATGCTGAATTTCTTCAAAGTTTATTTTAAGTGTTGTAATACTGATTCACCCCCCTCTCAGTATTACCTAATCCTAACAATTGGTATCAGAGATTTTGGCCCTTGGAGAGAAATTTTAACAACTTAAGGAAGATCAAAATGGATTTAGATAATTTGCAAGATAACTTTGAAGCTGCACTTGAAGACCTTGATAAAGCTAAAGATGAGAATCAAGACTTGAGATTCAATTTAAGGAGAGCTGATGGATTCATCAAGAAATTGAAAGAACAACTTGAACTTTCTAGATATCAGAGACAAGACCTTGTGGTTCAAATAAAGGAAGATTCAGATAATGATAATTCATATCAGATAAAGAAACTTGAACAAGATAATGACACTTTGAAGCTTGAGAATGAAGCCATTGTTAAAGAGATTCAACAAGAAAAAGATGCTAAAAAAATATTGAAGAAGCTTTGAAAAATGCAAATGTTTTGATGGAACAAATGAAGAATAAGGCTGACCATTACAAGAACAAGTATCTAGAATTGGAGAAATACAATCAGATCATAAAAGGTGAACTTGTTGAGACAAAGAAACACATTGAGAAACTACACATGAGCAGTGACTTGATCGATGAAACAAGAGACAGACAAAAACCTAAAGGTGATATAACTGGTATTGGCTTCAATGAAGTTGAATGTTCCAAGAATCAAGAAGAGAAACCAAATGCAAAGATTGAAGCAGAAAAACCTACTCTTGAAGAACCTAGAGAACAGATCAGACCTTTCACAGGTAGATGTTTTGCTTGTAACAAGTTTGGACACATGAAAATAGATTGCAGAGGTAATGCCCCTTTTAAAAAAATTTTTTTATTGTTTTAACGGTAATGAATATGGGCACAAGAAAGCAGAATGCAGGAAGCTCAATCAATCTAGATATAGACAAGATAATAGAGGAGAACATACAGTGAAACCTATATGTTACAAATGCAATAACATTGGACACATTGTGAAGTTTTGTAAGCTGCAAGTAAATCAAGACATAAGACCTGCTAAATGTTACAAATGCAACAATCCAGGCCATATAGCAAAGCTTTGCAGGTATAATGGAGTCAATAAAAAAATAATACCACCTCCTAGAAATACACAGAAGAATGACAATGATACTGGTAAGAGTGTTGCAGAACTAAAGAATGATTTTGATAGTTGTTTCAAGAAAGTAGAAGATAACAACAGTGGAAAGATATGGAAAATCAAAGGGACAAGTGAGATATTGGTTCACGGAGAGATAATAGATATTACTGGATCTTTGACTGATGTTAAAAAAGCATAATAAACCTATTTGGCCAATCATGGGCTTAGGGGGAGCATTGGATGAAGATAAAAGAATATATCCTGCCCCTGAATATGTGGAGTAAGCTCTAGCAAGCTTAGGTGTGATATTGGCCGACATCATGGAATGTATATCTAAGAGAGCAACATCAGATGATGCATATATTATGATCATGAGATTTATGACTGACTGGACAACATTGGGTAATGTGAGTTTTTGACACTTAACATTGTATAAAGCACCCAATGGTTATCTATTTCCTTACCATTTGAAGAGTAGTGACCTAAGGAAATCAGAGAGTAGAGATATTCAGACTATCCAGTGACTACTTGGCATGATTGATCAAAGCGTATACTTAGAATTCAGTGTGTAAGAGGTATCTACATAATTTACATCTATAGAAACTATGAATGCACCTGTGATATATGATGTTGTGGATATACCTAGGTATAAATTCAAGACACATCCTTTCAAATATTTTGAAGAAGATCCTGAAGGAGCATTCTCTTAGACATTGTATGGCATTTTGCATGTTGAAGACATCAGGGCATATATTCATTGCAAGTATGATATACTGGGAATTGATGATATTTCTACTAAAATGGAGTACATGACTGATAATGGCATTATGAGAGATGAGTTCAAACATGTAGCTGAGTTAAACATTATGAAAATTTTGGACTTATATAAATTCAACAAAGATGAGTAGTTTAAGATATTGCTAAGTAGAGTTCATGATCAATTTATTTGGATAGGTGAACAACCTGTGAAGATATGTAGTCAATTGATACATGAGATTACTGGAATTGACAATATTGGAATCATCCCTATGGAAGAGAAACATGTTAAGAAGAAAGTTGAAATCCTAACACGCTCAAAATGGGATAAACGAGCTATGACAGTGACTGTCATATATCTACAGGATGTGAGATTGATTTTGATGATACTTGGTTACAAATTCTACAATAGTAGTAGACCTAATTCAATATCTGCTAGAGTTATTATGATGACCTACATAATGGTGAAAGAGAACACTAAGTATAATCTATGCAAAGTATTGGCACAATAATTTTTGGAGAATATGAAGTTGATAAAGAAAGACAAATCCAAAACCTTCAGATTTGGTTCACTACTAGTGCACATGTACATTCATATTGAGCACAGATTTCTAGGAATTTACCCTAGTGGTTGGAGAAAAGGGATACCCACTGGTATTCAGATTTCACAGAGTTACAGAAGGCAAAACAACACATGGGTTGATAGAGAACTATTTGGTATGATTAAGATTCTTCAGAGGCAGATGAAAGAAAGATATAGGATTCCTGAAAAATTAGTTGAGAAGTATAAGGATACAATTTGTTTCATGGTTGAAACTGATTGTGTATGCTTTGAGCCAGTTGTTCTAAGGAAGAAATGGTGTTATCCTATGGGATATGAAGTGAGTTCAGAAGTGCTAACTATGCAGATCTAACATGTTCTGGCATCTGAGGTAGATACATTTAAGGAAGATGGGGTAATTATGAAGCAAAATTAGCTAAAGTGAGAGAAGAATAGACCAAAGGCTTGAGGAACTCGACAACATTATTCATGAATGTGGAGTTAAGGCAGGATTGATTGAGGAAGAGTTGAAGGAAGTGAAGAAGAAGTTAGCAGAAATTTCTTCTATATTGGCAAGCACTTCTACTACAACCCTTCCATCTCTTGAAGTTGTGATGATAGCTATTTCACCTACTACTATTATTTATGTAGCCACCCCTTCATCACATTTAAAGACCTTGCAGGAAGTAAAATTGGTTCCTAGAGTGAACACTAGATCCTCCAAACAGAACTCACCACCTAAAGAGTAGAGAACTGAGAGAGAAGAGAAGAAAGCTGAAAGTGATAGACAAGTATGCAAACCAAACTTGAAAATGATTGAGAAGAGAGATATTGAGAAAGGAAAGCTAGTTACAATAAAAAAGTACTATGACAGGTATGGGGAAACTTATAAACTTATGATTGAAGATATTGTAGTAAATCATTTACTCATTTTCAAGAAAAATTTGTTAGAGATTGAGGATAGTGTACTTGAATATTTGTATGGGAGACTGGAAATAAGAAAATAGATAGCACACATTGAATATGAGACTATCAATAATAAAGCAATTGATATCATGTTACCTGTGATTTCTATGCAAGAGAGAGATAGAATATTCAATGAACTAAAACCATTATTGAGGACTAAGGAAAGGTTAGTAAAAATTATGGAAAGAAAGTATGAAGAAGTTACTAAAGATACTCAGAGAGAATTTAATCATATACTAATGAAATCTATTCCTGAGAAGACTTCACCTCCTAAAACTATAATGCCTACACCATTAGGAATTGGAGAGAGTTCTAAAATAGCTGATGCAAGTGTTGAGAAAAGTGAAGATGATATGCAACCATATTTCTAGTTTCTGGTGTGCCTGGGACACTTGAAACTTCTCATGATGAGAAGGATCCATTGGAAGGAAACATTGATAATACAATGGCTGAAGAAGAAGGACAGAATGATGAAGAACAAAAAGAGGAAGAACATAAAGAAATGGAGAAGAAAGGTGAAGAAGCAAAAGTTGAAGACAAAACCGAAATTGACACATCTTCTATCTTATTGTTGGAAAGTAAAGAAAAAACTATAGATGTTGATGTTGATCACACGGATGAGGATGAGTTGGTGAGTTTATCTTTCACCATACTCACTAAAGCAAATGAAAGATCTTAGCAGAAAAGTGACAAAAATACTAAGGTAATTTCTAGAGAAATCGATACTATGAACAAATTGCTTCCAGTACCTATTGATTTCCAGATAAGAGATGATATAGAGAACATGAAGATGACACTTGATGAGTTTGATGGTCACTATGAGAATCTAGTCAAGAGTGCATAAGAAAAGGCAGAGAAGAGCTACTTAGAGAAGAAACTGATTGAATTTTTCCAGTCTATTTCATGGGACTTGGGCATTCTGAGATCTGTTACTAAAAAAGCTAAGAGTTGTGTTACACATGGCGGGAAACTATCCAGTTATTGCATGAACCCTATCAGACATGTTCAGAACATTGAAGACATTATTGCTAAAGATAGGGAAACCTTGAACAGTATGATGGACATTTGTGAGACCTCCTCACAATCTATGATGGAAATAGACAGAAAAGTAACAAGGATTTTGGATAAACTGAATGTGTTGGATATAGAGAAAGGGAGAGTCATGATAAGGTTTGGTTTGTTCAATATTTTAATCACTCCTAAGCTATCAATTCTAGAAACTCACTTATCTGACATGGAGAAGACTGCAAAATCATTGACAAAATCCATGCCCACAGAGTTGAAAGAAACAAAGACAAAATCATATGCACTGAATTGACTAATTCATGTTAGTCAGCTATTGGTTAAATCATGGAGTACAGAAGTGAAGATCTTGGAAGATTCTTTTCAAGATATTCTGAGAAAAGGTGAGCAAGCACTAGTTGTATTTACTTTTATGCACCTTTGTCATTTTTTTCAAAGGGGTAGAAGAGAGAAGAAGAAAAAATGAATAGGGGAGAAGAGAGAAGAAGAAGAAATGAAGAAGAGAGCTTTTTTTTTGTTGGAACACTTAGTATTTTTTTTGTTAAGTGTTTCCATCAATACCAAAGGGAGAGATTATTGGCAAGTGATCAACTTTTTGTGTGTTACATCACTTTTTGGTTGTCATTTATGGAAACACATCTGGCATATTGATCGATTGATTTAAAGTTAAGTTTTGGTGATTCAATTTTGGAATCGACTAAGTACAGAAGCATAAATATAGAGGTATTGTTAGTAATTACTGAGGGGGGGGGGGGGGTGAATTAGTGGCCTCAAAAATATTCCAATAATCAACCAAAAACTTAGTACCACAATATTAAGCCTCTAGTTATCTTCAGTCCTATAAGATGAGTGCCTCCAAATACTTTTATCAAATTACTACTACTCGGAATGCTTTGTTAAACCTTCTACTATATGTTTACCGAATAGTATTCTATTAATTTACGGAAAGACAGTAAATTATCTAGAGTATACTGATCAATACAGTTAAGCTATGTGTAATGTAAAACACTAAAGTAATGACTCATAAACACATTGACACATGAATTTTTAACATGGAAACCCTATTTAGGGAAAAACCACTCGGGATTGGTAACCCAAAATTTTACTCTTCTGAAGTGAGCTCGGTGAAGAGCCAACCCTATTAAAGGTTACAAACACACTGTTAGGTGTGACCTTGCTAGAGGATTTAAAATTTTAGTCTGTCACTTGATATTGGACATCTCTATGCTACCTTCCTTGATCAAACACTCACTTGGCCTATCAATAGGTATCTGACATCTCATGCTATTTTCATGATCAAAATTTTTGATACTCCTTTAGATGTATCTCAATATAGAAAGGATCTTAAATCCCGCTCAGTTAAGAGACTTTCTAAATCAATGGTTAAACTGAAACAGTATGATCTATTCACATATACAACTTATAATTGTATATTTTCAGATCTATTGTAATCTCATAAAACTATTCTGATCAATATATCTTAGTTTATACCTTTGCTCCACTTTGATTCTTCTTGGTGACGCTATGCTCTATTGCTGGGTGTCTACAGAAAACTTTAGCTCTTTCCTTAGCTTGATTGATCAAGACTGTATGAAGTTGATCTTCATCAGTTTCTCTTTAGCATCCTCTTTTCATTCATTCACCCACACAATTTGTAATGAATTGAGTTGTCTCTTTATAGACATGATATCACCGTTGTTAGGTTCTTGATTTTCTTGATCTTGGTGTGATCCACAATTCTTTCCAATTAGATTTAAAGCAAAACTCCTATTTTATCTCGCAAAGATCTTCTTGCCAACTAGACAAAACAACTTTAAATCCCTTACTTATCTATGGCTTTATCTTGTCAATGAAAACAAAGATAACTACCAGTTAACTCCATATTTAGCTCTTCTAGCTAGATATTTTGTCATTTCTGAACTCAAGTTAATTTTGGTGTTTAACTCTTTGATAGCTTTGGTCAACACTCTAGTTCTCCTCAGGCTTCTCCATCAGTTTACACTATGTTTCTAGCCGTTGGTTATGCTTGTAATTCTGCTCGTCGATAATGCTCGTCGGTGTTCTAACTCAAGCATCACTATGACTTGATTTCGGTGATCTTTGTCGGTCGGTGTCCACTGACCATCGGTGTTTGAAGTCATATTGTGAATGCTTGTATTTTATGCATTACTAAAAGCATAATCTTTCATCTCTTTGATTCTATGAAGTCTTTGACACTTTGATTATAACCGATTAGATTATATCAAGTTGAAATCAATGACAATACAATCTATTAACTGATTTAATGTCTTGCATTATCATTCTACATTTTGGTAATCAACTTAACATCTTCAAACATTCAATCAGTTACATGTCATGAATCTCTCCCTTTGGCATTGATGGAAACATACTACATTATCATACTATACTACTACTAATACAATATGAAATATACAGTTTCATCAAGCTTTCCTAATGTAACTATTACAAATGTTTGGCTCTTGGTAAGCTCAAAAATAGCTTGGATTTGATTCATGCAGAATGGTTGTCTTCAATCTTCAATCCATTCTCTTTAGATGTATTATTTGATATCTTTTTTCTGATATGTGCTCTACCTTGACTATTCCTCTTCTTGATAATCTCTTTTTCCTTTGACATCAATCTTTCTCTTTGTCCGAACTCTCTCCCTTTCTTACTTCTCTTCCTTAGATGGATATTTCATATGTAATCAATTTCTCTCCTTTAGAATATTGATTAACTCTTTCTTTCTGATTTTCAGGAACTTTACCTTATGGATAATGATATAATCTCTCCCTTTATCACATCTCTCCCTTATGATGATGAGATCATCACTCTCTTTAGATCATCTCTCCCTTAATATGATAATGGAATCATCTCCCCCTTTGACAACAATGCCAAACAAAAAATAATCATCTATATCATGTTCCATCCCTTTACACAATATATTCCTTGAATTTCCCTATCCATCAACAATACAATGTCTCTGGTTTTTGTTGCAAATATGTACCTTGCTATGTACAGATATATATGTTGATGTTCATCTTAGTGTTTGCATCAACATCACTGATCTTCAGTTTTGGTATTGACTGATGCAACCTCCTAATCAACTTATAGATTGATAGACAAGGGTTGGACCCCTAGTCTCTGCCTCAGGTGCTCAAATGTATCCTTCGGTAATGGATTGGTGAATATATTAGCTAACTGTTCCTTTGTTTGAACATATTCCAGTGTCACTTCCTTTGCTTTCACTTGTTCTCTTAGATAGTGATACTTTATAGCAATATTCTTAGTCTTAGCATGCATGACGAGATTCATAGAAATGTTTATTGCACTGGTGTTATCACAATAGACAATTACTGGTTCAAGGATATTCATATTCATACCTTCCAACAATTGTTTAATCCATGCAATATTGGAGAAATTTTCAGCAGCAGCCACATACTCTGCTTCTACAGTAGACTGATGTAAGGAAACTCAGGTGCGGAAACAACTTCCTACACTAATCTCTATAGGAAAGTATTGTGCAAATTCTTTTAAATCCTTACAATTTCAGATTCGTTAACTACTTTAACAATGATATTGTAGCCACATACCATGCATATAGAAAATAGAGAATGACACAATGATTTACCCTGGGGAAAACCTTTCGGTAAAAAACCCCAGCACTCCAAAACTAGCACAATGTATTATCTTCAACACAACGGTTACAACACACTTGCAATGCAAGTTCTTTCAGGAGATAATCGACACTCTAAGACAAATCCAGTAGCACTAGATCATACCAACAATATGCTCTTTTTGTATCATTTCCTGTAACCCTAAAAACACTTATATCATGCTCTTTCCTTTTTAGGGCAACTTCCAAGGATAGCCGTATTAGGGTTTTACCATTCTCTGAGAAAATAGGAACCCAATTTTTTTTTTTGAGGTGATGCCCCGAACCCCACGATTGTGGAAGAGTGTAAAGTACTCAACTTTATCAGTTGCCACATGTCTTGCATGTCTTCACCTGTCATTGAAATCTCCTAGAAATAGCTCTTCGTGTCATAGGAATCTGTCATAACCGTTTTAGCCATGATCTCCTTACACACAATTCAAGATGCCGACACATCAAGTGGAGTGACACATCAACATGCCAACTATACATGTACACTCACACTTAATTACATGATTTGCAAGAAAATACATTTTACAAAACCAATAATAAGAATAGGAATTATCCAAGGTTGAGACACCTTATTCCTAACAACTGAGAGATGCATCCTTGCTTATTGCTGATCCATGTGACAATTCTGTCACCCATGAAGAATGCTCATCTAGTTGTGCTCTTTTAGTCATCAATGTTTCCATCCCAATCAGCATCTATATAGACTTGTACCTCAAATTTTCCTTCTCTTTTGTACCATAATCCATAGTCCTTGGTGTTTTTCAAATATCTCAGAATTCTCTTGACAGTAGTCATATGTGATTGTTTGGGATTAGCAGAGAATCTTGTAACTATTCCAAGTGCATGTGCTATATTTGGTCTGGTGTGAACAACATACATCTATTTTCCAATCATTGATATATATGAGGTCTGATTTACCTCATTGGATTTGTCTTCTTTTTTCAGCTTACATCTAGTAGCCATAGGTGTTCCAACTATTTTGGAATCTTCCATCTTGAATATCTTCAGCACTTCCTTGATGTATTTGGACTGAGTGATATATATGCATGCATCTTGTTGAAGAATCTGTAGACCAAGAAAGAATTTGATCTCCCCAAACATAGACATTTCAAATTCCTTACTCATTTTATTAGCAAAGGATTTGCATAACAATTCATTTGCCCCAAAAATGATATCATCAACAAAAATTTCAGCAATCAAAATATTGCCATCGGTATCTTCTTTTAAGTACATATTGCTAGTTTCACTTGTTCTAAATTTTTTAATGCTAATGAGATATGAGTGAAGTCTTTCATACCAGGCTCTCGGTGCTTGTTTCAATCCATACAAGGCCTTATGTAGTCTACATACCATGTTTTTCTTGTCTGAATCAACAAACTCTTCTGGTTGTTTAATGTATACCTCTTCTTCCAGTATTCCATTCAAGAATGCAGATTTGACATCCATTTGGTATACCTTGAATCATTTAATGCAGCATAAGAAAGTAATATTCTAACTCCTTCTAGTCTAGCAACAGGTGCAAAGGTTTCTCCATAATCAATACCTTCTTCTTGTGCATATCCCTTGCATACTAATCTTGCTTTGTTTATAGCGACTTCTCCATTCTCATTCAGCTTGTTTCTGAATATCCATTTGGTACCAATGACATTCTTGTCATATGGTCTCGGTACTAGTTTCCATGTATTGTTCATCTCAATCTGTTCTATTTCTTCATTCATAGCACTGACCCATTCTTCATTCTCAAGTGCATTGTTAACATATTTAGGCTCAAAATTACAAATTCATCTGGTGTTAAGTGACTTACTTCTTGTTCTTGTTCCAGCCTTTTTGTCTCCTATGATTTGATTCTGTGGATGATGTCTTCTAACATACTTGGCAAGTTTCGGTTCAACTTTGTGTTCATCATTCTGATCATCTTATTGATCATTGTTCTCATCTCCATTGTTCAGTACATCATCTTGAGGATTTTCCTAATTTTCGGTAATTGTAGCCTGATGCTCGGGTACAATGTTCTGATGCTCGAGAGTGAGACACTATTTCTTGGGTAGAGTGTCAAGTTCTGTATAAACAAACATGTTGTAGTCCTCTGGTTCCTTTTTTCTTTCCTTTATCATGTTGCCAAAGTTCACATGACACAATCTTTTGTGCCACAACCATATGTCTTCATTTCTAGCCATTAAACAAGTGGTGTTAGTATCATCAAGATAGAAAAGGTTACCTTTTGTCTGCTCGTCGGTACGAATCAATCTTCCTGATTCATTGTAGATCTTTGCCTTGTTATTTTCAAATGCTACTCTATGACTTGAATTGTTCAACTATGAAACACTTAACAAATTATAATTCAGTCCTTTTACCCAATAGGCATTTTCACATTTTATCAGGTTATTCAACATTATGGTTCCTTTACCTTCAACTTGACAAGGTGTATCATTTCCCATTCTCACTGAACTACCATTATAGTATTCAAAAGTCTCAAACTTTTGTTTATCACTGGTCATATGGTGAGTACAGCCACTATCTATGATCCAGACATAATTTTTACTAACTTTAGATATGAGTGTAGTTTCTACATACCACAATATTAAGCCTCTAGTTATCTTCAGTCCTATAAGATGAATGCCTCCAAATAATTTTATCAAATTACTACTGATCGGAATGCTTTGTTAAACCTTCTAATATATGTTTACCGAATAGTAGTCTGTTAATTTACGGAAAGACAGTAAATTATCTAGAGTATATCAATCAATCCAGTTAAGCCATGTGTAATGAAAAACACTAAAGTAATGACTCATAAACACATTGACACATGGATTTTTAATGTGGAAACCCTATTAAGGGAAAAACCACTTGGGACTGGTAACACAAAATTTTCACTCTTCTAAAGTGAGCTCGATGAAGATCCAACCCTGTTAAAGGTTACAAACACAATGTTAGGTGTGACCTTGTTAGAGGATTTAAAAGTTTAGTCTATCACTTGATATCGGGCATCTCTATGCTACCTTCCTTGATCAAACACTCACTTGGCCTGTCAATAGGTATTTGGCATCTCATGCTATCTTCATGATCAAACTTTTTGATACTCCTTTGGATATATCTCAATATAGAAAGGAGCTTTAAATCCCTCTCGGTTAAGAGACTTTCTGAATCAATGGTTAAACTGAAACAGTATGACATGTTCACATATACAACTTATACTTGTAGATTTTTAGATCTATTGTCATCTCATAAAACTATTCTGATCAATATATCTTGGTTTATACCTTTGCTCCACTTTGATTCTACTCAGTGATGTTGTGCTTTGTTGCTCAGTGTCCGCAAAAAAAATTAGCTCTTTCCTCAGCTTGATTGATCAGGACTATATGAAGTTGCTCTTCATTAGTTTCTCTTTAGCATTCTCTTTTCATTCATTCACCCACACAATTCATAATTAATTGAGTTGTCTCTTTATAGACATGATATCACTGTTGTTAGGTTCTTGATTTTCTTGATCTTGGTGTGATCCACAATTCTTACCAATTAGATTTAAAGCAAAACTCCTATTTTATCTCGCAGAGATCTTCTTGCCAACTGGACAAAAAAAATTTAAATCCCTTACTTATCTCTGGCTTTTTCTAGTCAATGAAAACAAAGATAACTACCATTTAACTCCATATTTAGCTCTACCAGCTAGATATTTTGTCATTTTTGAACTCAAGTTAATTTTGGTGTTTAACTCTTTGATAGCTTCAGTCAACACTCTAGTTCTCCTCGGGCTTCTCCATCGGTTTACACTATGTTTCTGGCCATCGGTTATTCTTGTGATTCTACTCGTCGGTAATGCTCATTGGTGTTCTTGCTTGGGCATCACTATGACTTGAATTTCAGTGATATCTGTCCATCGGTGTTTGAATTTATATTGTGAATGCTTGTCTTTTATGCATTACTGAAAGCATAATATTTTATCTCTCTGGTTATCTGAAGTCTTTGCCACTTTGATTATAATTGATTAGATTATATCAAGTTGACATCAATGAAAATACAATTCATTAACTGATTTAATGTCTTGCATTATCCTTCTGCATTTTGGTGATTAACTTAACATCTTCAAACATTCAATCAGTTACATGTCATCAGATATTTTGGGCATCAAAGATCAAGATCAATGAGTTATGGAATGCGAGCTTAGAGGAATATATTATGGAGTATGTATGACCTACATATAAGATTGATTTGATATTGGTGATGATTACAGAGAGTTAGAGAGATTTGAAGACAAACGACAACAACAAAATAGTGATACAGAGTAGTTGAACTAAAGCAATGATTTGGGGAGTATGATGTGGACTCCTAGAAAGATAAGTTAGATTATGGTTGTGGATAATCTATATTTTGATTATGTGAGACCACCGACTATGTATTTAATATTTGCATTATTCATTGTATTTTGTATTGAGAGTCAACTATGTAATATTTGGTTAAGAGAGCTGACTTGGTAAAGATAAAGATATATATATGGAGATCTTGTGTAGAGTGAAGATATGAATTGATGTACTAGATGGAATAAGATATATGTGCGAATGGTAGAGCATAGGATTGGCATAGATCATTGCAGAACTTTGACTGGAACTATCTAAGCATTGATGATGCTTGTTTTGTTCATGACTAAGAACACTTTGTAACAAAAGTATTATTATAAGAGTTGTAAGCTCAGTTGGCCCTTAAAAGGGTGTTGTATACCTTTAACAGGGTTTTTATTCCTTTAACAAGGAAATGTACTATGTAATATTCAGCTCCTAACAGGGCTAGGTCTCCTAACAGGGACACTATACTTTAGTGCATGCTTGTGGGTACCATCCCCACCAGGGTTTTCCCTTGGCTAGGGTTTCCTCGACAAAAAATTATGGTGTTATGAGTTTTTTGTTATTTTCTTATGTTCCTTTGATTATAGTATGGTTATGGTTTATGATGAATTGGTTCAAAGTTTATTTTAAGTGTTGCAATACTGATTCACCCTTTCCCTCTCAATATTACCTAATCCTAACACATTCCTATTAACTAGAGTCAATGAGGAAAAAGGTTCATATTGACTCACTTGATGCTAATAATTACGAAGTGTCACACATAAGCATGTTGAGGATGTTAAATCATAAAAAATGAGTTTATCTCTAATATGTTTTTGTAAGTTTTTAATAAAAATTTATTGAACATCACAATAAACAAATAGGATAGGTAGATCTACCAATGAAATTAGTTACATTCTCCTTAACACCTTGTTTACAATGCACCAAACCAGTCAAAGTTACTTGTGGACCAATAGTAATATGAAAATTTTGAATGAAACATCAACCAATTGTTGAAAAGAAGTAATTGAATAACTAGGCAAAGAGAAAAACCATTCCAAATCTCTATCCTTCAAGGAACAAGGAAATTTTTTGCGAAAAGGTTTTTATCATAGTTAAAGTTAGTACATAAAGTTTGAAATGTTTTCACATGACCGCAGGGGTAGCCTTCTCTATTAAACTTCTCCAAATGTAGAACCTCAATGTGTCCAACAAGAGGTGTATAAAGGATCTCAATGAAGAGTCAGTTGGATTTAGAATATATGAGAATAATGGATTTGGATTGGATGATGGAAGCTATTTTTTGTTGTAAAGATGAGACATTTTGTACCCATATGGCAAGGAATAGGTATCCACTAGTCTAAAATGGGAAACAAGCCCGTACACATAAACCCTCATTGAAGGATGGTTCAAGGGGCCCAACTTTAGACCTATTGGAAAGAGTTGAAAGCTATTGGTAGGAATTATCCTTATTTTCTTGTGTGATTAAAATTAAATTCATTAGAATAAAGAGATAGATTAAATAATGTAAATTGACAATAATATGCGTAAACATTAAGCTACAAATCTATTATGAAAATTTTGAATACATATCTGGAAAGAGGAATTAGAGAGAAACCTATCATTGAAATTTACACACAAAATGAGTTAAAATTGTCAATAGGAAACATAGTTTAGGTCTTGTCTAAAGCTAATATCATGAGCGAAATCAAACTCAACATATCACTCTAATCCTTCTATTAAAATTTTATATAAAATGTATTGAACTATTTTACTAACCGTGGAGTATGTTGATAATTAAGAACATCAAGGGTACCATTTTAGGATCTACTTTCTCTTGTCCTAGTCTGTACTTATTATATCTGCAACACCTTGTCCTTATATCTGAAAATATGCACACAATATGAGAAAAATGGTATTTGTGTTGTATAGGGGATTTCCTTAGTCGAGCCTTGTGATGATTCAACCTTTCTTATAATAAAAATCATGATTAAGAATAAAGATCAATCTAAAGTACAACAATAAATATAACAAGTTTATACCTCAAACTTGATAATGTGATGAATTTTATGTCCTTTGAATAAGATCCTCAAGTGTTGATGCAATAGCATGATACCTAAAAACAAGATCAATAATAAACGATCCTTATTATTTAGAATATCACAATTTGTAGCTCCATAATACTCAAATAAAAAGAATTTCTCCCACTATGCTTTTTATTAGATGATACTTGAAGATGTAGGATATGGGAGGATGAAAATGAATGGGGAAAGGAGGCTCGTATATGGGTTTCCCAATTTATCTCAAAACTTAGTTCAAACTCTAATAATCATGTAAAAATATTGATATCAAATAATAATTGGCAGGAACCAACATGCTATCATATTCAAATTTGGGTCCAATTTGGGGAGACAATGATGCCTTCTATCATATTCTAGCCAAAAAGGGATGGATTAGTGAAAAATGAAGCTTGCATAGCTTAGGACATGAGATTCTCTACAGTAACATATGACACCAATTTAAAAGTAAAGGGGCTAGAATATGCTTGAAAATACCAACGAGGAGACACACTAAGGCAAGAGTACAAAAAGGAGTATGAAATTGTAAGTGGTTATAATTTATGGTGCTACAATAAACAATGGTTAATAATAGATTTTTTGGATGAATTATATTGATAAATAAATTATTGTGATAGTAGATTTGAAGGTGTACCATTGTTGTAAGTGGTAAAGGAGATGGTTGGGAAACAAATGGAGGATTATTATAGGTGGCACATAAGCATATTGATGTATAGGATTTCCCCCACTACTAATATGTGTAACATTAACATTTGTATATAGGTATCCATGATGGAAGATGTATATGTAGGAAAATTAGGAAGGGACATAGGAAGAGGCATGGGAATCTCAACATGATTTGGAGGAATTGAATATCCAAGCACCTTGACACAACTATCAACTTTCATAGTTTTTTCATCTCGTATGTGAGAAATACCACGTAAAGCTTCCACACCATTTTCATAATATTACAACCTTCTTAAATATTTAATCAAGAAAATTGACTCACCAACAACATGTTCTTGGATCATAAATTATTTAAGAATTTCCAATTTCTTGTAAGCTTCTCAAATTATTCATTGGACACTTGAGTAGAAGAGTTGTCCTCGTCAAATATGTGTGAGGAGAAGAATTCTCAATAATTTTAGGAATGGTAGGTGTTGGATTAAGCAAATATGACTCACCTAAGCTTCTAGGAAATAAGTTAGTTAGTATAGGCTAAATACCCTTGGTATTTAAACCTTTGGAATCTATGAGTCTATAACTTCTCCTCGCGAATATATTGGACTCAAGACAACAAGCAACAAATATCATATATAAGAAATATACATCTAGGAGAAGTGATTTGTTCTCTTAAGATAATTGTAAGTAATAATAATAATAAAATAATTGATTAAACAATTAAATATAACAATGATGGAATAATTAACCATCTATTTAAGCAATCAAAGCACATAAGAGATGCAATTTAACTCATATATAAATATCCAAATCAAACACATTGTGCATGCCATGTCAAATTAACCAAAATTAAAAGGATGGTAAGAGGGATCATTAGCCTAAACATTCAAACCAGGGATCAAACTCAACCCCATCAAAAATTTCATTGAATAAAAACTCAATTGAAAACTTTAAACCAATTGACGTGTAATTAAGGTATGCCCCTTTTTTTAAAAGATTGATTGTTGCGATTGGAAAAGATTGAACAAGAACTACTAGGAAAATGTGTCTCAACCTTGCATTTACATACAATTACTATTTGTAGCAAGTTTTTATTTGAACATGGATTTGTCCTATTCTTTCCCCAAAGATTTGGATGGGCTAGATAAGCACACTGCTAAATTTTCAGTTGCAAGATCATGTCCAGTTTTGAAGATATTAAAGTTTATATTTTTGAAAATCATTAAAAGAATTTACAAATTAAATTTTGAAGGCCTCAGAGGCTCCAAAATATCTTAAAAATGCGGGTAACTAGTGTAGTAGGTTACTAGGTAATACAACACATCATGAGCTTTCTAACACATCAAATGATTCACTAGTTGAACACCCAGTTTGAATGTTATGGCCTCTAGAAGTTGGGTCTATTGAAATATATAATATAAAAATGTGTTGAACATGTAAATTATCTTTAAAAAAGACACATGTTGGTGTGTGTATTGACACATCATAGGGAATGTTTGATCAGAGATAAGATGGGAACTACTTTATAAGTGGTTTTTTGCCTATGGATTTGCAATATTGTTTGGTCGTTTCATGTATTATATCTCCTATATATTAGGTGTGTGAGATAGAGGGTGGGTGTAAGAGTCATATAGTTATTCAATTACCTCTAGATCTCTAGTTGGTGATACTTCGGAGAGAAGCCCACTTTTCAATTATATTTAATATGTTATTAATTTTTGAATAATATATTGGGCAATTTTTGGAGTGTGGGGTTTGTTTTTCCCAAAATTATTTTCCTCACATTAATCACGGTGTTGTGGTATGCATGATATTTATGTTATTTCTACCAAGTTTCTATAACTATTATAAAGATTTGATAAAATTTTGGTATTACCCTCTCCCCAAGGTTACTGTTGGAAGTTGTTCAACTACTTAAACTCCTTACAAGTATTATTAGAGCATGATCATCTTTGGTTTCAATTGTGGGTTGTTCAGTTTTTTGAACTAATCCAAATTTGAGTGGGAGCTTATGTTGAAGATACTTTGTGATCTTGTTGCAAGATTTTTTAGATGGCTAGTTCATTTGGGATAATAGAGGTGGATAAATTTTCATGAAATAATTTTGAAATGTGGAAGCTAAAGTTGGAGGATCCGCTAATAGATCAAGATCTATGGGAGGCTATTGATGAGAATTTCTTGAAACATAAAAATCTAGATGAGGCTTCTAAATATACTATTATGAACCATAAAGTGAAGGATCTAATCATATTGTGCCTTTCAAACTCGATTTAATCAATGTCCATGAACAGTCCCCTGTAAAGAATCTATAGAAGAACCTTGATAAGATGTATCAGGATAAATGTTTAATAAATAAGATTTTCTTGAGGAATAAACTACATTCCTTGAGAATGTAGGAGGGTGAATAAATTAAACACTGCATGGAATAATTAAATATGTTTGTATCACAAATGACATTAGTATGTGTCAAGATGAACACAGGGAAGAAATGTCATATCGTGCCTTGTTCTTTTCCTGATTTGTGGGATTCTCTCATTATGGCCATCAACAATACTTTTTTTGTTTTGAGGATGGAATATATGGTAGGTTCTTTTATTTTTGAAGTGATGATGAGGAAGGTATCCATCAATTCTAAGGAATCCCTAGTTGTTCATGGAAGACCCAAGAAAAAATGCAAAAAGAATGAGAAGCACATAAAATCAAATCCAAGGGGAGATCCAAATCTCTTGGAAAGTCCAAAGTCATTTGTTGGAATTGTGGTAAGCCCAAACACATTCATAAGAGCCACAAGGAAGAAAATAACAAGAAAAAGAATAAATTTGATTCTAATTCTAAGTCCAGCAAAGAAGGTGGAGATGTCTTCATTGCATATTTAACATTCATACATATAATGATGTATGGTTAATTGAATCAGGTGTTTATTTATTGTGACCTCTAATAAGATTAGTTTTCTAAATATGAATATTTTAATGAAGGTAATGTGTACTCTAGTGATAATTCTCATTTAAATATTACTAGTTGCGATAAAGTTTAAATTAGGTTTCTTGATGGTAGAATAAGAAAGACTAACAATGTATTGCATCTCCTTAGTTTGAGATGATTTTTTTTATCTATGAGAAAACTAATAGATTATGGTATGCAAGTAGTCTTTTCTGATGTAGGATGTAAAATGGAAAGAGGTGCTATGGTGATTGATAGAGGTGTCAGAATTAGCACATTGTATAAGCTTGATGGATACATTGTTGAGTGTAATAGTACTTATGTGAAGACTAAATATGTGAATACTTTGTTGGAAAAGGTGAGGGTTTCACCTTTAGCTGATGGTTATGGATTATAGATACCTAAGGGTGCTTTTACTTTTGAATCAAAGTTACCTGCAGATAAAACTATATTGTGGCACTTGAGACTTGGACACATGGAGAGAAGAGTTTAAGGAACTTGAAATAGAAAAATCTTGTAGAAGATTCAAGAATGATTGTGATCTTGTTTTTTTATTTTTGTGAGCATTACATTTATGGAAAATAAAACTATGGTCATCTTTACTCAAGTTCTCATGTAATATTTTGGACCTGAATCCTTCTCATGTGTTTGGTTCCATAGTCATCCCTTCCATTGGAAAATCCACATATCATGTTTCATTTATAGATTATTACAACAAAAGAAGATGAGTATGTTTTATAATGAATAAATTTGATGCATTCGATCACTTTAAAGAATTTGAAGCAATGGTTGAACTACAGACTAGGAGGCAAATAAAATGTTTAAGGACTAATAATGGTGGTGAATATTTATTTTATGATTTTGATACATTTTATAAAGATTTAAACATTCATAGGAAGAAGAAAACTCTATATTTTCCATAGAATAATGGATTTTCAAAAAGGATGAACAAGATGTTGATGGAGAAGGCTAGGAGTATGTTCAGTGATGATGGCCTAGAACAAAGGTTTTGGGTTGAAGCTATTGTTACTGCTTGCTACACGATTAACAGATCTCCCACCTTAGCTCTTGTTGATAAAATACCTATTGAGGCATGGTAAATATATAAGACTTCATGGGGGAATCTTAGATCTTTTGGTTGTGAGGCATATGCATATGTACCAAAGGAAAAGTGAGCAAAGTTAGAGAATAAGGTTGTGAAATGTATCTTCATCGGTTACAATCATGGTGTAAAAGGATACAAGACTTGGGACAATGTTGCAAAGAATATAATACACAGTAGAAGTGTTAATTTTGGAGAAAATAAGACTTATATTAAATTGTAACATAAAAAGGTGAAAATGAAGATGTGATTAAACTACCTTCTATGCCTAAGAAAGTTGAATTAAGGTCCCTATATAGAAAAGAAGTTGAGGAGAGATCATATAGCTTTGAATCTTTAGGAGGGGATGAAGAAACCCCAAATTAGCTTGTTTGAATTTCTACAAGGCAAAAATAACCACTTAAAAGGTTTTCTCCTAGCGATTGGAGACGTATTTTGGCTTTGATTACTAGCGTAGATGAACCTAGTTTTGTAGAAGAGGCATTAGGTATGAATGATGTAGAATCCTATAAAATTGTTATGGATGAAGAAATAACAACTTTGGAAAATAATAATAAATGAGATCTTGTACCATACCCGAAGGACAAATTTTTTTTAGTTGTAAATGGGTGTTCGAGAAAAAGATTGGTTCATATGGAAGAATTAAGAAGTATAAAGCAAGGTTGGTTTTGAAAGGATACTCTCAAGTTGAGGGTGTTGGTCATGGTGAGATATTATCTCTTGTGGTATAATGACATCTGTTATATTTTTATTTCCATTATTGTTGCTTATGATTTAGAGGTTGAGTAAATTGGATTTGAAAACTGCTTTCCTTCATGGTGATTTGGAGCAGAATATTTACATGGCACAACTAGAGCACTACGTGGTAAAATTAATTTGGTTTTCAAATTAAAGAAATACATGTATGGCATCTAGTAGAATCCTAAGATGTGGTCACATACATTTGATACATGTGTTGATTTTGGGATTTGAGTATTCTAAATACAATTAGTGTGTTTAATATAAATATGATGGAGGTGATTTTCTATACATTGTATTATATATTGATGATATGTTCATTGGTAAAGGGAAAGGTGTGATTTTAGAATTTAATTCATATCTTGTTGCTAAATTTGAAATGAAAGGTTTTGGTGTAGGTAAGAACATTATTGGGATGGAAATTAGAAGAGATTATGTGAAAAAATATATTGCTTGGCTAGAGTAAGTATGTGAACTCAATTTACGGAGGTTCAATATGCATTATTGTACACCATTATGTGTTCCTTTTACAGTTGGAAAAAAGTTGTCCATTTTAGATTGTTCTACATTCATATCAGAGATGGAAAGAGTGAGAAGAGTACCTTAATAGAGTGTAGTTGGAAGTTTGATGTATACTATGGTCTGTTCTAGCCCAAACCTTGCTCAAATAATTAGAATTATTTCCAGATATATGTCTAATCCTAATAGTGTTCATTAGGATGCAGTTAAAAGATTATTCAAATATTTGAAGGGTATCTTAGAGTTTTCTTCGTGTTATCATGGTAATGATAGAAAAAATCCACCAGTGCTTACGTCTTTAAATTATATAGTGGTACAATAAATCAAATGAATAAGCGACAAGTTGTGGTTCCTTTTATCCACTAATAAATTTGAGTATATGGTATATACTCATGCTTGTAAATAATCCATTTGGCTTAAGAGACCTATGTTCAGCTACTGAAATAAAACAAGGAGTTGTAATAGTTAATTGTGATAGTTAGTAGGATTTACCTAATGAAGAACCCAACTTTTCATGCCAGTACCAAGCACATTGATTGTCAATTTCATTTTATCAGAGACATGGTTGAGGATGGAATGGTGAAGTTATTTAAGATAGAGACTTTGATGAATGTTGCGGGTTCATTAACCAAGGTTGTGAACATAGAGAATTTCATATGGTGTTTAGAGTCTATGGTCCTGATGGCCCCTCATAATTGAACTATGGTGTAGACACTCCCTTTGCTCTTGCAAGGTATTTGACAAGTGGGTGGTTGTTAGGAAAATGTGTCTCAACCTTGCATTTACATATGGTTACTAGTTTTAGTAACTTTTCATTTGAGCATGAATTTTCCCTATTATTCCTTGAAGGTTCATATGGGCTAAATAAGCATGCCAATAAATTTTAGTTGCAAGATCATGCCAAGTTTTGATTAAATTAAAGTTCTATTTTTGGAAATTGTCAAAAAAAACAATCAAATTCAATTTTGAAGGCTTTAGAGGCTCCAAAATAGCCTAAAAATGTTGGTGACCAATGTAGCGGGCTACTAGGTAATAGAGTACATCACAAGATTTTTGATGCTTCAAACAATTCATCAATCAGATACCCAACTCAAAAATTATAAACTCTAGAAGTTGGGTCTCCTAAAACAGGACATGTAAAAATATGTGTTGAACATGTAAATGAACTCTGAAAGGGAGCTACACTTGTTTATGTGTGTATTGACACATCATAGGGAATTTTTTTATTTAAAATAAGATGGGAACAACTTTATAAGTGTTTTTTAGTTTATGGTTTCATTTTACCGCTTGAAAATTTCATGTATTGTATATCCTATATATTAGGTGTGTGAGATGGAGAGTGCATGTAAGAGTCATAATGTTATTTAGTTACGTCTGGATCTCTGGCCAGTGATACTCCTAAGAGAAGCTTTCTCTATAATTATATTATAATCTATTATTGATTTCTCAATAATATATTGGGTGGATTTCAAAGTGTGGGGTTTTTTTTTCCAAGAGGGCTTCCTCATATAAATCACTATGTTGTGGTGTGCATGTTATTTATGTTATAAACTGTAACTGTTATAAAGATTTGAGAAATTTTTTATATTACCCTCTCCTCAAGGTTAGTGCAGGAAGTTGTTCTGCTACTTAACTTCCTTATGTAACTAGGTCTAAAGAGGTGAAATAAAAAATAATAAAAATAAATAGTAAGCTATAGATTTAATATACTAAGTGTGAGTACATATCTAGAAAGAGGAATAAAAGATGAACCTACTGTTTAAATCTAGGCATGAAAATATGAGAACATATAATTAGGAAACTTGAGCCAAGTGACATCTAAAGCATATATCACAAATGGATTTGTGCTTAGAATTTTAATTCGATCACTTTCTCAAAGTTTTATTGAAAATGTGTCACACTATTTTGGTAAATGCAAACTATGTCAATAATTGAGAATGCCCAGGCTACTCTTTTAGAATTTGGTTCTCCTTGCCTTAATCTACTCTTCTTAGATTTGAAAACTTGTACAAAATAAGAAGGAAAATAATGTCTGGGGTATTTAGGGGCTTTCCACAGTCAAGCCCTGAGAGGAATAAAGCTTCCCTACAACAATGATATTTGAAATAAACCTTAAATCTAAAATAGAGAATGTTGTTTAATCAACAATTTTATACCTTTTTCATGAGTTATCCTTGCTTTAAATCATCATTAAAGGTTTTTGATGTTAGGAAGGGAGTTCATTAATATTTTCACCCATGGAGGAAACATATGAACTTTATCATGGATGTCATCTTCATTGCTTGAACCCTTCAATGTTAGACTTACTCTTTTACTGCCTTCAAAATGACTAAAATTCTTGTTCAATGAGAGATGAATTTTTTGTTGTGTAATGTTCAAATGAGTATGTGAGGCCTCCTTTTATAGTAAAATTCATGAAATGTGTTGATATTTTTGAAGTAGGCTGGCATGGATAACATTTTCCTTCTCACCAAATTCTGACAATTAGAATACTCAAATTTGGGCTCATTTTGGTTGGGACATGGTGCCTAACACCATTGTCCACTAGGATTAGGGCACTAGGTGCCCTAGTCATTTCCTATTGGACTAGAAATATGCCAGGGGAACTAGACAGGTGCTTATCTTCCAAAATCAATACTTGAATTATGCAAGAATATTTTACTATTTCTTTTCCACTTTAATATTCTAGAATATCTTTGTGTGTCTGCATGTGTTCTTTATAGTAAAAATGTAGAGTATTTCCATACAAAATTACCATATGATGCAAGTCACAAGATCCCAAATATTTAAATTTAGGCGTGACACTAGATCAAATTCAATTTTGAAGTCCATAATTTGAAGATCTTTCAAGTTACATAACACATATAGGAACACTTGAAGCTAATGTTAAAATTTTAGGAATTGTTTATAATAGAACATCGACCTTGAGTATATTTATTAAACAAATTAATCTATCACTTTTTTCATATGTCCACTAGAAAAAGACCATGTTGGATATGTATAGATCTCATATATAGTAAAGTCATATAAGTTACAGTGCTAATATTACTTTGGAGGGGAATTTAACACAATATCGTCCATCTTGTATTCATAGAGTTAAAGGGAATTCAACATGAATTTTCAGTCTTGATAAAAACCATGAACTATTTTTAGTTATTTCATTGTCATACTATAGAGTGTACTTTCAAATTTGACAAGTCACGTGTTAGAAACCTTTATGATTTTCATAAACCATAAGAAAAAGACTAATAATGAGACAATGTATACAATATTTTATCATAAGATTTTGTATAGATGTGTTTTTTAATAACCATATGATAGTCTCAGTTTCACTCATTTTGGAAATGCATTTGTTTTTCCACTATGTAGGGTTCCAATGTCAACACTATTTCATCAAATTAACTCTACCTAAGAATAGGCAAAGGAAAACAACTATAAACCACATAAAACTCTCAAGAACTTGTAATGATATTTCATTATGATTGTTTTGTGCATTACACATTTTCCTTTCTTCATGTTTCACCCACAAAGAACCCAAATTTTTTTAACAAAGGTATGCATGCATTAGACTCATTTGACAATCAAGCTTCCATCAATAATGACTAAAGAGAATTTCTAAAATGTAAGAGATTTGATATACCTTTCTTATTATATATAAATGGAGACAAGTAGATGAGAAAATGTGCTCTTTGAGACTCATTCATCATATCCTTCAAATATGAATCCACCCAACAACTTCTTCAACTACTAGTCGCCATCATAGAGGGATAAATACTACTGTAAATAACTAAAATAATTGAAACCCTAGCTTGACCCCCTAAAA
Organism: Thuja plicata; assembly: GCA_018584345.1. Lineage (NCBI taxonomy): Eukaryota > Viridiplantae > Streptophyta > Pinopsida > Cupressales > Cupressaceae > Thuja > Thuja plicata. Next base: position 7,076,952 of record MU224951.1, read on the forward strand.
ATGATTTCCCTTTTCTTTTAGCGTGATTTTCAAATAATGAGTTGCCTTGGGGACATGAGAGTTTGAATTAGTCAATTTTTACTAATTCTTCACTCATTTTTATGAAATATTGAATCCATATAACATTACAAAACTAATCTATTAGACTTTCCTAGAAAACAAAGACCCCCTTTAGCATACAACTGAAACAAAACCAAAAATATTGTCCTTCACCACTTGGAGGAATGAAAACTAGACAAAACCATCTTCTACAACACTTATTATACCTCTAAAAACCTATCCCAACATGTCTAAATAATTGATTTATACATCATTAGTAATGCATAAGATCAATCTCATTGATTGAGATTGGTTATTTCTCCATCTAGCTCAGATATATAGAATGTATTGTGTTTTTTTCCATTCAATGAGTATATAAGGCTGTAGACACCCTAAAATGGACAGGCTTGCAACTTTACATTAAAAACCCTAATTTTCATCTATTAATTAATGGTTTCTTAATCATTAATTAATCATCTATTTTTCTCTAAATTCATTTCTCAAATCA
>MU224951.1:7077799-7095611 GCA_018584345.1 Thuja plicata
TAGCTCCTCAGTTAACCAAACTCTATCTCCTCTTAACCAAATAAAGAGGTGGAGTTTACTGTGGATCTCTCCTGTTCCTTTTGATCACAACCGTTCATCTCCCCATCTCTGGGATTGATCTCAACCGCTCATTTTATCAGCAATTCCTATATAATAAACCCTTCATAACCATTTGAAGGATCCAGGATTTCAAGCTTCAAGCGCCATTACACTGTCAACATTCAAAGCCATCTTGCGATCACACTCACACACTTTGCAATTATCAACATCTCGACGCTTCTCAAGTCATAGACGCTGCCCAGCCAATACTGAGCATCAAGAACAGCATTTCGGAAGGAGTAGAGAGAGACAATAGAAGCTTCAAGCTTCGAAGGGTTTGCATTCATTTGTCTTCCTTTTCGTTGTTTGTACATTTTATTGCTTACGTTTTGATCATTCGTTTAGTAGTTACTGCGTAATAGATTTGCATGCACTTGTGAACCTTGGCTACTAACCCCTGCCCTTGGAAAGCTATGGGAAACCGGAGAGAGAGGCGTACAAAGGCCCCGTCCAAAATTTACCAAACTTGGAGTGTTTCTTAGTTCTATTTTTGAACTCATCCTATTTGAAAACTACATCTTCATTGAAATTCTTAGGGGTTGTTCATTTGTCTAAAGACCCTTAGCTTGTCCTTGATGAGGCTCTATTTCATAAATAGCTTCATTTTGTTCATCTTCTACTCAACCAACTATGCAAACCTTATTATTATCAGTTCTTATACTATTTCAAGTTGAATGACTAAATAAAGAGCCAAAATCTTAAGGGAGATAAACAACCTTTCTTTTTTACCAAAGACTATTATGTAAGGTGAATGTGTTATAGATATTTTTAGAGCTATCATATTAACCCATAGTGTTCATCTTAGTTTTATATGCCACACTCTTTGGATGAATTATCCTTTTAATATTCCTGATAATTTTCTATTTGTGGACTTTTCTTGGTTAGTTCCCTAAGAATAGTGGTTAGAAGGAGTATTAAAATACACCATTATTTACAACCCAACAAATTATTCTTATTCTTACAAAAGTCAAAATATTTTGCAAAATAATAAATCCAAGAATACAAAACCTTATGACTAAGTCTTCATATAAGTTTAGAACAACATCTTCATCATCCTCTTTACATGTTGTAGGCTTTATTCACTTGGTCAAATAATCAATGGTTGTAAGCACCCACATGTGCTCAATACTAAAGGAATGATTAATGATTTTGGTTTTTTCAACTAATTATCCAAGAAGAATCTACTAATTAGCCAAGTTCAATGTATAGGGCTTGGGTCAGTGACTAACTATCAAAATTTAATTAGTAGATTAGTTTGAATTAAATTCCCTACACTTCGAGCTTTTGTGGGCCTAGGTGGGTATCCATTTCACAATACCATATAAACCTAATCCATTTTCAATTAGATATTTATAAGAAATAATCTTTAAACATATACAAATCAATAGGATGTTTGATTATGATCGAGATTTGGCTATATCCTTTTATTTTAGACAATAGCATAATGAGAAAAAGAACATCTATCCTAAAAATAAGACTTAAGATGTAGAATACATGAAAATGAAATCATTGCCTAATCTTTTAAGTATTGGTAAAGTTGTAAGACAAAAAAATCTTAATGGTACCTATTCATAGGGCTTATGGATTCAAAGCCCAAGAAATAATAGGAAAGAGATAACAATATTAAATTGACACCACTAACTATTCCAGGATTAATTCCTTGCACTAATTAGCCTATTAAAATTGATTCACAAGTTCTACTTAAGCATCCTATTTGTACTATGAGAACCCTTTTATTTAGATTCAAGCAATTTAGTCCTTTACTTTAAAGGAAGTACATAATTGAAACATATGTAAGAAGAAACTATTGTAGAGATAAAATCAATGTATCCTTGATATCATTTTCAAGAAGTTCTCATATACAAATGATGGAGACAACTTGAAAATCATATTTATTGATTACAAATTATTCTAAAATTATAGTCTACATTCATTATGATGATTGGGACTCTATTACATAAGAACACTAGTATAAATAGAGACTATAGAGACTATTCTTCTACAATATTATAGATTTAGGACCTATATTAGAACCTTGCAAATCCTAAAATATGGTCACAAATTCTCTTATATAAGCCAAGGGAACAAACAATCTTTGAGTCATTTATAATTGATGGTGGCAGTAGGTAACTTCCCGACCCACTAAAATATAAAAGAGTTTTTGAGTAGTAGTTGAAAAAGGACAAAAAATACTTCTAATATCCATAGGTGGTAGATGGTGTTGAAAATATTCATGAAGTTTACCTACATAAATATAAATATCAAACTAAAAGCAAACTAAGAAACTTGTAGACATATTTACTAATCTAACAATTTAAGCAACTTTCTGCTACCTTTAAAAAATATTGCATAGCCGCTTAAATCTTTGAGGCAGATCCCAAGAAATCATTGACATGATATTATAATGAAATAAATGGGATGAAAGTGACAATATTTAGGATGGATAATCAAGCTAGGAAGCTTTCACCTAAATTTCTCTCATATAATTGAAGGAAGGTTGATGCACTAGGCTTGAGGAGGCTCAAGTGATAAGAAGATATAATGATTCCTTCACCATGGAGTTGAAACTTGACTATGTAAAATGGAAAGAAATAATTCAAGATGTAGGGAAACCAAGGATAAATTGAGCATATAGATGGATCAAAAATTAAAAAACTCAATTCTGACACCAGATCTAGAAATCCAAAACAAAGACTAACCTTTGATTTCTAATGAAATCTCTGTCACATGTAACCTTTTATCAAATCCACCTGTAGTTGATCCCAAACATCTGGCACCTATCACCTACACATATAAAATGAGAAAATTGTTGGGATAAAGTGGTTTGCTTCAATCAAACCCTTGTATAGGATTTAACCTTGAAATCAAATTGAAATGCTTGAAAATAAAGAAGTGTAAGAATTTTATTGAAATGCTTTGTAAGAATTTTCCAATAACAACAACAACCCAGGATCTAGAGGCCAATGAATATCATAGGAGAGAGAACAATATGATAAGAATAACTTATATTCTCACCAATGATACAATATCTTAATTAATTGAATTCATCAATATTTAATTTAGAAGTGATTTATTTAATTTAGAAGTGATTTCTTATATAGGAAAGGCAATAAGAGACTATTATATTCAAGAGATAATTTATCACCCACACAAGGTGGAATCACATGTCCACCAATGGTGGATCTGAAGGAATTATATTTTTCCATTAGTATGCTGAGAGAAAAACATGATCTGCACCATCAGTTTACTCTACACCGACAGACAGGGCACAACACTATCCGATGCCAAGGTTACCCGACAAACACTGTTAAGTGTTGTCTGATGAAAAAAAGGTAAAAGATACCCGACGAGTAACAACAGTGCTACCTGACGGAATGGAAAAGAGAGGAACCTGACAGATATAGGGAACCCAATGAACAGTTTAGTCAAGGAACGCCGACAGATTGCAAGTTCAAACCGACGACCAAGAACCGACAGTCAATTACATCCTGCAAAAAGTGGATCTGACTTTCCACGTTAGATAAATCACTGAAGTTGTATTTATAGCTTCTTGATTTGATTTTAAATACATTATGTGTGGAGGAAGCAATGTAATTATTATTGTTTTATTTAGTTTTACTGTTTTAAAACATGCAAACTAAAGATCAAGGTCAAGTTGTAAACCTTGGATCTAAGAGTTAACATTGTAATACGTGAATTCCAAGATAGGTCAAATACTTGTATAAATAGATGCTCAATCCATTGAGAAAACAAGTTGATCGATGAATATAGTAGCCACGAAGAGAAACTAAAGACCAGACAAAGAATTCATCCAGAAGAACACAAACATAATCAAATCAGTTTTCAAGAACAGAATAAAGGCTACCGACAAGCAGAGAAAAGGTATTCATCAATCACTTAAGGTGATATTATTATTGTAAAAGCTCTAATGGATCTATAAATCAGCAATAGTAGATTGCATACAGTCAGGTCAACATGTGTACTCATTCTAACAAGTGTAGTATACTAATGAAATCCTTTCAAGAAAGGTGGGCTTAACTGTCCTATTGTAAATCTCATAACTGAGTGCACACTTAAAATAGTGTTGCTAAAGATCTTAACAGAGTAGATCTTAATAGGTGTCCACCTTAATACTCTTAACAGGGTAGATCATCAGAAGTGATCAAATTGTAAGCCTTAACCTGCTCCCTTCCATTATGTAGATAGTGAGGTTTTCTGGGTGCCATCCCCACCGCAGTTTTTACTTCCTAACAGGAGTTTTCTGCAATACCATATCTTGTGTTATGTGTTTATCAATTTCATGAATGTTTCTATGAATGATAGAAAACTATTAAAGATTATGAACAAACAATATATACATAAGAAAGAATAACATTAATGGTTGGTAAATCAAAATTGAAAGATTACTAATGATGAATTGTGTAAGGTGTTAAAAGTTTTAGAGGTACTGATTCACCCCTCCCCTCTCAGTACTACTTCCCATTAATTCCAACAATTGGTATCAGAGCTAAGTCTCTTCTTGGAAATTTTAAAGGCTTAAGAGCAAAGATATTACAATGGAGAAGTACAAACTTGATAAGAATATTGAGAAAAAAAGGCTTGAGATACAAATGTTCTATAAATAGTATAAAGAAGCAAGAATCAAGATGAGAGAGCTGCTAAATGAAAGAAAAGGTATAGCTGCCCGGAACAACAAAAAATACTATCAAGAAGAAGAGATTCCAGATTTCTTTGAATCTTCAGGATCAAATGCAAGTAATACATTAGATACATCAAAAGAGAATGTCACAAATATAAAGGACATCAATCAACATCTAACAGAGAAAATAATGATGCTACTAATCGGTCAAGAGACCCAAATGGTAAGAATGATTGATGTGATGAGTTATGCCCGACAAGTTGAAACAGAGAGAACACTTGCTATTGATGAAAAAAGGAAGATTATAGAGAAACTACAAGAAAAGGAAATGGAAATTCAAAGACATGCTGAGCATCACCGTGATCTCATAAATTAGATTATCCTTATGAGTCAAGAAGCAAATAGAATAAATGTGGAACTCATTGAAAGAATACAGATTATCAGTGAACTAAGAGAATAAAATGAAAATCTAAAGCATGAGGTTAGAATTCAGCAACAACATAATGAGATTATTAGAAAGGCTGAAGAAAGAAATAAAAGAATGGATGACTTTCTTGAAGGACAACGAAGAGTCAACAACAACAACAACGGTATAGGCTTTACCAAAAATGGAGAATCATCAAATCCAAAGAATGTCTATGAAAATCCAAGACCAAGAAAGCTATCATACAAGCACTGTGGAAAGCAATGGCACACATCAAATGTATGCAGAGGTAAAATGAAAGGTACTCCTAAATCAACACCTATATCTTCATTCATAGGATTCTGTTATAAATATAACAAGAAAGGACATAAGGCTTATGAATGCAAGAGCAAGATATAAAAGCCAAAGAAGGAAACCTACATGGACAAATACTATCCTACATGAAATATGAATGGGCACACATCTGAAGAATGCTAGAAAAAGAAAAAGCAAGCATGGAAGCCAAAAGGTAAAGAAGTTCCTTATCAACCAAAGAGAATCGGTAATCAATATGTATGGGATTACAACACTTGGAAAAACTGTACATCATGTGGTAGATATGGTCACATTGCTGCAAATAGCATGAGAGCATGGACCAAAAGGTCTAGAGGCTGGTCAAACCCTAGAATGGCATGCTTACGCTGTCATAAAGTTGGTCACTTCAAGAAAGATTGCAAGGACTGATTCACAGAAACAAGCACATATCCCAATGGTAATACCATTGAAGATATCCATAGGACAAGAGACAAAATGTGGATAAAAGCTTCAAGAAATGATGAAGCTAGACTAAGCAATGCAAATGGTGACACCCCATCCAATAGATCTGGTGACACCACCAACCCCTCTTGAGCTGAACAAGTAAGTATGGAACTACACTATACCAAGTTATATTTTGCATCAATTCCATTAAACAAATTGATAGATAGTCAAAATTTGCATAAACCAAAGATTCATATTACTTTACTTGTTACCAATCTAAGAATGCAACACCGTCAGTAAACACTTACTGAAAATCATCAGTGAACACAATAATGAGTTGTTTACACTTATCAGAAATTGTCGGTCAACTAGTAACTTGACGACCGTCGGTAAGAAAGCAAAGTTTAGAAATGGTCGTAATAGAATACCGATATCCGTCGGTAAAATTAAAGTGGTTAACAACTGCCTAAAGCATCATGTCTTCACCGATGATGATTTGAAACATCCTCCCGATGAAACCCATCTTCACGTCCCGATGAGTTGATGAGTATTTATTGCAAAGACTTAGGTCAAAAAGTCTAAAAATATTCGATGGGACAACTTCATTTTTCACCCACGATTTGAAGAGAGAAGAAGAAAACCAAGCGATTGAAGAGTAGAAAGCAAAAGCATCCCTAGATTGATTCAGCACACAGAAAACAAATTATTCATCACTATTGTGAATTGAAGTACCAAAGGCACCAAAAGATCTCTGTCATTATTTTGTCAAGAAAGCCCTAATTTCGAGAAAACCCTAAATACTTGAAATATAATGGAAACCACATCAAGAACCGCTAAGATAAAGAATGATAAGAGGAATGTGGTAAAAATGATCAAGAATAGTACATGTGTAGAACCTAAGTACAAAATCTGCCCATAAATTGCATCGAAACCCGATGAAGCCGATACATTTTCAAAAATTCCACCTAGGGTTTTGCTCATAGAAGATGTTAGGTCTTATATTCATTGCAAGATCATAGAATTAGGTGATCTTGAAATGGATGAAGCTTTCAAGAAGCTATGTGATGCCGAAGGAAAACTGAAAGAAGAGCACAAACACTTGGAGGTCAAAGGGTTAACCAATGCCCTACATTTCCTGAGGGAATTCAAAACATAATGGATTAGGTTAGTCTTAAGCAGGATGCATGACAAAAAACTATGGCTAGACCAACCCAAACAAATAACCAAGGATTCTCTTCACACTGTCACTGGTTATCCGATAATAGACAAGCCTAGGGCACACAAGCATCCATCCATGAAAGAAGTTACAAAACTCACCAATGCAGAAGGAGACAACAGAGGTCTCAAAGTGAACACAATCACTGACCAAAGAGCTAAAATTTGGTGCATGTGTTATTGGGTACAAAAATTTTCAAGCTAGCAGAATCAACAAAATTTCTGCAACAGCAGTAAGCACAACTTACAAGATTATAACCAAAGGAATTCAGATAGATCTGTGTGAGATCCTATTGAAACAACTTGATGAGAATATGATCAAAATCAGGTCTGCAAAGAGCAACACATGTAATTTTGGATCACTTATCATGTGTACATTTTTCTATTTTCAAGAATACTTTCCTTCAGTAGGAAAAGTTGTATGGGACACTACCAAACCGGTAACACAACAAATTAGTGAACTGATTAAGTCACTAGGAGACAACTTTGAGTCTGTTATGTCTACATACTTCCTTGAGTTCAAGGAGAAGATGATGGAAATAACTAGGATTCCTGAACAACTAGTTGAAAAAAACAAAGATGAGATATGTTTCATGGCAGACATAGACTACACACATATCAAACTGGTTGTACCAAGAACAACTTGGTTAGCACCATTAGACTATGAGATCAATATTGATCAAGCTACAAGTGCAATTGAGGTATTGATCAATGAGCCTATTGATAAGAAACAACCAAGGTTTGGAACATATGAGGAGGGAAAATCTAAGATAAAACAAGGCCTAAAAGTCAAGAAGACTATAAACAAGAAGGATAAAATGGTTAAGAATCTCAAGAAGATTCTATCAGTCTCAAAGGAAGAGCAGGATCAATAGGAGGAAACTGATGAACAGGGCACCATCGGTGAAGAACTAGAAGAAAAGAAATTAGATATAGAGGCTACTGAATATGACACACCTCCATCTCCACCTCCTACAAAGAAGCAAAGGACAAGAAGTCAAACGACTAAAACCGATACCGCACCACTTAAGAAAGGTCAAGTAAGGACCTATATGAGGAAGAAACCATCAAAAAGAACAAGACAACAACCTATCAAAACCACACCGCCAAAGAAGAGAAAAAAAGGTTTGTTAGGATAAAGGCTGACTTGGATGACACCAAAGATGATAAGCCAGATGTAGTCAAGAAGAACTTCATAAATCAAACGATAGATGAAGCTGCCAAATCAATTGCTACTCATGGCACAATGATTGATAAAAATATCACACAATGGGATACACTGAATCCAGAGGATCAAAATAAAATACAAGAGGCAGTCATAAAATCAATGATCAAGAACAAGTATGCCCTTGCATAATTTGTAAATCAAATACCTAAAGAGCTAGGTAAAAGGGTATACCAACGGTGGTCATATGCCTTGCAAACAGAGAGAGAAGCAAGAGAAAGAGTACTTGTGAGACTAATGCCTCCTGAATCCAAAGTTGAAGAGATAAGAGAAGTACTAAAGAAACACTCAAGTAAATTTGTAGCCAAAATAAGGGCTTACAAAGTACTAGAGAACAAGTTTATAGAACTGGATTCAATGAAAAAAACCAAATGGAGATAGTTGACATTGCTGATGAACAAGTGCAGGACACTTCAATCATGCACTCAAAAGTGCAAGACCCTGCAGAAGATATACAAAAAGATAAGGATGTCACTGCTGACAAAGCTCTAACCAACCAACAGGACATTAATACTGACAAAGCCCAAGCCACAACTCAAAGTAACATGCCTGTCCTAATGAAGGAAATAAACATACTAGAGGGCAATAATGGATCAAATGAAAAAGAAACAAGCACACCCAAAGACAAGGGTGATGAAGAAGCCAAAGGAACTACAGAGAAAGCTACAACCAGTGATTAGAAAGATGCATCTACTGATCAGAATAAGGAAGAAACTCAAAAGGAAATAGGGGACAAGCCTTTAGAGAAAGGTGAAGAAGGAAAGAAGGATGAAAAAGAAAAAGAAATCAAGAGCACATTCTGTAGAAGCACCCAAGGTTAATGAAGAGACATCTTCACATAACCAATAGGTGCCCACAAAGCAGAAGACACAAGATGCATCATCTACAAAACCTTCACCAAGCAATTCAGAATGAACAAATGAACTAGCTATGGTAGTTCATACATCTACATCCCCTCAAATCTCAAAGAAGAAGAAAGGAAAAAATAAGAATCCAGTAACTCAGGATGAAATTATTGAGATTCCAGTCTGTGATCCAAGAACATTGGATCTGACAGCATTGACAAAATATGGAAAGCTCTATGAAAGAAAATCTATACAAGACAAGATGAAGAGAGAAGCAAAAGAGGCCAAGGTACTAGAAGTAGCAAGAAATTTACTTCAACAGATTGTACCAGACATAGATATTGATCAAAAAGCTCCAATGCTTGATCAACTGATTATACTCACAGATGCAATAACATCTTAGAATACCGATGCTGAGAAGGCTATAGAAGAGAGACTTGAACAAAAATATGAATTCAAGCTCGCAAAGAAAATAAGCCAGGAAGTGGCACTGAAAAAGGTCACGCTATCTGAATTGGTAAGTACAATTGATCCAATTATGTCAGAAGCTGTTACCTTAATAAATAAATTGTTCACTTTAGATCTACTCACTCAGGAGTATACCAAAAATATAGTAAAAATAGATGTTGATCTTAAGTCCAGTGCACATAATCTAGCCAACAGAGAAGAAGCACTTAAATTGCACAATGAACAAATCATACAGGCTAGGAAACAAAGATAGGACATTCAGTTTTTAGAGATTAAATACAGAGACGAGGTCAATGAGCTCCAAGTTAAGCTCTTACAGACACTTACACTCCTGCAACAAAATATGACACAGGAAAATACTCTAATTGTCACCCCTGAAATGTCTGTCCTAGACAACATTTATTATATGAACACAAGACTAGAGCTGCAACACATGGCACTAGAATAGTTTAAAGAACAATGGGAGAAACTACTGGAAGATATCAAAACTACCCATTCTAACATTTTTGACAGATTGTAAGTTGCACATCTTTGTCACAATTTTGACATATTATAAGTTGTACATTTTTGTCATCAGTATCAAAGAAAGGGGGAATTTGATATGTACATCACCTCAGTTAAAAGGAGGAAATCATATGTATAGTGGAAGAAAGGGGAAATAATGTGTTAGAATTCATAGAATTCAACCACGAAGATCCGCTACATGCAAAAAACCTGTCACAAAAGAGAACCTTGGAGATGAAAATGTTCTGAAAGACAAAATGTTCATTTAGAGAGAGTATAAAAAATACAAAGATATCAATCCTTATAAAGGAGATCGAACACCAAGTAGGTGGAGAAATCTAGGTTGCATGAATAATTGATAGAGAATTAATTATTGCATGCTTAAAGTTTATCTTAAGTGAACAAAAGATAAAAAGGTGACTTAAACAATTAAATCAATAATGATTTAATTAATAAGTGAACATAGAAATACCTTTTTACTCTAACACCCCCCCTTAAGATAAACTTTAGGGAGAAGCTAAAACCTAGAAGCAACTACTGAAAGCAGTAAATTTGGGTCTCGACAACAAGGCCTGATCAGGTACCCAGACACAACCAAATCTCTATAAAGTGGTGAAATAGAGAAAACCACATGGGAAAAACTCTACACCAAAAAGAGATGGAACAAAAAAGGCATGCTAAAAACAATATGAAGGAAGGAAGGCCTCTCCTCACCGAGACCCCCCAAGGACAAATTCCTTCACCCGTAGCATAGCACACAATTCGAGATAGTGTGGAGAGGCCAAAGGTTTGGTGAAGATGTCTGCAACCTGGTCATCTATAGGTATGTACTCCAAGATGAGAGCACCTTCCTGATTCAATTGTCTGATGAAGTGCATGTGGATCTTAATGTGTTTGGTGCGTTGATGCTCCACAGGGTTGTGGGAAATGTGTATGGCACTCTGATTGTCACACCAAAGGATAGTGGGACTATCAGGGGGAAACCCAAACTCAGTCATAGATTTTTGAAGCCATAAAATCTCCTGACTAGCTAACACTGTTGCTCGGTACTCAGCCTCTGTAGATGATAATGCAGTGGCAGTCTACTTCTTGCATGACCATGTGATAGGACCAGAACCAAGGAAAAAAACAAAGCCAGAAGTAGACTTCCGATCTTGAGCATCACCAGCCCAATCAGAGTCAGTGAAGCCAATGATGTGTGGTGAGCCTGATGTGTAGTGAATGCCAAAATGTGTAGTGCCTCGAAGATACTTCAAAATACATTTGGAAACTTGCCAATGGCTCTCATGAGGATCATGGGAGAACCTAGAGACAAGTCCAACTACAAAGGAAAGATTAGGAGGAGTGTGTGTCAAATACAACAAGCTGCCAATCAACTGTTGGTACAAGGTGGAATCCACTGAAGGTGCAGGACATGTGGAAGACATCACAACCCCTGACTGAAATGGTGTAGGCATAGGCTTGCACTCAAGCATATCAAATCTGTGAAGCATATCAAGAGCATACTTCTACTGAAGGAGTGAAATCCCATCGGAAGACTGTACAATCTGTAGGCCCAAAAAGTAATGTAGAAGACCAAGATCTGTCATCTCAAATCTCTCCATCAATGCACACTGGATATCCTGAATCATGGAGGATGAGCTACCTATGATGAGAAGATCGTCAACATAGAGCACAAGTATGACAATCTCAATCCCCTAACACTGAAGATACACTGTGTGGTCAGAGTGGCAATGGGTATACTAGATAGAGAGAAAGAAAGAGTCCATCTTCTCATACCAAGCCTGAGGGGCTTGTTTGAGACCATATAATGAATGTCAAATCCTACAAACTAAGGAAGAGTCCTGCAAATAACCTGAAGGTTGCTCCATATAGATCTCCTCCTGGAGGTCTCCATGCAAGAAAGCACTCTTTACATCCATCTGGTAAACTGTCCACCCCTGTGAGGCTGCAAGTGAAAGTACAAGGCAAATATAATTCAACTTGGCAATAGGAGCAAATTTCTTGGAGTAATCAATACCCTCCACCTGAGAAAACCCCTTTGCAACAAGATGAGACTTATACTCATCAATAGAACCATTAGTAGCATATTTGGTACGGTACAACCACCAACACCAAACCAACTTCCTTCCTTTTGGAAGAGCACACAAATCCCATGTATGATTCTTCATCAAAGAAGAATACTCCTCATCCATAGCCATATCCCACTCTATGTGACCTGTTACCTCTAAAAACTTCTGAGGTTCATCTGAAATGGCATGACTCAGAAGGCTAGAACCAGATGTCTGAGCATGAGTATGACGTCTATCTGTAGGATCACCAGCCAAAGAACCTGTTGCATCAACTGTAACATGGGCCCACTGGGGAAAAAGTGGATCAGGTGGTGATGGTGGATCATCAGCATCATCATCAAGACAAAAGGATCCACAAGAGATGGAGGAGGAGTAGATAGTGAGGGAGGAGTAGATAGTGAGGGAGAAGCTGGTGATGGAGAATCCATCAAAGGATAGCGCTCATCAAACTGGACATCCCGTCAAAACAAGACCTCTCTAGAATCAGGATCAAACAACCTGTACACCTTGACATCCTCACAGTAGCCAACAAAAGTGAGTGGTCAGCTCTTCCTCTCCATGGCTCTTTGTTGAGCATCTGGAATAAATTCCCAAGCTGCACTACCAAATAATCGAAAGGTGGAAACATCAAGCTTGATCTGAGACCAAGCCTCCTTAGGAGTCATATGTTGCAATGCCTTATGAGACATTTGATTCTAAATATAGTTGGCATAATTGATTGCCTTAGCCTAATAAGAAGGCTACATAGTCCATGATTGAAGCATACAATTTTCCATCTCCCGTAAAGTTTGGTTCTTTCTCTCAGCAACACCAATCTGCTGAGGGGTGTGTGGAACTGTCAACTGATGTTGTAAACCATGCTCAGTACAAAAATATCTGAAATCCTGATTCACATATTCTCCCCCATTGTCGGTGTGTATCCTCCTGATAGAATGACCAAATTGTTTCTCCACAAATGTCTTAAAAGAACAAAAGGTATCAAAGACATTAGATTTGTACTTGAGAAAATATACCCAAGTATGGTGGGAGAGGTCATCAATGTAAGTGAGCACATAGTGAGCCCCTGAAAAAGGAGTCAGAAAAGACATGACATCACTGTGTACAAGATCCAAAGGTGCCTTTGCACGAGTGGAATGACCTGTAGGAAAAGGATGCCTATGATGTTTTCCAAGGGTACAACCTGGACATACACCATCAATACATGAAATCATTGGAAGCCCACTCACAAGTGCCTGTGTACTCATCTGTTGTAAGTATTTGTAATTGACATGGCCAAAATGCTCATGCCAAAGTTTGCTCGCTAAATCTACATGTGCCACAAGAGAGATACCAGAAGCAAATGAACTTGCAAATCCATCAAAACTATATAGGTGAGACTGAGGATATACACTGCCAGTGGCCACAATCAAATCAGGATCATGGAGGTCTTGAATAACCACATCATGTGGGGAGAACTCAATTGTCTTTCCAGAGCCAGAATGGCAAATCTGAAAAACTGAAAGAAGGTGTGTCGAAATGTTAGGAACAAGAAGTACATCCTATAGACAACCTCTAGGGAATGAGATAGTACCAGAACCTATAACTACAAGCTGAGCAGAGTCACCAATGGAAATATGTGAAGTATCACTATGGGAAAGTGCGGTGACTAGCTGCTGAGAGTGAGACATGTGGTGAGAAGCACCTGAATCAATAATCCAAGTGGCGTCAGAAGACAAAGCTCGTGCAGTAAGAGCATGTCCCTTCCCCATGGAAGAAGAAGAAGATGGCTGAGGTGAGGAGATATAATTTTTTTGCATAGCTTCCTCTAAAGCCTCTAAGAGTTTCCAACACCTGGAAATTGGATGTCCTTCCTTGCCGCAAAAACTGCAAGGCTCACCATTGGACTTATAAGTCTTGGAGGAAGACTCACCAGACTTTAAAGATTTCCCATACTTGGGACGGGGTTTGGAATCAGATCTAGAAGGTGGCTTGGAGGAACTCTCACTGCCTATGGAATCCTTCTTTGGATTTGGTGTCAGAGACTCTGTAGATGGGTGGGCAACCAAGGCTTGGTGCTGTGATCCACAAAGAGAATCAAGTTGAGAGAGTTTGGCTTGCTCATGAGTCAAGCGATCACAAAACATATCAAAGGTAGGCATGGTGAATCTCAGACCCAAAGCATTCATGGTAGCATGGAATGTAGAAGAGAATATCTGAAAAGAACCACGAAGCTTGGATAGTATCAAATTAATACACTCTGTATCTATCTTATTCTTTCCACAACCATGTAAGAGGGACCTCATAGATTTAAATTTCGTTAAGAAATCCTGAATAGAGGTGAATGTCTCAGGAGCCATGGATGTCAATTCTACTTTGAATTGAAGTATCTAGAATTCATTCACTATGCCAAAGAGAGTCTGACACTTCTCCCACATTGCAATAGGAGTATCACAACTATCAAGGTGAAAAAGCAGACTATCTAAAACATGCAAAGAGAGAACACCCATGGCCTCATCCATCTTATTTTTGTGCTGCATGACCTCGTAGAGATGAGTCAAAATAGGCTGAATAAGATCCAAATAAGACCATAGCCCATGTGACCTGAGAAGCCTAGTCATACGGGACTTCCACAAATGATAATTGTGTGGAGTGAGAAGCTCGACTGATGTTGTATCTGCCATGTCGTACCTTAGCCTGCTTTATTATATGTTTTCTTTCAGAATTAGATAGAAGATGCAGAAGGGTTTATGTTTTGTGTGTTTTGGATTTCTTCTTGTAATATATCTCAAAAAAGAAAACACCCCCCCATAGAGAGAGAAACCTAACCCTAGTGCAACTAAGAAGCTAGAAGCGGAAACAGTGCAAGAAAGGCTACTGAATAAATGTGTAAAATACCTGGTTAATGTTTCTCAAAAAAGGAGATCAGATCTGAAGCAGGTTCGTCAAGAGATTTCCGATGCCTATTCGTGAGCAACAAATGGAGTTCGTTTGCTCATTTTAGAGGCCAGGAAGTGGTGAAAAGAAGCCTCCTCTTTGACTGGAAAAAAATGCTAGTCTAATAGAAAAACAAGATAATTTAACCTACACAAAGACGTCCGCATTGGAAAGAGCTTTCCGATGGTATATGGAAGTTGAAAATTGGCTTCCATATGCTCCAGATAGAGCCAAAAAGGCCAAGGTGTGTCAAAAACTCCTCAAAGAATAGAGGTTTAGCCCCTGGGGCTTGAAGGAACCGGGCCCATGGTCATATGAGCACGCAAGGGGATGAAGTTTTTGGCCTGCGGTCATTGATAGGACCGCCGCAGGAGGCTAGAGGGGTCAGCGGGGGCTAAGAGCCTGCCAAGTGGTGTTGGTGGTGGCAGGCTGGCTGTGCTCTAGTGGTGGCGGAGGCAGTGGCAGGCGACGGTCGGTGGGCGGACCCACCGAAGGCAACGTGTGGTCGGTGGGCGGACTTGCCGAAGTGGACGGGTGGGCGGTGGGTGGACTGCAGTGGCGATGCAGTGGCTCCATAGTGGCCACTTGGTGGTGTGGCAGTTTGAGCGGTGGGCACCTTTTTGCCCCAAAAAAAATCAATTAAAATTGATTTTTTTTATTTTTTTCCTCGATATCCGTGCCAGGGCAAAGTAGAAATTTTTTTTTGCCTCAGATTGCAATGTTGACAAAAATGGTCGTGCCTTATATGGATTTTGGGTGATTTGGGTCTTCTGGACTCAACTGTGATGTCAATTTTTGCCCAAAGTGCTCCAAAAAATAAATTCCCTTCAAACCCACACAATAAATGCTTGAAAAAAGGTTGAAACCCTCAAAGCTCCAAAACTTCAAATACTCAAGAATAGGTTGCAGCAGCAAGGCTCTGATACCATGTTAGAATTCATAGAATTCAACCATGAAGATCCGCTATGTGCAAAAAACCTATCACAAAAGAAAAGCTTGGAGATGAAAATGTTCTGAAAGACAAAATGTTCATTCAGAAAGAGTATTAAAAATACAAAGAGATCAATCCTTATAAAGGAGATCGAACACCAAGTAGGTGGAGAAACCTAGGTTGCATGAATAATTGATAGAGAATTAATTATTGCATGCATAAAGTTTAGCTTAAGTGAACCAAAGATAAAAAGGCGACTTAAACAATTAAATCAATAATGATTTAATTAATAAGTGAACATAGAAATACCTTTTTACTCTAACATAATGTACATACAAAGAATACATAGTATACATGTACATATACATACACTATACTGATGCACACAGTAAGGGGGAGTCATATTATGACAAGGATATAAACATGGTGTATACATACCAAAAGAGTTTAGTATTATGCACATATCAAGTTTTTATACTAATGTCAAAGGGGGAGATTGAAGGCATTATATTTTTCCATTAGTATGCTTAGAGAAAAACATGATCTGCACCATTGGTTTACTCTACACCAACAGACAGGGCACAACACTATCTGACGTCAAGGTTACCTAACAAACACTGTTAAGTGTTGTTTGATGACAAAAAGGTAAAAGATACCCGACGAGTAACAACAGTGCTACCTGATGAAACAACAAAGAGAGGAACTCAATAGATACAAGGAACCCGATGAAGAGTTCAGTCAAGCAACGCTGATAGACTGCAAGTTCAAACCGATGACCAAGAATCAACAATCAGTTACATCCCTCAAAAAGTAGATCTAACTTTCCACGTCAGATAAATCACTGAAGTTGTATTTATAGCTTCTTGATTTGCTTTTAAATACATTATGTGTGGAGGAAGAAATGTAAGTGTTATTGTTTTAATTAGTTTTACTATTTTTAAACATGCAAACTAAAGATCAAGGTCAAGTTGTAAACCTTGGATCTAAGAGTTAACATTGTAATACATGAATTCTAAGATAGGTCAAATACTTGTATAAATAGATGCTCAATCCATTGAGAAAACAAGTTGATCAATGAAGATAGTAGCCACGGAGAGAAACTAAAGACCAGATAGAGAATTCATCCAAAAGAACACAAATAGAATCAAATTAGTTTTCAAGAATAGAACAAAGGCTACCGACAAGTAGAGAAAAGGTATTCATCAATCACTTAAGGTGATATTATTATTGTAAAAGCTTTAATGGATCTGTAAATCAGCAATAGTAGATTGCATACATTTAGGTGAACATTTGTACTCATTCTAACAAGTGTAGTACACTAATGAAATCCTTTTAAGAAAGGTGGGCTTAACCATCCTATTGTAAATCTCATAACTGAGTGTACACTTAAAACTGTGTTGCTAAAGCTCTTAATAGAGTAGATCTTAATAGGTCTCCACCTTAATACTCTTAACAGGGTAGATCATTAGAAGTGATCAAATTGTAAGCCTTAACCGACTCCCTTCCATTCTGCAGATAGTGAAGTTTTGTGGGTGCCATCCCCACCACAGTTTTTTACTTCCTAACAGGAGTTTTCTATGATACCATATCTTGTGTTATGTGTTTATCAATCTCATGAATGTTTCTATGAATGATAGAAAACTATTAAAGATTATGAACAAATAATATATACATAAGAAAGAATAATAGTAATGGTTGGTAAATTAGAATTGAAAGATTACTAATGATGAATTGTGTAA
>MU224951.1:7141150-7177753 GCA_018584345.1 Thuja plicata
TTGATGCTAAATCTCAAAAATGTACCTTTATTGGATATGGAGTAGATGACTATGGTTATCGGTTATGGGATTTTGAAAATCTTAAGATAATTATAAGTAGAGATGTTATATTCAATGAGAAGGTCATATATAAAGAGCAGTTGCAGGAAAAGAAGCATGAACATGCCAGACAAGAATATGTGGTGTTGGATGAGACTCCTGAAAAAGAAACACCACTGATACCTGATGCTCAGCAACAACAGGTTATCCAAAAAACTCCTATAAGTGTTAGACATTCTACAAGGCCAAGTAGACCTCATAAAAGGTTTTCTCCTTATTTGTATTCCATTTTATTGACTGATTCTGGTGAACCAGAAGAATATGAAGAAGCAATGCAGGTGGATGCCAAACAATAGTGGAAGTTGGGCATGAAAGAGGAGATGGACTCCTTGTTGAAATATAAGACTTGGATCTTAGTCCCTTTACCTAAAGGAAAAAGAGCCTTGCCTAACAAATGGGTTTATAGGCTAAAGGAGGAAGATGAAGGAAAGAAGAGGTATAAGGCTAGACTTGTGGTAAAAGGTTTTGCATAGAAAAAGGGTATAGATTTTGATGAAATATTCTCCCCTTTTGTAAAAATGACTTCAATTAGAACTGTACTAAGTCTTCTAGCTGCAGATGACTTGCATCTTGAACAACTAGATGTCAAAACAACTTTTCTCCATGGAGATTTGGAGGAGGAAATTTACATGCAGCAACCAGAGGGATATAAGGTCAAGGTAAGGAGAATTTGGTGTGTAGGTTAAGGAAGAGTCTGTATGGCCTAAAGCAGGCACCTTACCAATGGTATTTAAAATTTGATAGTTTCATGGCTGAACAAGGTTACCATAGATGTCATTCTAATCACTGTGTATATTTTAAGAGATTAGATAATGGGAGTTACATTATCCTGTTACTCTATGTTGATGACATGCTTGTTGCTGGGTCCACTATGCAACACATAAATGAACTTAAATAGAAATTAGCAAGGTTATTTTCTATGAAGGATTCTGGTGTTGCTAAGAAAATCCTTGGTATGAGAATTACACGGGACAATTGAAATATAACTTTGAATTTGTCCCAAAGTGAGTATATAAAGAAGGTGTTGAAAAGATTCAATATGCAGGATGCAAAAGCAGTCAGTACACCTTTGGCTAGTCATTTCAAATTGACTAAATGTGCCTAAAGGCACATGAAGAGGTAGATAAAATGTCTAACATCCTGTATTCATAAGCTATTAGGAGTCTGATGTATGTAATGGTATGCACACGACCAGATATTGCTCATGCAGTGGGAGTTGTCAGCAGGTATATGAGCAATCCGGGTATGGAACATTGGAATGCTATCAAATGGATTCTCCAATATTTGAGAGGAACTACTACAAAGGCATTATGTTTCATAGGATCCATTTCTACTCTGAGTGGATTTGTTGACTTTGATCTAGCAGGAGACATTGATACAAGGAGGAGTACTATAGGGTATGTTTTCACTGTAGGGGGTAATGCAGTTAGTTGGATTTCTAGATTGCAGAAAGTTAATGCACTTTCAACTCCTAAAGCTGAGTATGTAGCTACTACGGAAGATAGCAAGGAGATGATTTGGTTACAATGTTTTCTAGAGGAATTGGGTTAGAAGCAGGAAGATTTCCCATTGTACAGTGATAGCCAGAGTGCCATTCATCTTGCAAATAATTCTGATTTTCATTCAAGGACAAAGCACATATAGCTCAGGTACCATTTTATAAGGTCTGTTTTGGAGGATGGCCAATTACAGCTTGAAAAGATTCACACAAGTGACAATCCTACAGACATTTTCACGAAGGCAGTCCCCAAGGAGAAGTTGGTTTCTTCCTCAGCTTCTATTGGGCTTCTTGACTAATGGTCATGGAGTTAATACACAACAATTTAGTCTTTTATCCAGTGGGAGTTGCACGTACTACATTATCGTCTGGTTTTAGTCTCCAAGTGGGAGATAATTGTTGGGTGTGGAGCCTGATCAGTTTCTAAGTGGGAGATTGTTGATATTGTGGTGACTGATCATGTAGTGGGTGTTCATACTATGTCCCTTTAGGAAAAAGAAGACCTACATTGTAAAACCCTAAAATGGTCAATTTTAGAGGTTGCCCTAAAACATGTTATAAGCGGCTGAGATGCATAATGCATTGTAATGTTGGTGTACTATTTTACTAGATAATAAGAAAGGTTGGACGACTGTGTAGGTGGATGTAGCTCAAGTTTTGGGTGAACCACGTTAAATCTGTGTGTTATCTATGTTTATTTTCTTTCTTCTATTGTTTCTGTGTATAACTGTTTATTCTTATATTGTTCTAGTTCTGTCAAACCCTAACAATACCAATTTTTGGAAGTCTAATATGGGAAATCACTAAATGAGAAGGGGGGGTGAATCGGATCTATAAAGCTTCTACAAATTCTTAACTAACTAATTCAAACATGTATTCATAAACATAAACTGAAATGTTGTAAATTTCTAACATCTAATCATGAACACATAACACAAAGATTTTGGTAACCCAGAAACCATTGAAGGTAAAATCGGGGTGGGGATGACACCCACAAATCTTCACTACTATAGTAATAAATTATTCCTATTAGGGCTAAAAAATTTGATCACTTTTGATGATCTACCTTGTGAAGGGTCTACCCTGTTAAGAGCTTTTAGACTTATATAATCTACCTTGTTAAAGGATTCAAACTTACAACAAAGTAAGCACTCGGTTAAGAGATTTACAAAGGCCTGTAAGGACCACTCTATTAAGAGATTTACCCTGATTCACTTGCTAGAATGTGTCAGTACCTGATCCTTCGGTCCGCACTACAAATGCTGAAAATGGATCTCCTCTTTCCAACTCTTAATTGATCTCTCAATATGATTTATCTCTATTATGATCTTCACTACTCTGCTTGGTCACTCTTTCTGGTCAATGCTTCAGATATGAGAAACACTTCTAATCTTTGCTCTTCACATCTGCATCCAAACATACACGCTTACACACACCTCTCTCTCTGATTAGGGTTTGAAGCATCCCATAAATAGATCATCTAGATGAAGATAAATGATCTAGATCCTTCATCTTTTTCCACTTAGGCATTCCTAATTTTGATTGGTTGTATGAATTGCATAGGGATCCATGATCATAAAAATAGCGCATAATTATTGTATTAAATCTCTACATATGATCATTAAATGCTCATAAAAGTCAGCCAAAATAGTTTACCTTGGTGCTTGTGCCATTCCAAACACATATACAAAATCTATTTTACCTGGCAAAACACAATACTGGTGCTCGGTCAATACTGTGTCGCTTGGCATAGCTGTATGTTTTCGCTCGGCACTAATACTTCTATTGAACTTGGCAATCAATCTGCTCGGCATCCATTGAGTATTTGACGACCTCTGACTTGTTCAGTAGTAACTACTGCTCAGTCTCAACCTTAGTGATATGGCTCAGTCGTAGTGATGACCGTCCAACTTTCCTTGAATATGACTAAGTGTGGGACACTAATAGACAACAAAACTTAGAGATCAACATCTCCCCCTTTGGAATTGATGGCAAGACAGTGAAAATAAATAACTTTGCAAAAAATTGCACTGCTATACATGACTCACCAATTCACCGATCACTCCCCTAAACTTTATTTTCATTGTACCAATCACTCTCCCTTTGACATAAATGGAAAAGGTACATAAATAAAATTCAAAAATGAAATCATCTTACCGATTATAGTCATTCAAAAACATCTCTAAAATTTTCTTTGGTTGACTCCAAAGAACTGCCTCATGATTTCTAACTCCTCCATAGATTCAAGTATACTCATGCCTAGTAACCAAAGTGTTACCTTTGAATCTTTAACATGTTGTTGCATTACATCAACTGTAGGAATCAAATAGGTCTGTAACTCTAGTAAAGTAGTGATTATCTTGTCTCATTATGCTTGCAATGTCTTTAGCTTGTGATTAACAACCTTAACTTGTGATCCATAGATGTTAGAGGAATGTGAAATATGATCAAAGTTTGCAATTAAATAATTAATCTCATGTTGAGCTTCATTTCACTTTATCTCCAAATCTTGGGTAAAAAATTAAAAATCACAAACTTTAACAAGTAATTTGCCAACATATTTCAAAATTTCCTTCACCCAGTTCATAACAACTATAAGTTTTCCTTTGTTTGATGCAATAGTCTCCATCAACTTATTAGTCCTCCTCTTTTCATACTCCATCTTTTCTCTATTCATGGCAACTTCCTCCAAACTAGTAACTTTCTTAGTGATAGAATTGATCAATGTGTCCATTTTCTGTATTGGTGTAGCATTAGGATCATAGTCAACTTCAGGTAAAAGATCTGCAAGAATGTCTCTAGTTGACTGAAGTACTTGTTCTTGTTTCTTTTCAGATCTATTTTTTTCCCTTTTAGATTTCAACTTTACTAGATCAAATATTCACATTAATTCACTAGGAATCATTTTGGTAACATCAATAGGTCCTTGTATGACCTCAACAACTTATTTCCAATTTCATCTTCAATTTATTGCTTAGGTATATCCATATCCTTTTTCTTCTTCTTGTAACTTGAACTTCCACCTAGATCCAATTTCCTCTTTAGTGAATGTGTTGCAACATCAGCTTCATGACTTATATATTTCTTTTCAACATCACCTGTCTATTCAATGGCTTCCTCTTTTATTTTTATATCTTCAACTTCAACAATAGGAACTTGTTGTGAAGTATCAAAAGGTATATTACCAATAATTTCTTCAATCAAATGTTCAGTAACGATAATTTCATCTACTATTACCTCTTTAATGGTAGTTTCTTATTTTTGTTGCTTCTCTTGAGTATCAACCACCGGTTCATCTTATTTCTTCAATTTCTTCTTCATGATTTCAGGAGTCGCATCATTAACTAACTATGATTCAACAATGAGTATTCTACATACTCTACTTCTTGTTCTGAATTTAGGTCTAATAGTCTTAATTGTGAGCTTCACATCTTCTATGGACAACTAAGGCATAATTTTAATTAATGGTTGCTCCATCATTTTTGTATCTTATTTCAGAGCATGTATCCACCTAGAATCTATCTTCTTGTAAACTAATTCAAGTATCATCTTATGTAATTCAATAAGTCCTCAGCAAAAGTTATACAAATTGAATACAATAGCATCTTCAATATTTTTCTTACCTTCATCATCATATTACTCATAACACCAGTTGGCATCCCCCACACTTCCATATACCCTTATGTTGTCAACTATGTTGTCAGCAATAAAAGTCTTTCTAGTCTTAGATTCAACTAATTTCTCAGTTTCCATGCCAACAATCTTTGATCTTTTTCCATTGGCCTTAAACTCAGCTTGCTCTTTGTCTGAATTAGTTTGAGGTTCTTCTTCCTCTGATGGATCCTTCTTCCTACTCTTTACTCTTGTCTCTTTGTAGCCATGAGATATTCCCTGATATTCCCTTCTTTCTCTTGTAATTTTTTTATGCATTCAAAGGTGTCTTCTCTTTTTCCTTTTCCATTTTCCTAACCACTACAGGAGAAGGAGCGTCCTTTTGCACTGTGGATCTTCTAATTGTTCTTCCTGTATCCTTACCAATTTTAGAACATACAACCTCTACCTCATCAACTTGTTTAGCGAAAACATTAGAGGACCCAACCTCCTTCGATGCATAATTCTTCCTGATCTTATCCATCATATCCTTTGTAATACTAGTTTTCTTGGCTAAATCATCAATTTGTTTCCTCACTCTTCTTTCTATCATAGGTGCCTCAAGTTGTGAATGTATTTTAAGGGAAGTTTATTCATAAGTACCAAACCTAGGAGTACTAATGTCGATCATTTTAGATAGTAACTCATCAACATGGAGTGATACAATATTAGCATCAACCTCATATCCCATCGGTAGAGCCCAAGAAGTTCTTGGTTGTACTACTTGCATCATACGTGTATCGGTACTCACAACAAAACATATATCTTCTTTGTATTCTCTACAATACCGATTGGGATCCTCTCTCTCTCTCTTGCATACATTTTTAGAACATTTTAAATAACCCCACAATGTACTAGTAAAGTTATTTCATAACATTCTTATACATTTAGGTTAATCTATACAACTGTAGGTTTATCAGTTGGCCACTAAATCACACCAATACTAGGAAAATAATTTTGCAAGTAGATGAATATACATACCAAACATGAACCATACTTGAAATTTTGTTTCTTTTCCTTCTTGATTCTCTCCATGTTCACAAAGAACTATCTTCTCATGACCTCACAAAGATCGTATCAAGAATTCTCCTTCACCATCTGATATGAAACATGAATACCACCACTGGGCACACTGTTTAATCGACTCAATTGATAAACTTTGTAACTGATCACCATAGATGTAAACTTGACCTGGATATATTCAATATTGTTGATCATCATAGCTCATTAAACTTGCTTTGACTTGGTTAGTTGAGTAACCTAATCGGTAGGTATCATCCTTAGAATAGGAACATCACCGATCACACACAACCCAGTCACTACATGAATAATCTCCTTGGTAATCTTATACGGCCTATCCAACCATAAGAACTAATCATGAACACTACTAAGAATATATATGATCTAATCGAGTTCAAAATAATTGGGTAGGTCAACTACATAATAAAAACCCTTTTCTGCTAAATGCTTTTGTTCATCCTTCAAACCTGAGTTATTACATAGTTCGGTATAAGCACTGAAGATAATACTCAAACCTAGATCTTCAATCTTGAAATGAACAATCAATATTACATCTTCAGTCAACAACACACCATAGGGTATCGAAGAAAAAGTGCCTATGGGATCATTCTCTATCACCTTCAAAGGATACAACTTGAATACTGGCCTTGGCTCCTGAGTAATCTCAACCAATACCGGGGTGTCCATAATGTCAACAATAATCAACATAGAATACAACCTCTACAACACAGAAAGATACCACTTCAGTTCAAGCACAAAATCAAAACCTTCAATTCACAAACACTTTGAATCACTTTGGAATTGCTTAGGAAAAGATCACAAGTGCTTTTCATATATTGTAGAATGCAATGTGACAAGTGAATTTCACTTTTACCCTTATAAAATCTAATTTCCAAGCAACAAATGAAAATGGTCAAATAGTATCTTTAACCCGTTGCAACCGGTTAAACATAAAAGTCACTATACCATAACAAAACCATTATGTGGTCGCATAGAATCACATGTAATACAAGATTATTCATCAAATTCCTTCATAACATCATTAACCATCTAATTATGCTAATAAATATTACCACACATGAAAATTAGGGGATAGGTTATAGATCTTACTTGATTTTCTCCCCCTTAGCCAATAGCTTTGACTTAGTCAGATGATGAAGTCTCCACACAACCTGATTTTGTGGAGTATTCTATCAATTCAGAAGACTTCAATTCACCTTTATTAACCCATGTTCTCTTCATCTATTTCCTAGTTTCTTCAACATCTACAATCTTCTTCCATTTTTCATTATCAGACCTATTCACCGGTTGACCTCCAATGGTATTCATATTCTCTCTGCAAGATCTAGAAAGATGTCTAATCTTATGACAATAAAAACATGCCATAATGGTTTTTCTCAATGGTCTAACATTTCCTCTACCATTTCTCATTCTATAATTCACTGCCATGTGTCAAAAATTATGACAAACATAATAGGTAACACTCAATCAATTGCCTTGTTGATAAGGACTCAACCAAATGGGGATACATGGCCTCTGACTGTTGATTATATCCCTGCACTCATCAGCCTTATGACCATACTTTTTGCAATGATAACAGTTACCTTGGAAAACATTAGTTCTAGATTTATAACCTACAAATCTAGGAATAGATGGATTAGGTTTAGACCTACAAAGATTAGCAGTATATCCTTCCTTGTGACAATTGAAACATATCGGTCTTTAATTCCTCTTACCATCTTTTTTGTTGTTCACCTTAGGTGTTGATTCTTATTTTGCATGGATCTCCTTTGTACCAGATGACTCACCAAATTCAAATTTATAAAACCCTAAACCTTGTTTCTCATCATTTCTCCTTTGTCTTGAGAGTTGTTCATCAAGTTTAGCAGAACTCTTGTTGAACTTGTCCAACAGATCATTGGGTGCCTTAAGTTCTCCTTTCAACTTTTCATTCTCTTTTTTCAGATTCTCATTTTCTCTTAAGGCATTAGCATTCTATTCATTTGTATCATGTAGGTGTTCTTGCAAAACAAAAAATTCTTGTTCAGATCTGAATAGTTCCTCCATCTTATATTTTAAGGTATCATCCTTAGCTTTGAGGTCATCTTTTGCAACCTTTTTGGCTTCATCTGCAACTTTCCTTTCTTCCATCTCTTAACCCATTCTCATTGAGAATTTTTCCAACCCCCTTTACATGTTCTTATTTTTCTTGCTTCAACTTGTCCACTACCTTATGCATGTCCTTATTGTCATTAGCTAGTTACTCATTCTCTGAGACCACAACCTCAACCTCAGATTCATCAGATCCACTCTGCTCAGATAGTTTTTCAATAAGATATTGATTTTCACTCAATTGTTCAACCAACTCTTGTCTCTTAGCCCTAGAAATATTCAACTAGTCTTTAATTTTCTCAATAATATCCCCAACCTCTACAAGTTGTTTTCTATAAAACTCCATATCTTCCTTAAGGATTTCACCCAAGCTATTAGGCTTCTTCAAGGGAACTAGGCTCTGACACCAATTTTTAGAATAAAAAGACACTGAGAGGGGGAGGGTGAATCAATGCAAGTAGGAAATGTACTAATTCAACCAATAATCTGATAATGCTTTTATCTAACTTGAACGCAATAAAACATGCAAGAATAACTAAGCAGCATAAGTAAAACAATTCAAACGTCCACAAAGCATAATACCACTATTTTATCAGGGAAACCCTTGTAAGAGGGAGAAAACTACTATGGGGATGACACCAACAATCTCTTCATTGCAGTAAAAAGATTTGTTGTGTTAAGAGATTACAATACCCTGTTAGGGGCTCACCTGGTTAGAAGTGATTAGTATCTTGTTAGAAGTACAGACGTACCTATTAGGATATACCTCACTAGAGGATTTAAAACTCCTTCTCATAAGTCACCCTATTAAAGGATTTATACAAAAGACCTATTAAAGTCCACCTTGTTAATGGATTTGACCCGCTAACCTATTAGAGTTAGCCTTGAGCAATGAATTGAAAAGACTGATTTGGGAATGACATTGCTTGCTTGTCAGATCCAATCCAATCTCTGAACCCTGGCACACTGATCAACCTCTATCTCTGATCCCAACAACAAAAAACATGATCATCCATACTAAATCACATGATTTATATTTCCTTTATACTAATATTCTTAAGTCAGTTAAAATTTTTACAAAAATCCACAAGTTGGCCCAAATCATTGACCAACCTCATAAAAATCAGTCCCAACCATACCTAACATGTCATCCCAAAACTTGGTACAAAAGTGTATTACCAAACACCAACAAATAAACAACTGCCTCGGTCATCTAATCATCAGGAACTAATCGAAAACTCAACCGGTTCAAACTAACACAACACCAAAATATCAACTCACACAAAAACTTGAGTTAGCTGTTGTGGGCATACATACAAACTTGTATGACTATATATATGCACTGCTAAGGATCGCACCTCTTAATGTTCTTGCAACCTTGAGCACAACTCAAAATACTTTATTATGTTACTATCTTCTTGTTCACTGGTCAAAACACTTAGCTTAAACTATTTTACCTATCCATCTAGTCGATCAATATTTGTAACCGATTCATCAAATCTGATAGATTTTCCATCAATTAAAAACTCATAACCATCAAACACTTCATCTCAACTCCAAAGTCCATCATAATTCCAACAAGATTCCATTTATATTCTTCATAAAAATCTAAGGGCTTGGCAACCTCGATCATGGTCAAACTTGCTTCAAACTTGGATAGAGCATCCAAATATGCACCCAATTTATCTATTATTCTATTATGTTTGGAATGGATATCAACTAGAATGACCTCTAACATTTTTCTTATTTCTCCTCTCCATTTAGTTTGTGTTCTCAATTTTCCCTTGTCAGAAAACAAGGAGGGCATGTGGTAACTTGTGTTACCGTGGAATGTGGTGAGCTCTACCCTTATTACTTTTATATATACTTAATATACATTGAATAGATATTGAAAAATTTTAAATGTAATGAACCTATCACTAATCATTCTATGCCTTTATTCATCCATACGCTCTCTAGGAAAAATGATTTTTATGCCATCAAATTACCTTTTCAAAAATGAATTTGAGCAAGCTAAAAAAATTTGAAATGTAATTACATGGGATTGATATGACTCTAAATTTTCCTAATAGTCTTCCCATGCTACATCAACATGAATCAAAATAGATTAAAATTTACTTACTAGAAGAGAGTCTAGCAAATTAGAGACAACCTTATTCTCTACTCCTTTGGGTTGCTTCTACAAATTATTAATTTTCATTTTTGCAACTTTGTACTCTTAACCCTATCCTTAGCTAGGTCTTGTCACATTTTGAAGGTGTCCTCTGTTGATAATCCCCATTGGGATAGAAGCATAAAATTTTCTTATTCAAGTCTGCATTCCTCAAATAAATTATCCTTCTCAATCAAGCCCTTATTTTATATTTCCGTCCAATGGCCAAATTCCTTGTGAGTTTTGTATTGTGTACTGTTAGATAGGTTTCTTGGACCACAATAGTATTTGATGGTCTCATTATTAATAGTTGGACATATAATTCATTTTTCTTTGTCAACATCGATGGATTATTAGTAGCTGGATAAAGGGACCTAATAAAAAGCACAATATTCTTTTGATCAAATGTAGATTAAATATAGAGATTTTGTACATTCAGAATCCTCATGGAACTCTATCCCTTCTCTTCTTCTTAATTTATCAAATGGAATATTCAAAGAGATATCCTATCCTTCTGAAGGAATATGTCACTATTATTTGCAATTTCCCTCCCCGTCTTGATAGTCATATTCCTCTTATCCTCCTAGTTGTAATGCTTGTTTTGGAGTAGGTTTCGCTATCCCTATTTCCTCTTCAAGATCATCACCTATGGCCCTAAACATGAACAACCAAAACTCATTAGATTCAATTAATTTTTGTTCACTCATAAATTTCTTACAATATTCCTCTCTAATATCATCAATAACATCACCACCAAGCTTGAGTGAAATCATGGAAATGTCTAGTGCAATGTCTTCAACTTGTACACCTACATGAGTATCAAACTCACTGGGCTATTGAGGTTACTCATCTACAACTTGGAATCATAAATGGGTTTCCTTGTATGGTATTTCTCAACCAGGGGAAAGAATATGCAGGGGTATAATAACCCTAAGGCTCTCTAGCATTGTCAAAGGTTGGGAACTAGAGGAGGAAGGAGAAGGCATTGATTTCTTTGAAGATTAAATAACATATGATGAAGTTGGAGGGATAGTGATTATATTTTTAGGCCAATGAAATGTGGGAGGGGCAGAGGCATGAGTGGTTGCAAGGCTTGAAATAGGAGAAATAGGATAAAATGGGTGAATAGAGGCATGTGGAGGAGAAGGTGGTGTCATTTGAGGTGGAGATTATGGAAGAGGATGAGGATGTCTAGGAACTACCTTTTATTTTGGTGGCATTGGCATCCTATCCACATCTATTTAGGTAGACCACATAGATTTCAATCTTTTATTTAAATCTTTTAGTGATTCTGAATAAGGCACATATTATATATCCTCTAACTTATTCTTGTTCTCATAATACTAAATTTTGTACCAACTCTCCTAGATCTTGAGACCTGGTAATAATTTGATATTTTCTTTACAAAATATTCAATATTTGACTGATAAACACATGTCTTACATTTTTTTATACCGTGAATGAAGAGTTCTGGATCATATGGTGTGAATTTAGTAAAAGCTAAATTATACTTTTTTAATCGACCATCTAAAAGATAAGGGGCCCTCTTTTTATTTATATGGAAATCTACAACACTGATTTGAGAGGGTGAAAATAGTTTTTGCCTATCGGAAACTCTATTTTTTTTTATTTCTCTAATTCTCATAGTTGTTATAGCACTTCAAAAAATGAAACCCTATTTGAGATAGAGGTGGGAAGGATCTGGATTTGCACACAAGAACCAAAAACCCTAATGATTGTGTGGTCCTTATAATAGAACCATGACCCCCAATTACAATCAATCTTCAATTTAGATGCTAGGTCCGTTATCCTTAATATTTTCCTTACCTTCTCTTGCAATTACCACTCCATAGGCCATCCCAACAAAGACAAAACATTCCTAGAAAATAAATTTAAAAAATAACATAGTTAGAATTAGGATAGTGTATGTCCCATGTATAATTCCATTCTTGAACATGGATTTCATCTTAAACTACCATAAGTGTAACCATAAGAGTTTCATCCCAAATCTTAAGACCATTAAACAAAAAAATATTCATAAAAATATAATAATATGGTTTTCTCCTTTCAATCATTTCAACTCAAGATGCAAATTTAATGGAAGTATCGATGCATAGTCAAATGGCCTATTCTAATATGTACTTTGAATATCAACACATAATAAAAGTGTAGGATTTTGGATAGATGTTTGGTAATCCACCCCAAATTATTAGCAAAGAACATAGTAGGAATCCTTAAAATATCTTGAAAATAAATCAAGGCAATTGTTAGTATGCACAAGAACCGAGAGGGGAGGGGTGAATCAATGTAAAAAAGTACTTAAGAAATTTCACAACTGATCTAACACAGCTAATCAACAACTTCCAAATAATGAAACATGCAACTGATAATATCAATTATAAGTAAACAACATCAAGCATCCACAAAATCATCACATATGACACATAGATTTTTCATGTGGAAACCCTTGTTAGAGGGAAAAAACCACGGTGGGGATGACACCCAGAAATCACCTTATTGCAGTAAAATATTTGCCATGTTAGGAGCTACATTACCCTTTCTAGGAGTCACCCTGTTAAAAGAAACTAGTACCTTGTTAGAAGTACCAAAAGACTTGTTAGATTCTACCTCGTTAGAGGATTTAAACCTTCAATAAATAAGATACCATGTTAATTGATTTACAATAAAGACCTGTTAGGATCTACCCTGTTAAGCGATTTAACTTGCTGCAATTGTTAGGAAACAACAACAATAATGAAATGTAGAATGGCATTACTTGCCTATCATATCCTCTCTACTCATTTTCTTTCTGATGTTCTAATAATCTCTCCTTCTTCAATATTTTATCATGACACTTGAAAATATGATCGCAACCCTACATCACATGATTTAGATCTCTTTATATAATGTGTTCTTAAGTGGCTTAAGGCCTAAAAAATTTCCATCAAAGTCGGCACAAAATATTTACCAACCTCTTTGAAATTAGTGTCAATCATACCTAATACATCATCCCAAAATTTAATATACATTTCCATAAATAATAGTTAACCTCAGATCCACCCCCTTAAATGATTCATCATGAAATTATGATCGGTGACCCATTAGGTACACTATCTTCCATATCAAAAACATAATTCACTCAAAACATCAAATTAGTTGTTGTGCTCAAAACAATAGATTACTCATACCATATGAATGTCTCCTTTATGATTGCATTGTCTTAATTTCTCTATAAATCAACCACTACCAATTAAAGAGACTGAAATTGTTCTTCATATACACCTCCTATATACCGATCAACACAGTTAGTTGTTTCTCCCTTTACCGATCATGTACAAATCTTATCGATCAATCCAATCATGTTAAATGATCATTTTTCCATCAATTAAAACCAATTATGTATCTTCTTATGACCGAACTTTAGATCTCCTCCAAAAACTACCATAATGCCAACAATTTCCCCCTTTGGCATTGATGGCAAAAAACTCTGTATAAACTCAAAAAAATTGCCATGCATAACTCTGTAAGTATTGACCTTCACTATATCCATACATACTTTGAATAATTAAAATTGTACTCCCCATTACTCGTATACATTCTCTCTCTTTCTCTATTCATACTCATATATCTTCCCCTTTTGTCAACAATGACAAAGGATCATTAGTACATACTAGAATTACATTTTATCAAAGACATCCTTGAAGTTTGTCTTCGCTAAATCTAATGACTTCTCCCATGACTATTGTAATTTCTCCATAGATATAATCTTACCATTTATTACCGATGCTAACCCCTCCATATCATTCATAGTACTCACCTCTGGTACTTAGTGTGGTTTCTGCATCTCTCACATTTTGTTGTAAAAGATGTATGGTGGGAGCTAAGTAGGTCTTCAAATCCATAAGTGTTATAATTATTTTATCTTTCTCAACTTGCATCTGCTTCACTTGGTGTGTAATATTTTTGACCTTAACATTGTAATGTGAAGTTGAACTAGTTAGGGGATCAAACTTTTCAACTGAAGCATTAATCTCCTATTGAGCTTCCTCTCTTTTCTTGTCCAGATCTTTTGTAAAAGATGTAAACTTAGCCACTTTTATAATTAACTGTCCTACCACCTATAGGATTTCCTTCACTTTGTTCACTATAACTGAAAGTGACTCTTTGTCTATTGATATAATCTCTTTCAACTTTTTAGTTCATTATTTCTCATAGTTTTCATTGCCAACTACATTGGTGCATTCTCCAAGTTAGGCACTTGATCATAAATGACTTTGGCCAAAATACCCAATTGATGAATAGGTTTGTCTTGTTTGTCATATGCCACATCAAGTATTAGATATCTAATTATATTCCTTCCCCCTTTTAGTAATCTGACCTTCTTTGTATTTCCCTTTATTATGTCTCTTTCTACATTCTCTCTAAGCTTCTCAGACATCTTCATCATCTCCTTAGGACTCATCTTGGTAATGTCAATAGTTGCTTGGATTTATTCATTTTCACATTTTTTTTTCATCTTCTTCCTCAGAACTATCAAAATTCTCTATTTTTCTCTTCTTCTATATGCTAGCTTCACCGGTTAAGAATACTTTCCTCTTCACTGACATTACATCTTCATCAATATTTTGTTCTTCACCTTTCAATTTTTCCACTTATTTTGTAATCTTTTATTCTGGTGCATCAGCCTCTGGTTGTGAATCAATAATTTGTATATGCTCAGAGATATCAAAAATAACATTGTTAATGACCTCTCTGATCTCTTCAGCTTTAGAATCTTGATCTTTTTATTTCTCTTGTAGTGATTTTTCCTTGGTTGCTGTCACAAATTTCACTAACTTTTTCCATGACCCAGTGTCTCATCTCTCACCAATTGTATTTGTCTAATAAGAATCCTTGACACTCTATTTCTTATCTTGAATTATCCTCTCATTTCTTCAACCATTACCTTCACATCCTCAGTCATTTTAGGTTTCAATAGTGCAATTTCTTGCTCCATCATTACTCTATCAACCTTCAAAGCTTCTCTCCATCTCTTGTCAACTACCTTATACAATTCCTTAGGTATTGCCTTGTATAGCTCACTAGGTACTTTGAAAAAAGTATGTAGACTCTCTACAACAACAT
Source organism: Thuja plicata (assembly GCA_018584345.1). Lineage (NCBI taxonomy): Eukaryota > Viridiplantae > Streptophyta > Pinopsida > Cupressales > Cupressaceae > Thuja > Thuja plicata. The sequence continues at coordinate 7,156,807 of MU224951.1, forward strand.
CTTCTATCTTCTTCTTATCTTCAGTGACACATGTATCAAATCACTTAACCACATTTGTCATTCTTCCATTCCCCTTAACATCTTGAACTATGCTATCAATTATAATAGCATCATCAACCTTTACAGATTTCATAGTAGGTTGCCCTACTATAACGGACTTCTTCCCACTAGCCCTTAGTTCCTTCTGTTCCTTCTCAGACTCAGTTTGAACTTCTCTTTCTTTAGCCTTATCCTTACTCTCCTTCTTGTTCTTAGAATATATATCTAGATGTCTTCATTTTCTTTCTTCTATAGGTTTTCTGAGTAGGAAAAGGTGACTCTTTTAGTAGCTTAGTCATAATAGGAGTAGTAGTAGATTGAGTTTGTTTTGGTGTCAAACTCCTAGTGACTCTTAGAGGTGAAAATTCTTCAATTCCAAACTCATATTTCTTGCCTTCAGCTAAAACAAATGTGCCTTCCTTCTCACTTTCCTTTTTCCTCCTAAGTTTATTCATCATCTCTTGTGTTATGCCACTCATTTTGGCTAGTTTATCAACTTGTTTCCTTACTTTTATTTGGATTACTGGTGCCTTCAGTTCACTATGAATTTTCAATGATGACTTCTCATATGTTCCAAATCTAAGTGTAGAAGTATCAATAGGTTTTTAAAAAAGTACATCAACATGTAAATTAACTATGTTACCATCTACTTCATAACCCATAGCTGGTACCCCATACGTTCTAGGTTGAACTGCCTACAACATACATGTATCTATATCTACTAGAAAGAAAATATTATTCTTGTACTTTTCAACTATACTATTTAGGATTCTCTCTCTTAAGTTCATTTTCCATTGAAAATATTTGAAGTATCCCCACATGAAAGTATTGAAATTGTCTCCTAATGTCCTAATGTATTTCTTAATTTTTATAACTATCAGTTGATCTTTTAACCATGTAATAGGACCTATTCCTTGAAATTGATTCTAAAATAGATGAACATACATAATAGGATTGAACCATATTTGAATGATGTATTCTTGTCTTTATTGATTTTCTCCATGTTCATGAAGAATTGTCTCCTCAACATCTGACATAAGTCATACTTTGCATCCTCTTTCACTAACAAGGGTAGTTTATAATTTTTTCCTTTTAGTGCTTCCCCTAAGTCATATCAGACTTAGTTCACCGATTGATTCTCCACATTTCCTAAATCTATGGATCTCTCAGACAACTCACAAGATTTCAATTCACCTTTATTCACCCATGTTTTCTTCATTTCACTTTTGACTTCTTCAGCATCAAGAATTCTCTTACCTTTATCATTTTCATCTTTGTTCACCGGTTGGCCTCTGGTATTCTTTCTTGCTCTGCATGAACTAGAAAGATGACCAAATTTGTTGCAAATATAAAAATCCATACATGTTTGATTCCAAGGTCCATCATTTCCTCTATCTGAACGTAATCTACAATTCATAGACATATTTCTATTATTGTGATAAATAAAACATGTAACATCTGAGTGGTTACCTTGATTAATAGGTCTCTGACTTTTGTAATCATATGATCACTGACTATTGATTCTTGCCCTGCACTCATTAGCTTTATGTCCTAACTTATTTCAATAATAACAAGTTCCTTAGAATGCATTAGATTTAGCATATTATTTATCACCTCTACCATAGGAATTATCTAATCTAGTAGTAGGACCTCTAGGTCTAACATTAGGACCAATAAGTTTAAACCAACATACATTAGCAGTACGACCTTCCTTATGAAAATTAAAACATATTGGTCTATACCTTCTCTTACCAATGTTATTGTTCACCTTGGGTGTTTATTTCTCTCCTACATTGATGTCGTTAATTCCAGATGATTCGCCAACTTTAAAGTTTTTAAAACCTAGACATTGTTTCTCTCCATTCCTCCTCTGACTAGCAAGTTGTTCATCAAGTTTAGCAAAAATCTTATTGAATTTATCCAGTATATGATTTTCAGCTTTATTCTCTTCTTTCATCTTGTCATTATCTTTCCTCAACCCCACATTCTCTCTTAAGATGTCAGTGTTTTTTTCATTTGTGTCATGTAAGTGTTCATTCAATACAATAAATTATTGGCCTGATTTGAATAGTTGCTCAAACTTTTATGTTAAGGTTTCATCTTTAGCCTTTAGGTAGGGTATCTTTAGAAATTTTCTTTGCACCCTCAACATCTCTTCTTCCTTAAATCTCTTTCACACATCATGACAAATTAACTTTCAAGCTCTCTTTACAGATTTTCCACCTCTTCTTTAAGTCCATTATTCTTATCCATCAGATCTGAAATTCTTCCTCAGATTCTTCAGACACACTACCTTCAAATAGTTGCTCAATGTAATCTTGGCTTTCCATCAATTGATCATTGAGTTCTCTTCTTTTTTTAAGGGATTACCTCAACTTTTCCTTTAGTTCATTGATTACTTTATTTGCATCCTCAAGCTACTTCTCATACATGTAACTCTCCATGATGGTTTAGAGGGATATTTTTCTCAAGCGGTTAAGCTTAATATCAAGAGGAATAATGATCTGATACCAATTGTTAGTATGCACAAGCACTGGGAGTGAGGGGGTGGGGGTGAATCAATGTAAACAAGCACTTAATAAATTTCACCACCGATCTAACAAAGCTAATCAACGACTTCCAAATAATGAAACATGTGACTGATAATATCAAATACAAGTAAATAACATCAAGCATCCACAAAAGCATCAAATATGACACATATATTTTTCACGTGGAAACCCTTGTTAGAGGGAAAAAACCATGATGGGGATGACACCCAAAAATCACCTTATTGTAGTAAAATGTTTGCCCTGTTAGGAGCTACAATACCCTTTCTATAGTTCACCTTGTTAGAAGTACCAAAATAATTGTTAGAGGATTTGAACCTTCAATAAAGAAGTTACCCTGTTAAAGGATTTATAATAAATACCTATTAGGATCTACCCTGTGAAGGGATTTAACCTGTTGCAACTATTAGGAAACAACAAAAATAATGATCTGTAGAATGGCACTGCTGGCCTATCAAATCCTCTTTTCTCTTTTGCTTTATGATGTTCTACTAATCTCTCCTTCTTCAATCTCTGATCACTTCACTTGAAAAATATGATCACAACCCTAAATCACATGATTTAGATCTCTTTATATAATGTGTTCTTAAGTGGCTTAAGACCTAAAAACCATCCATCAAAGTTGGCACAAAATATTTACCAACCTCCTTGAAATTAGCATCAATCATACCTAATATGTTGTCCCCAAATGTAATATACATTTCCATAAATAATAGCCAATGTCAGATTCACTGCCTTAACTGATTCATCATGAAATTATGATCGGTGATCCAATAGGTACACTCTCTTCCACATCAAAAACACAATTCACTCAAAACATCGAATTAGCTGTCGCGGTCAGAACCATGGATTCCTCATACCATATGAATGTATCCTTTTTGTTTGCATCATTTGATTTTCTCTGTAGCTCGACCACTACCAATTTATCTGACTAAAAATGTTCTTCCTATACACCAATCAACATAGTTAATTGTTTCTCCCTTTACCGATCATGTACAGATCTTACCGGTCACTCCAATCATATTAAATTATCATGTTTCCATCAATGAAAACCAATTATGTATCTTCTTATGACCAATATTCATATCTCCTCCAAAAACTACCATAATTCCAACAACAATATGTGGGTTGATCCCTTGGAGTAAAAAAAAAATTCATCTCATTTCAAATGAAAAGGTCTAAAAACAAGAAGCTTTCTTTTGTATGGACCCTTGTATTTTTTGAATTTTATTTCCAATTTATTTTCATATATGACATAATTTTTATTATTCCTTTATTTAAATACATCATTCATTGTCTCTTTATTACTTATGGTTGAAGATTTATAATTCTAAGCTAAAATATCTTGTGTCAGCATTGTATCTTTTGCCAATGGATCTTATCAAGTCCATGATTATTAACACATTTGGAACTAAAATTCAAGCCAAATTCAAATCCCATATGTTTCTAACTAGGATATTCTCTTTACTTTATTGTATTCCCTCCTCCATTGTGAGAAACCATACATTGGGATTGATGGATCCCTACATTCAACACAAAAGTCTTGAAAAAAATCATGATGATTATTGCCTATCCTAGCCCTTTTTTGAGAGTCAATCAACATAGGAATTTTATCAATAAATTCCTTATTAAATTTCATCTTGGATTGAGAGGAAGAGAATTTAACCATTTTGAATTTAAGGGAGTAAATATTCATGATTTTATAGAACAATTGGGCAGGGTTTGATGACTTTCAATAACTTTAAGAAATTTTACCTAATGCACATATCCTAGCTCAATTATAAAAATTTATGTTTTAAAACATAAAATTAAATCAAAATAGAGTGTAGAAGGAAACTTTTAACGTAGTATTTAATCAATTGCAAAGGAACCCTAATTTGCTTCAGAAAACCCTAGCTTTGACATTTCACAACTCAAATGGATATCAATAATAACAAAGGATCTGAGTGTGTTTATACACTTAGGTAGATTAAAAATGAAGTGAATTTAGCCTTTGATAGCTCAGCGAGCGTTCATAAATGTAGGTGGAGTTTCATATATGGAGCAAATTCTCTGATCATCATAACCGTGCAGTAGCATAAAGATCTTGGCCATTGATTTTATTCTGTGTTTGATTATTACATTCTTCACACTGCCTCCTCAAGTGGGACCCCATTTCCCCACCACCAAAATTTTTAACCAACTATTCTTACATGGAAACCATGTGTATTCAAGTGATTGGAGCCACATTAGCCACTATTGTTGTACCTTTTTGTATGACAAGGCACAAGCAAGATTTTCAATAATGTCTACGTCATCTCACATCATCAAATTGTGGGTCCCATTTTACATGTAGCATCACCTCATTGTTTTATTTGATAACAATAGGAAAAATAGAGGGTCCGTGATGGAAAAGCAAACAACTCCATCAACCCTTTCAACTATTCACTTAAAACAAAAATCTCAACATCCACATGGCGACATCACTAGGGCTTGCAAAAAATTTCTCTTAGCTCTACCAAGCATATTTTATTATAGGAACAAGGGCACAAATATCTTGACTATTTACCATACCAAGATCAACATTTTTATAATACTTTAACTTGTAAACTGTGAAGATTACACTACTAAACATTTAGGTTGATCTATGATAAGAACATAAGTGCGCAAGAACATGAACCATTGGTTTTATAGGACATGAAAAATAGATATGTTTGTATAAATAACAAGAAAACTTTTTCTAATAGGGAAACTTGAATGTTGAATGTAAATGTGCAACAATGCAACAATATTAGTCGTCCATGTGTAACAAAGTGCTCAATTTATAACTGAGAGAGTAGACTAGATGCCCTAACCAGGACAAATTCTAAGATGAGTTCAAGGATTGTAGAATAATGATACAAGGGACATAAGATGGTAACTTGAGTTTTTTATAATCATAATAACAATTTAATATCATAATAAACCCAAATAGAGTGCACCAATATAAGTATGTTAAGTCATGGAGCGTACTAGGTACGACTAGGTAAACCAGGGACTTAGAAACAAGTGGTTGTTCATTGCAATGAGTCAATAGAATTGAACCATGAATTAATTGATTGGTTATACCCTACAAGAGATCAACAAAGGTTTAGAACATATAGCATGGAATAGGCCAAACAAATACCTTAAGGTTTAGGTTTTAAGGGTTTAAACTAGTAGAGAATGGTTTCTACGTATAAATCCTAAACACACACACACAGATATATATATATATATATATATATTGATTAGAGGAAAAAACTGAAACTCCCAAAAAATGGTTCGAGTAAAATCCAACCCCGAGTTCATAAAAGGTTGTTCAACATGAATAGGGGAGGAAGAGCTACCAAACTCTCTTTTCCTGGAAATATTACAAATGTCTTACACTTTCTACCCCATGAGGGTGTATCTTTGAATAAATTAGGCCAGTTATAGTCTCTCTCACAATCTTAAGTATTGTTTCTCTCATTGAAAAATATCCTTCACCCATCCCTTTGTGTAACTCATGCAAGACTTTGTCAATTTAATCAACCTCGATAAATCTAAGAAATACTCCATTGAAATCCCTCTTAAAAATTATGTCATTGAAGGTTACATTGGGATATATTGAAACCTATAATACCTTATTTTTGTGTATCCATACCTTGTGGACACTCACTGATTTGTTTAAAAATAACCATATCTTGCACCCAACTTGAAATATGAGTAGTTACAATTGTTTGAGCATCAATTTGAAGGACTAAGATTATCTCATTTTCTACCTCTTTGTTGTCCTTTGACATATAAAGTTTTCCTTTATAGTAATGTCATCTTTTGTTACAATGGTGATTCAACCAAATCTCTTTTCCTTCATTTTTTTGCTCAACAAAAAATATTTAACACTTGGGTGAGAAACCATCAAGTAAAATTTATTTTTATAAATCAAATGCCTAAAATTTTGGAGGCTTTGAATAACATAAAAGACATGGTTTTAAATAGATGTATAACATTTTTCATTACCCTTAAGGCCTTGGCTAAAGAATGCTATGGTTTGTTCCAATCATTCATCATTTTGTTGTACAACCATAGCAAAGATTGTGTCAATCATTCCACAGGCTAACAAGGTAAAATATTTTAAAAAATAGGATTAATCAGTGTAGGAGGTACTGCTAATGCATCATTTATGCATTCAAAACCCCATTTTCCTTCCTTTGTGTAGCTAAAATGAATATTTTTTCTTCAACATAGATGTTAGTGGCTTTAAAAGATCAACAATATTTAGCATACAACTCCTTAAAAAACTCATCCTATGTATATGCCTAAAAATGGTCAGAGATAAGAAAAAATTATTGAATTCAAGACATCTGGATTAATTAAATAAAAATTAATTAATTATTTAATTGAATTAATATTTTATTATAGATGATCTCTTTCTAAAAAAGGCCTTGTAACAAGGATGTGTTCCCAAGCCCAAATCTGTAATAACACAACCCCAAAAAATAAGGTAGCACCTCATGAATATGCTACTTGATGAAGCTTATGATAAAGATGTGCTAAAATACAAATACCCTAGAAAAACTATGCCAAAATAGAGGGGAGTGGGGCATAATTTCATCTCATATTCCTCAAAGTAATAGTCTCACCACCAATGTCATCATCATAAAAAACACATCTACATGCATCACCATCGAACACTTGATCATAATAAAATAGCTCTCCCATCACGAGGATCCGCAAAATATGGTACACGTTGTCAGGAGTGATGGTCATCTCTCCCATTGGAAAATGGAAGGTATTATGGTCAGAGTGTCATCACTCGGCTATTGTAATTAATAAACCATGGTTCACACAAAATTGTAGCATCTCAAGAAAATAGTCTAGGCCGCACCAACCAATAACACTCTGCTCATCTCTGATCAAATCATATATCATCCTAAAAGGCTCAATATACTGCCCCTCATATTCAATTTCTAGAAGGAAAATTATTTCAAGTCAAACAAATCATTCAGTCAATCATTAAGTTGATTATAAGGCGTCAATCAAATTATTACACCATCTATCTACTCAGGTCAAATTTGCAGCAATCTCGTTGAGCACATCAAATTTTGTTCCTCTAGATCTTAAGGATGCAAAATCATCAAACATCATATCTTATCAAACCTGACATCAACACAAAATCAACCAATTGATTGGACTGACATCAAACAAACTGACTTAAAACATCATCATCAAATTCAAAACATCATCGAAATGAAAATAAAATATTAAAAAAATGGATTTTTACATCCAACATCAATCATAAAAACCAAAAGTTAAAAGCAATGAATTGCGGCTTAAAAGTGACAAAACACCAAAAGTGATGCAAAATTGGGAAAAAAGTGACACAATTTTAAAAGCGACTTATAAATTTAAAGTGATGAACCACCTTTCAAAAATGAGGTTTCATCTATAAAAAGCATTTTTTTTAAAGCGGCATAACACATATTGGAAGTGATGAAAAAAGGAGAAAAAGTGATGAAAGATAAAAATTTCTAGGCTTTTAAACTAAAAATGATTCAAAATGATCTAAAAATTAGCTAAATCATTTCAAAAATGATGAAATACTAAGCAAGGATCGATGACTTTCTAGAGGGCTGTAATTTGCGGGTCTCTGATGTCATCTTTTCTTCTTGAATATATGCTCACGATGTGATACCACCATTTCTTATAGAAGGGAAAAAAGGTCTCAGAGTGAAAATCCAAAAGGGTGAATGTAAAAATGAATGGTAAAATGTCTTTTTTCAACCAATTTATATCACTTTTTAACCTACTGAGGGTAAATTTTCACCAAATTTTTCAACGTTGAGGCCAACTAATTCTAAGTTTGACTGGTGCATCTTTCACATCACATTTTTTATCAGGAAATCAATCAAAATCACAAAATCACATAATATTTTGAAAAAAAGTTAAAAATTCATAAAAATGATAAAATTTGCTAAAACCACCCAAAAATCATAAAATCATTTCAATTCATTTCTTGAGGGGGCATACCATCATTAGAAATTACAAATTGTAAAATTGGGACATTTTGTTAAATCGGGGACATCAGACATCAGATTATCAAATTCTCAAATTAGAAGATCAATCGAAGCATCAAAAAAGGGATCTCATATAAAAAAAAAACATATGTAGTTATCATCGTCAGTGGGACAACATCATCAATCCATCAAATCAATCAAGTTAGCATCATATCATAAAAAACTGTCAAATCAAAATTGGATATCAGATTATACTTTGAAACAACGCACTTTGCACGTTAATTCAAAGAGGGGTAAATGTATACGACTAAAAATGCTCAAAGAGAGAACACACTTAAAATTAAATCCATTTGGCTTAATTAAATCAAAATTGATTAATTGTGCAATTGGATTAACATTTGATTATATAATTAATTAATTAATTCTAACATATTCATATATCATACAAGGCTAATTTAATTAATTCCTCCTAAAACTGTCTCACCTACCACTACAAGAAAAAATTCAAATTAACAAATGGGAGACAAGGAACAAGTGCACATGGATCAGTAATAGGCTTTGCTATCTTGACCATTCATTCTTGAAAGGGAATCTTGACCATTTAAATGGGACACACCATCAACCCCTAACCCTAATAATAACTTAAATAGGGTTGATCAAACTCACCCCCAAACCTTGGGAAATCCTATAAATAGGATGCATTCTCAGATTAAATCATTCACCTACTTCATAGTAATTGTATTATAGTCATTTTAGCTTAGAATTATCATTGGAGTAATATCATAATGTTGAATTTAGTTTGTATCATGCTTATTTTAGTAAATTTCTCTTTTTTCTTGACCATTTAGCTTAGAATTTGCATCAATTGTACCATAGATCCATAAATTCATCATAATTCTTAGTTTTTAGGTTGTCACTTGAATCTAATTTGTAGTCAAGAGCATTAATCAAGTCCCTAGAATTAGAGAGAAATACAATGCTCATGATTATTTTCAATTCATTGATTTAAACTAGTTTTATATCTTGATTTGAGTTGAAAGATCGTACTAATGTCCTATATAGGTTTATGATACACGAATTAAACACACACACACACACACACACACACACACACATACATTGTTATTAATAACTGAGGGGGGGTGAATCAATGGCCTCAAAAATTAATCCTTAAATCAACCCTTAAAACTTATTACCACTTTTAAGCTTTCAGTTATACTCAGTCCTACAAGATGAATGACTTGAAATACTTATAACAATTTACTACTTGTGGAATGCTTTGTAAATCCTTCTTCTCTATGTTTACCGATAAGTAGTTAACTATTTACCGAAACACAGTAAATATGCAGAGTATACCGATCAATCTATAATTTCATATGTGAAATGTAAAACACTAAAGTAATGAAACATAAACACATAACACATGGATTTTTTATGTGGAAACCCTGTTAGGGGAAAACCACTGGGACCGGTACCCCAAATTTTCACTCTTCTGAAGTTAGCTCTGTTAGGAGCCAACCTTGTTAAAGGTTACAAACACACTGTTAGGTGTGACCTTGTTAGGGGATTTAAAAGATAGTTTGTCACCTAGTATCTGACATATAATGCTACCATCCTTGATCAAACACTCACTTGGCCTGTCAATAGGTATCGGGCATATTCAATGCTACTTTCTATGATCAAACTTTTTGATACTCCTTGGGATGTATCTCAATTACAAAAGACTTTTAAGTCCTGCTCGGTTAAGAGACTTGATGCATTAATGGTTAAACTAAAACGTTAATGATCTGTTCACATATATAACTTGAATTGCAGATTTTCAGATCTATTGTTAATGGATTACCTTTATGATCAATATAATCAATTCTATACCTTTGCTCCACCCTGTTCTGCTCTATGATGTTGTCTCACTGTTCGTTGGTGTCTGCAGAATCTAGCTCTTTCCTCAGCTTGCTGATCAGGTCTGAAAGAATACTTTATTCTCCTTCAAAATCTCTTTAGCATATTTCCTCTTTTCTCTTCACCACACAATTTTTTTTTTAATTGGGTTTGTCTCTTTATAGACATGATTCATCGTTTCTTGGCTTTCTTGATTCTTGGCATGATCCACAATTCTTGCAAATTAGATTTAAAGAAAACTACAATTTTATCTCGTAGAGATCTTCTTTCCAATTGGACAAAGTAGCTTTAAATCCATTACTTTTCCTCAGCTTTATCTAGTCGATTAAAACAATCATAAGTATCAATTAATTCTATTTATAGCTCTTGACAGCTAAGCATTTTTTCATTTATGAACTCTCTGTTCTGTCGGTCAACACTTCAGTTAGTCATCAGTGATAAGTGACTATTCCATTAGTGTGACTTCAGTTGTCATCAGGATCTCCGTCCTTGTATTTTCCATCGTGCAACACTGTAATTCTTTCCTTTGGGTTACTCTATACTTTGCTCATTGGGAAACACTATGACTTTTCTCATCGGTAATGTTGTGCATTTTCTCGTCGAGTAACACTATGACTTTTCTCTTTTACTCTGACTGTCAGTGTGCACTCTGTCGGTGTATACAGTCACTTTGTGAATACTTGACTTGTATGCATTACTGATAGCATAGCCTCTGATTCATCGATTCTTTGAAGTCTTTGGCAGTATGTCCATGACCATACAGATTATATCAAGTTTACATCAATGATAATACAATACATTAACTGATTTAATGCCTTGCATGGTCATCAAATTAATATCTTCAAACATTCAATCAGTTATAGTTCATCAATCTCTCCCTTTGGCATTGATGCCAACACACTAAATTATCACACTATATTACTGATAATACAATATGAAATATAACAATTGAAGTTCATCAAACTACCAATCTTATGTACTATAACCGATACAAATATATGATCATCGGTAAGTTCATATAACTTAGATTTGATTCATGCAACTTTCTTTCTATCTTCAATCCCTTTACTAGATATATATAGAACCTTTCTTTCTCTGATGTGATGTGTTCTCCTTCTATGTCAAACTCTCTCCCTTTCACTATTCTCCTTTCTTTTGATGTCTCTTGTTAGCAATTATTTCTCTTTTTATGTACTCTCCCTTTCTTGTTACATCTCTCCTTCTGGATACTGTGATGGATATAATCTCTCCTTGATATATAATCTCTTCCTAAAGTGATAATATTTCTCCCTAAGGTGATAGGAAGTGATAATGGATATAATCTCTCCCTTTGACAGCAATGCTAAACAAACTTTTGACAGTAATGCCAAACGAATCCTTTCTATTCATAATATATTCCTTGAATTTCCCAATCCATCGAAAATACAATAACTCTGGTGCTCAGAGTAGATAAATACCTTAATATATATAGATTTATCTTTGAAGTCCATTTCTTTGCTTGCATCAACATGAATGATATTCTGATAATATGCAGGTTGATGCAGCCTTCTAGTCATTTTACTGACCAGTAGACAAGGGTTTGACCCCTAGTCTTTTCTCAAGTATTCAAATGCATCCTTGGGCAGTGGCTTGGTGAAGATATCAGCCAATTGTTCCTGTAATTGCACATACTTAAGTATCACCTCCTTTTCTTGAACTTGTTCTCTCAAATAATGATACTTGATGGCAATATGCTTTGTTTTAACATGCATGACTGGATTTTTGGAAATGTTTATTGCACTTGTATTATCACAATAGATAATTACTGGTTCAATAATTTTCATATGCATACCTTCCAATAACTATTTCATCCATGCAATATTTGAGTAGTTTGCAGTAGAAGCAACATACTCTACCTCTGCAGTAGACTAAGAGATGCATCCTTGCTTCTTGTTGATCCATGTGACAAGTATGTCACCCATAAAGAATGCTCCTCCAGTTGTGCTCTTCCGGTCATCAATATTTCCAACCCAATCAGCATCAGTAAAGACCTTAAGTTCAAATTTTCCTTCTCTTTTATACCATAAGCCATATTCCTCGATATTCTTCAGATATCTTAGGATTCTTTTCACAACAGTCATATGTGATTCTCTAGGATTAGTAGAAAATCTAGCAACTATTCCTACTGCATGTGCAATATCTGGTCTAGTATGTACAACATACATGAGTTTTCCAATCATGGATCTATACAAAGTCTGATTTACCTCTGATGACTTTTCTTCCTTTGTTAGCTTGCATCTAGTTGTCATCGATGTTCCAACTGGTTTGGATTCTTCCATCTTGAATATTTTCAGTACTTCTTTGATGTATTTGGATTGTGTAATGAAAATGTCTTCATCTTATTGCATGATCTATAGACCAAGAAAGAACTTTATCTCTCCAAACATAGACATCTCAGACTCTTTTCTCATTTCATTTGCAAATGATTTGCATAGCATATCATTGCCTCCAAATATGATGTCATCAATAAATGTCTCATAAATCAAACTGTTAGCATCAGTATCTTCCTTCAAATAAAGATTACTATTTTCACTAGTCCTTACAAATCCAATACTTATAAGATAGAAATTAAGTCTTTCATACTAGGCTTGGGGTGCTTCTTTGAATCCATACAAGGATTTGTGAAGTCTACATACCATGTCCCTCTTGTCTGGATCAACAAACCCTTCTGGTTGTTCAGTGTATATCTCTTCTTCAAGTATTCCATTTAGGAATGTAGACTTGACATCCATTTGATATACCTTGAAGCCTTTACATGCAGCATAAGCAAGTAATATTCGTACTCCTTCTAGCCTAGCAATGGGTGAAACGGTCTCTCCATAGTCAATCCCTTCTTCTTGTGCACACCCCTTGCATACTAGTCTTGCTTTATTTCTGGTGACTTCTCCATTCTCATTCAGTTTACCTGAATATCTATTTTGTACCGATGACATTCTTGTCATCTAGTCTCGGTACAAGTTTCCATGTCTTGTTTTTCTCTATATGCTCAATCTCCTCATTCATATAACTAATCCATTCATCATTATCAAGTGTAGCATTGACAAATTTTGACTCATAATCACAAATAAGACATCTTGTATTTAGAGACTTACTTCTAGTTCTCATACCAGCCTTCTTTTCTCCAATGATCTGGTTCTGTGGATGGTTCCTTCTGACATATCTGGAAAGTACAGGTTCAACTCTTTGTCTATCAGCTTTATCATCATTTTTTCCTTCATTTCGTTCTCCATCGCTTTGTGCACCTTCTTGAGCAATGTCTTGATTGTCGATATTTGTAGCCTGATGCTCGGGTGCAATGATCTGTTGCTTGGGAGATCTACATAGTTGGTTGGGTAGAGTGTCAGGTTCTTCATTGTATACAAACCTATTATAGTCTTCTGGTTCTTTTGTACTTTCCTTTTCATTCTTCTCTGCAAATTCATCTATCTTTACATTTGCACTTTCAACAATTTTGTTAGAGGCTTTATTTAGACATTTATAAGCCTTGCTCTTGGTGGAATACCCTAGAAAGATTCCTTCATCACTCTTGGAGTCAAGTTTTCCATTTCTATCATCTTTTAAGATATAACATTGACTATGAAAAAATTTGAAGTAACTTACATTGGGTGTGTAACCATACCAAAGCTCATAAGGTGTCTTCTTGGTGTCTTTCTTCAATTGTACTCTATTTAATGTATAAGCAGCAGTACTGACATCTTCCCTCTAGAAGATTTGGGTGATCCCTTTCTCTATCATCAATGTCCTTGCACAATTAACAATGGATTTGTTCCTTCTTTCAGCAATTCCATTTTGTGGTGGTGTTCTTTGTGCAGAGACCTGTCTTTTGATTCCATGCTCATTACAAAAGTTAGTGAATTCATCTGAAATAAATTCCCCTCCTCTATCTGATCTTAAACATTTTAATTCTTTACCACTTTGTTTCTCAACCATTTCCTTGTACAATTTAAACATCTTGAATGCTTCTGATTTATCTTTTAGAAACGTGACTGTCATCATTCTAGAGTAATCATCAACAAAGAGAATAAAATATCTATCTCCATAATAACTCTTTGTCCTCATAGGTCTACATAAATCAGTATGGACTAATTCTAGAATGGTATCAGATGTATGGGTTTTACTTTTGAAACTAGACTTTTTCATATTACCTTTTTGACAATTCTTACACATGATATTTTTGGGCTTAACCATCATCGATAAGCCTCTTTCATTTTTATTTTTTCTTATCTTTGTCATGTTGTCAAAGTTCACATGACACAATATTTTGTGCCACAACCATATGTCTTCATTTCTAGCCATTATGCAAGTGGTGTTAGTATCATTCAGATAGAATAAGTTACCTTTTGTCTGCTCACCAGTACCAATCAGATTTCCTGATTCATTGAAGATCTTTGCCTTCTTATTTTTAAATGCTACTCTGTGACTTAAATTATTCAACTAAGAAACACTCAATAGATTATAATTCAATCCTTTTACCCAATAAGCATTTTCACATTTATCAGGTTATTCAACATTATAGTTCCTCTAACTTCAACTGGACAAGGTGTATCATTACCCATTCTTACTGAACCACCATTGTATTATTCAAAAGTCTCAAAATTTTTCTTGTCACCAGTCATGTGGTGAGTACATCCACTATCTATGATCCATACATCATTTTTACCAACTTTAGATATGAGTGTAGTTTCTACATACCTTTCTTTGTCATCATCTGAGTCATCTTTTACTGCCACAAACACCATCTCGATGTCGTCCTCAAATTTGGTGTCAGTATTATCATCTTTGCATTTTGCTAGGTAACTGGCCTTCTTTCCTTTGTCCTTGTACTCTCGGGTATCTCTTCTTTCTTATTGTCGATAGCTTCTGTAATCACCTATGTCAGACTTCTTTTCAAATGATCTGTCATTACTTATGTCATCTTTTCTCCTGTTAGGACATCTTGCAGCAAAGTGTCAAATCTCTTTACAATTAAAACAAACAAGTGACAATTTATCTTTGTATTTACCTTTGCCTCTCTGCATTCTTCTATTCATAAGTACTTCAATTTCATCAAGATCTTCTTCTTCACTTTCACTATCACTATCTTTTCTCATAGTGTGTTTATGATTTGATTTACTTATTCTCAAAGAAGATTTGAATGCAGACTCTATGTTTGGTAAGACACTATTATCAAAGTTATTCATCTCAAATTAAATCAGTCTTCCAATCAAACTGTCTAGAGTAACATTGCTATTTTCTACTGCTCTCATTTCTTGAATGGAAGATACTCTAATAGCATAAGTAGGCAGTAAGGTCCTTAGAATTTTACTTACCACTGTATCTTCTTCTAGTGCACCTCCAACTCCTCGAATAGCATTGACTACCTCTTTGATTATTGTGTTGTACTGTGTGATGTTTTCACCTTCTTTCATTTTGAGATCATCAAACTTTCCTCTAAGGCTTTCTCAGGGTAATCTTTAAGAAACCACCCTTTCAAAAAAGGTGTAAAAAACTGGCGAATTTTAGAAAACTACAGAGGAAATTATTAATTTTATTGGCAAAATTTTTGTTTTTGCCAATAATAAAAATAATCTCAGTTGGCGAATAAAAAAAGTATTTATAGTATAAAAATATATAATGGCGAATAAAAAACAATATGTATAGTATAAAAAATATATATTGGCGAATAAAAAATAGTATTTATAGTATAAAAAATATGTATGGGCGAATAAAAAATAGTATGTATAGTATAAAAAATATATATTGGCGAATAAAAAATAGTATTTATAGTATAAAAAATATATTTGGCAGATAAAAAAACAATATTTATAGTATAAAAAAATATATGGGCGAATAAAAAACAATATTTATAGTATACAAATATATATATTGGCGAATAAAAAACAATATTTATAGTATACAAATATATATATTGGCGAATAAAAAACAATATTTATAGTATAAAAAATATATATTGGCGAATAAAAAACAACATTTATAGTATAAAAATATATTGGCAAATATTCAAAACATAGCGATGGGACTATGTGTCAAGTTGGGTGCTACGTGTCATTTACTGATAGGGATGACCATTTTGTGAGGAAATCTTGCATAGCTTTGACAGACTAAAAGGAGGGTCGATGGCTAAAGGTTACGAAGATACGCAACGACCCTGTTGAAGGTAAAAGGCATGCAGATTCTATTTGATCGGATGGCTCACTTAATGACTTAGTCTCAAGATGATCAAAATCTAAGAAGAAATTCATTAAGTCTGAATGACGCATGTCCCTGTGGTGACGTGGGTTTGACTAACATGAAGGTGACTGCAGATTAAAGAGTTAAAGGCTTAGCATTTAAATATTGAACTTCAAACTGCAAATTGCAATTAATTATTAATGAGACTTATTGATGCCAAGATTTTGATTAGACATTAAAAAGGATAATTTGTACGAGATATGAGCTATGATTCGTAAACATTCATTATTTTTCTTTTTGGTGTCAAGTCACCTTACGCAAAACATTCCTTCATAATTTAATGCGGCTGCAAAGTTGTTAGTTCAAAATTTATAATTGCAGCTAGGATATGGTGGTTCCGAGCACACGCTGGCAATCTGCGTAACTTGAGTAGTTACATAATCCAGGCCAAGATTTTGATTAGACATTAAAAAGGACAATTTTACTGGAAATGAGTTGTGATTCATCAACATTCATTATTTGTCTTTTCGACTTCGGAGCCAAGTTACGCAGGGTACAAAGGCAGATACAAATGTCTGCAATTTTTTTTTATTGATATTCATTAATTTCCTTTTCCGTGGCAAGACACCTTACGTGAAACATTCTTTTAAAATTTATTGTGCCTGGGAAGTTGGTGATTATTTTCTTTATATACTCTGCGGTAGTGAAATTGCAGAACATAGTGCGCTTTCTAAATTTCTAAATTTGGAATCTTGGAAGACAAAAATTCAGAATGGGTCTTCCAGTAGCTGAGGGATCATCAAATGATAACCCAAAACCTATTATCCAACCAAATTTGGATATGGAGGAGGAGATTTAGTAGGATCTCCTTAATCATCCTATGTCTGTAGCATGGGATCATGCTACCAGTTACGCCAGATACCAAAGCGACATGTTCGAACTTGAAGTAGAACATGACAAGGTGGAGATGCACACCATTTTTGACGATCATGGCTTCAACTAGGAGAGGTTCCAGGAGAATATGATCCAGTTATTTTCTGGTCTGCGCATCGACTAATCTTTTTTTCTTTGTGGATATATACAAATTAACATATTAACAAATTACTATTAGTCTATTAGTATTAGGATATGTAGGAGTTGACTGTCGGACTAGGCTTTTGTAATCTCCTCTAAAATTTTAAAACTTCAATGGATCTTAGGAAAATTTTTGTTACTTGTAGACTTGTAGTTGTAATTTGTAAATACAAAATTTGAATGTACTTTTCATTTTGGTTTTAACTTTTGGAAACGGTTGCAAGCTTGTCGCTTCTCCTTCTGGGGAAACCACAATCGTTCTGAACTTCAGTCACTCACTACTCAGTGAATCTCAATCAGTGATTTAGTTACCAGTATTATGTATACCTAAATTCCTAATACCAATTTTTGAATTCAATAGTAATACTGTAAGTGTATACATATGAGAACTAGAACTAGAACTAGAAGACTCTTTTTCAAATAGTGTTACAGGTTACTATTTTTAGTTTTACGCGAATCATGATTAATGAAATTGAACAATAGTTTTATAAATTGAAAAATGTGTAAATTGAATTTTGAAGTATCTGTGAGTGTGACTGTGAACTATGATTCTGTATAAAATTATAAATACCTATATGTATTAACTGATTCAGAATGCTAAATCACAAATCCATGATTCACTTCACTGACTGAATGAGAAGTATGACGCTTCTAAAATCTAAATCCCACATAGCACATTGAAATTTGGAACCCACTCCAAGCTTTGAAGTTACTCCCGACTATTTCGTAACTTCTCAAGAGTTAACTTATTATGATGGTGATGGGTTCTGAAGTTAGGTCTCGATGTTTCATAACTTCTCAACAGTTAATTTATTATGATGGTGATGGGTTCCGAAGTTACGTCTGGCTGTTTCGTAACTTCTCAATGATTAAGTTATTTTTTATGGTGATTGGTTTTGAAGTTACGTCTAGTTGTTTCGTAACTTCTCAATGGTTAAGTTATTTTTGATGGTGATGGTCTCCGAAGTTACACCTGGCTATTTCATAACTTCTAAACGGTTAAATTTTTATGATGGTTAAGGGTTCTAAAATTCTGAATTACTTGGTGTGTAACTTTGTAAGTTGTTGAAAAGTGAGAGTAATTTGGAATAAGAACCTAGGGTTAGATGTATAGTTAGTGTAACTTCATCCAAATCTATGATGGAAGTGACAATTCTGAGTTGACAACTTGACAGTGACACTTTTTTGAAAAAGGTAATTACTAATTTCATGTGTGTGTACTAAGTCACGATGGTGATGGGTTCCGAAGTTAAGCCTGGTTGTTTCTTAACTTATCAATGGTTAGGTTTTTATGATGGTGAGGAATTATGAAGTTACGGCTAGCTATTTCATAACTTCTAAATGGTTTAATTATTATGATGGTTAGGGGTTCCAAAGTCTCGACTAACTTTGTGCGTAACTTTGTAAGGTGTTGAAAAGTGAGAGTTGCATGTCATGGGGAAAGTACCAAAGAATGGAATGTTTGTAGAGCTTTGTTAGGGTTTCTTGGCCATTTGTGACCTAGGGTTAACCATTAGATGTATCGTTAGTGTAACTTTGGAAACACGCCAATTATTTTCTCTCAGATCGCCCCCAAATCGATGCTAGAAGTGACAGTTGACAGTGACACTTTTCTAAAAAAAGTTAATTACTAATTTCATGCGTGTGCGCTTGATGAGATTTTAATTTTTAATAGAGTAGGTGGCCTGGTGGCTGGTTGTGAACTTGTGATTTTCTTATTAGTTATTAAATACAGTTCACACTTTACAAAGCATCCTTAATTTTCAGAGTCGAAGAGCAACAAAGAGTTGAAACCTTTAAGTGCAGAAAAGGAGCTTACTGCTTAGAGTTTAGTATACATAAAGAATGGAAGAACAACGATCTCCTGATGTTGTTGTAGAACCAACAAAGATTTTTCCTTCAAGAACAAAGAGGCAAAACATATACGCTAAAGAATGGATGAAACTTTTTCCTAGATCCTCAAATTTGCAATTAGCTAACGCTTATGAATGGAGGGACCCTTATGTGTTCTGCGGGGATGTTGTCTGCCCAAACACAACTGGGTATGAGCTCTTCATGTATTTCTATAACAATAGATTGAGAGGCCCTCTTGTTTCAAATCCATGGTAGAGGAACTTGGGGAATTTGATAGTACCTGAGGTATTTTTGGATATAGACCTCATGAAAGCGCAAATTGAAGCATACAATTTAGTGACACAAGCTTTCCATAGGAAGGACAAGTCTATACTCTACATGTTAGATAGAGAAACTTTTATTCAAGCTTTCAAGATTTAGGGAGATATGAGCGTGGATATTGACCTAATAAAAGAGGAGGCCCTGTTTCATAGACAGAAAAGTTACTACACTAGAAAGGTTATGAGGAAGCATATTCCTAAACAAATTAAAGAGGCAGGGTTGTTGTCGAAGAAGGTTGTAGATTCATTTGATATTAAGATTTTTTTTACCTATGTCCAGAATACCATCTATGGTCTAATGAAATTTATTGGAATAGATGGAGGTTTGACAGTGACTCCTAACATTTATGTCATGGCTACAGATGTTCAGGACCTGTACACCAACAAGGAGTTTGATTATGTGGGGCACATAATCAATGTAATGCACACTGAGTTGATGACGACAAAGACTGATTTTAAAAGCTTCAAGTTCAATCTCTACTCCATGCTGATGCACTTGATCCTCTATTGCAATATTGGCTACATCAACCTAGAGTTCATCAATGAGACCGAGAATGCAGGAGGACCTATTTCGCTTCAGCTCTGGATCAGGTTATGGGATAGAAGTCACCATTTCTCTAATTCCATTGTTTTTTATAGTGATTTTGTGGATCCAATAATGAACATGTTAGGTATTGTGAGGAATAGATTTCCTTTACTAGTTAGAAAATTGCTTAGACCCCTAGCATTTAAAATTGACAATGAAATTAACCACAATTGGGGTGATGTGTTTTTTTAAAGAATTTTTCTATTATAAGACTGTATGCTTGCCCTCAACCTCCACACTTACTGCCAAAATATGTTCCAGAAAGATTGGCAATAGTAGAATTCCTATGGCATCTTATCATGATGGATAGAGAACACTTAGGCCCTAAAAGACATAAGGGAACCTTTCTAGTAAGGAGGTTCCAAATAGGGGATTTCTCTATAGGTAAAGATGTTGTGGACAAAATCCATGAATTCCTGA
>MU224951.1:7203471-7220266 GCA_018584345.1 Thuja plicata
ATCAATACATTGTGCAGGTTTTGGAGTGCTGGGGTTTTTTACCGAAAGGTTTTCCCCAGGGTATATCATTGTGTCATTCTCTGTTTTCTGTATGCATGGTATGTGGTTGCAATATCTTTGTTAAATTAGTTAATGAATCTGTAATTGTAAGGATTGAAAAGAATTTGCACAATACTTTCCTATAGAGATTAGCGTAGGAAGCTGTTTCCGCACCTAAGTTTCCTTACAACCGACACCAGCATCAGAATGTGGGCAGAAATGCAGGCCCTAGTAAAAATGATGTATATCCAATGAACGGTCGGAGACCCATTGGAGATCAATATTGGCAATTTTTAGATTCTCAAAGCTGCTTGCTTCTCCTACTCCATGCAAGCCCCAGAACTTATTCTTACTCTGGCTGCACACTACAATTCATGTATCCAAGCCGTCATGCTTGCTGCCTCAAGCCTGACCAGATATCCAACCCCGATGGTGTCTTTGGATGCTGCAAATTTTCAGGTAGGTCCAGGGATTCCCCAATTTGATGAAGCATCCATCCTCACCTGGTCCATGGCCTTGGGAGAATTTCTAGAACTGGAACACATGGCTTGACATTATCTGAACAACAATTGGCGTAAGGTGCCAAGGAGGGACTTCAAGAAGATGAAGTTAGAAATCCCCTAGACTGAATTCAAAGAAAGTATACAAATGGAGATTATTTCCCTAGAATTCTCAGCATGGATGTACTACTTCTTGTTGGGCATCTCCTCTAGAAAAAAATATTTTGATTAGGCCACAATCATCTCAAATCATGTGGACTCCTAGTTCCTCCAGATCACCCGGACCTCTAAATTTTACATGACATCCTATGTTCTCTAGGCTCTGGCACAACAATGCCCCATCATGAATGGGCTACTTACAGTAGGTGTACTCGGGGTTGGCCCAGGCCAGAATGCTCCCTGGGATTATTTCCAACAAGTCCAATGGGAGGCTAGTTTCCTCAGCTTCTGCTAAGTAAATGATGCCTTCATTTACTACAACCTCCTCACACCTACCCAGGGTTCCAGATACTACCTCTCTAAGGAGGCAATGTATTTGGTCAGAAGTTATGGCCATTATTACATTCAGTTTCAATAGCACACCTATATTCGGGTGAGTGACTTCTCTGGGAAACCCTATTTGTTACCCAAGCATTATGGGAACAAAATTATTCTTTTGGAATAATGCTGACAGATCTTGGATCTGCACAAACTCTTCATGGTGAAGAAGGTAACAAATGTCCCATTCCCAATCACCTATGGGAACTATTCTTGTATTCTGGCATCGGCTAAGGAGGTGGACAGCGAGCTTAAAAGTTTGGGATTAATAGAATTCTATCTGGCGTGGAAGAACTTTGATCCGCTAGGCAAAATAGCAATGACACTTACGTGGGTATCAGAGCCCCATGCATTTCACATGGAGGATTTTTGGGAAGATTTCCAGGATGACTTCGAAGTTTGGAGCTGACACTTCGTCTGGATGATAATGGGGATGATGGAGAGGTTGAAGCTTCAAAAGTTCCTGAATGACTTCTCGGATACCGAGTCCACTATGGACCCACAATATAAAGAAAAGGGAGTAGACAAAATGGCTCTCCCTCCAGTAGACTGGAATTCCCAGGAAGTTCCAACGATTGAGGATCTTACCCATGACATTGTCGAATGAAACCATGCATGTTTCAAGAAGGCATGCCCAACAAGCACATGTAAATTTGGACCATTTATGCGGGGCTCAACTTCTGGGGATAGAACCTCCTCGCAAGGGGAGGATAAAGGAAAAAGGATAATGGGGACCCTGTCACAAACCTCATCTACGACCCCCACAATGGAGAAAATGCAAGAGACACTGGTAGCCACCCAATAGATGAAAGAAAAATTGATCACCCAGCTGGCCACCCCAATACATATGACTGGACCTGTCCGTCCTGCCTCTTCCCCTTCACTGGCAGCATTAATGGTCTGAGAAATAGGGACTAGGGTGGAGGAGGAGCGGGCAACTATGATAGATGCATGACCCCCTTTGGTAACTAGGAGAAAGAAAAAGAAGACTAATCCTTAGCCAAAGGTGGAACCTGAACTTGGGATGCCAAGCATCTAAGAAATACAAATTATTTCTTCCGACTCCCCAGAGTCAGACACAAGACCCGAAGATATCCCAGAGACCTCCCCTCCACATGAATTTGATGATGTATTTGGGACTGATGAATTTTGGAATCTACAGGGAGATATCACAAAGTTGGTGGAAGAGATCACTGCACAGGAAGAAGAATTCCCAGAACAAGAAGCTATCCAAGACCAGGAAGCCTGGGTAGAAGAAGAAAAAAAACAAGAACAGGTAGACATCTTTAATGTCCAGGAGATACAGATTAAAAGGACCATGGAGAGCAAGCAAACATAGGACAAGCAAATGACATTGGTTGGGGAAACCAAACCCACGGGATCAACTGTAACCCCAACTGCCATGCTCCAAATTCTGCCTCCAAGGGTAACATTTGGTGAGGTAATCACAGCGGCCCAAATGCTGAATCTTGGCCCACTACCTCCACCACCTCTATAAAATTCACTAACAAGAGAAAATATTCCAGCAGAAGAGGCTAACAAAGAACAACATCAAGGTGGGGAGCAGAACCCTGGAGAAACAGATGTTGATCCAAACAATGCTAAGGGTGCAAACACCGGGGCAAATGATACAAGTACTACTGAGATAATTATTACCGGTGAGCCTGACAATGCAGGAAAGGAGTCAAAAATGACTCGAAATACAGGGGAGACACAACAAAACCCTGGAGGGGAACTACAGGAACAAATTCTAGCTACAAGGCCACCCCTACCACCACAGTGGTTGGTGGAGTCCTGAAAGAGGAAGGCCCCAGTAACACCCAAGGCCCATCTCTGCTTGGCGGAGATGATGGCACAGACGCAGAATCCTCCCAAGGCCAATAAAGCCCAGACAGTCCATACTCTTCAGATTGGGCTGGGCGGAGATACAGTTGCGGTGATTGAAACACCTTCCCCAAACATAGATGAAGAAATGACAAAGGCTGATGAATATGCCATCACCAAAATATCTCTGGGGAAGAGAGGGAAACAAGGTGAACTGGACCTGTTAAAAGAAGCGACCAAGGCGGTAGAAGCCTGCTATGAAAAGGAGGCCCAGAAATTTAGGGTGGAAAGGGAAAAGAATGCAAACCTCATGAGGCTGCTAATAGAGCTTGCGTAGCCCATTACTGCCATTTCCCCAAAAACCTCCACATCCAGGGCACCGCTCCCTCAAGGTGACATAGATTCACTATGAGCTATGAAGAGAAAGGCCCATGCAGTTGATGAATAGGTTACTGAACAGGTGGGAAATGTTTGACATTTCTTAGTATCCACACTCCCAGACTTATATGCGGCCAACAATACCCTACACCAGGCTGAAACTACTGTCTCCATCTGGGAGGGAGACATTTAAAATTATGAAGCATGGAACACTAAGTTGGCAGAGCTCATTGGTATCAGAGAAGAAGTTGTCTCCAAGGCCAGAATTTTGGGAGAGGAGTCTTTTGACTTTGTCCGGAGCCAGCACTCCAGACTTGACCTCACATTGGAGGTGATCGAGCAACTGGTAGGGGCCCTGCGTGACGAGGTTCAAGAGGTTCAACATTCTTTTAATTTATATAAGTCATTCATTTTGAAGGTCTCTAAAGTTGATCCTTTTAGTACTGAAAGATGTACTCTAGAGGAATATGTCATGGGAAAATTTGACGAGCTAATGGAATCTCGGTATAGATCCCTGGAGGGAATAGATGGAGCAAAAATGACACGAATAACTCGCATGGTGCTCCAAGGTCACGACGCGGCAAAGATGGTCACAGAATTTAAAGCAAATGTTCCAGATCTCAATGAGCAGGTAGAGGTGGCCAAGTACCATTAGGCCGGCCTCAAGGATATTGATGAGGATGGAATCACCCAACTCCTGGAAACCTTCAATGATACTAAGGAACAATAAAATTCTCTAGGTTCTAGAGGTGATCACCATAAGATGTATTTTATATTTATTCATTCTTTGGGAGTGCAAGCTTCTGAATCCCAGAGTTCCTGATCCAATAGTTTTGTATTCTTTCGGTGACCAGTGTCCCAGTTCTTGAAACTAATCGGTCACTTTCAAAGCAATTAATAAGGATGTCGGAAGGTGGGCCGCTTTTCCATTTATGAGGCATGTAGCCTTGATCCCTGGGGGATCATATTTCTTCTTTTCTCCCTCTGGTTCTCTTCTTGAGGCTGATTCTTCCACTTCTCCTTTCTTGTCGCATTCTTATGACATGTCAGACCTTCTCTATCTCGAGGTCTTTTGTAGCGTGGTGCAGGTAGTACCGGCCACCAGAAATTATATTATATTGGTTGAAGTGTAAGTGAGTCAGGTTAGTTTTAGGGCAAGAGGTGTATAAATAATAAGTCTGACCTCATTCCAAGGGTAGGCAAAATTGATGATTTTGCAGTCCATAGCTATAGCATTTTCATTTTTTCAATTCTTAGTTGCAGAGCTCAATGCTCCTTAGTGTTAGAAGCTCTCAATAGTTAGATGCTCCCTTGGAGCTGCCATTATTTTATGCACCAGTGTTGGCTAGAAGCATGTTAATGAAGAAAGAAGGATTCTCTCAATGATGTTGTTAGCATTCTGATCTTTGGATTAACGTTATTTTTGTGCTTTATGTTCCTTATGTCCCTTGCTCTAATATTTTAAGTAGATTAACGAACTTCTTTTCCCTCTCTATTGGATAAGTATGAATTGTTGGTTCTATGTTTATTCAGTATTTAATGTAGCATGTTAGAGCATGGTTGATGTTTTGAATGTTTGGCATAAACTATAAGTAGATGGAATACTTCTGACCCTGATGTATCTTTTGAAGTTTATTTTGGTCAAGTTGATGAGCGCTTGCAAGAAACCCAACCTAATTAAATCCTTGGAGAAGATGAGCCAAGATAACCAGCTATCCCCCCGAACAAAATACTCACACTCCCAACTAAGCCCCTGCACTGTCGAGACCTGACTCTCAGTGCTTGAAGGCCTAGATAATCTCATTTCTCTGGACAACCTTTACAGGAAAAGTTGGTCGATACCCCGGTACCTGATGATAACTTACCTCTGTTGGCAGACCCGATTACAAACTCCCATCAACAGAAACTGGTGCTAAAAGGAGGGTGTGAGCTCGTCCCCCTCTGAGGATATAGATTTTACACTGTCAGAAGGTTCCCCAAGCCATAGTTTTAGGAATCATACCTTTAGTGGGATTGGATCATTTTCACTAGCCTAATTTGAAAGAATCCTTTGATCAACCCCCAATCTTGGAAGGTTTGTCAAACTAAAGCCTCCCGCTCAAAAGAAATAGACCCCAAAAGCCAAGCCAGCTAACATTGTCTGGGGATCAACTACGTCCTCGAATACTCAAGTCTCCCAGGCAACCCCAGGGATTAACATTCAGCCTTAGCAAAATCCAACACCCCCGATGGCTGCTTACTTTGGCAACACAGGGTCCCTGATGGGAAATTTTCTAGGTGTAACCAATGATCTACCTGCGCACCCAAAAAAGATTTGTCCCCAATATGAGCATTTAGGCTCATGAACCATAAAAGAGCATATGTAGGCATAGAAAGATGCCATGAACTGACACTGGATCCAACATTAAGATGTTGTGACCTGGATGTTCCCTCTGTCCCTGGGACAAAATGAGATGAACTGGTACCTTAACCTGCCTGCCAACTCCATCAACAATTGGCAGGATATGGAAGTTGCATTTTTGGCTGCCTTTCGCATACACATGGACCCAGTGTGGTCCTACAGCGAGTTCATCTCCATTAGGAAGGAACCAAATGAGCCCCTTGCAACATTCAACCATCGGTTCCAATGCACCTTGAAGTGATGCACGGGTCCTTTCATCCCATCTATGGATGTAACCATCCAGACATACCTGAATGCCATGGACCCCTTTGTTTCCACTTTTCTATGGAGAACTACCACCCCTACTGACTGGGACATTGTAGCAAAGGTTTACAACCTAGCCTTGGAGTTGTCTTGTGGTCTTAACAAATCTCTGGGCGGGATTGGGCAGAGCATGCCTTCCAACATGATACCCAGCGGAACTTCTTACACTGGGGGATACAAACCCAATCAGGAAATGGGTGCCCTTGTGATGGCCATGAATCCCCCACCACCGCCGATAGACCAGCAGGCCCAGTACGTATATCCAACTCAAACACAGGTAATACCAGGTCTGGAATTTGTTCCCTCGAACCAGCCGCAGCAAACACAACAACCACAGACACAACCTGTCTGAGTGCCTTTCTTCTAGTCGTCTGCAGCTAGAGGATTGTTTCCCTTAACTCCGATACCCGCTGCTACCTTTCCTGGGAACCAACAACAACAACAACTGTCACATTATGACGCAAACACTCAGCTGTCCACCAAGGTTGACTCCCTCCAGCGACTATTGTCCTCTCTAACTATGGACATGCAACAGCTGAAGGCGGGGTCTCTTGCCCCCCACAACACGAATTCCTAGAGAGGGAATATTTTATTTGGCCAACGAAATAACAATGTCAGAGGAAAGAATTACAACAATGGGCCTCGGCCCAACCAATAGCAATGGAAAAACAATGCTAACCCTGGAGGACCTCCTCCAAACCAAAACACTAACCAGGGTAGTGTTGGACCTTCCCATTTCACACAGTTGCAGAACTCCAGCCCCTAACCAATTGGTGCAAATTGCACGACATAGGCTCTTATTCTGAGGTGAACTATGCCATGCTAGAGAAGGTCATCATGATCTCCTAGCTAGATAGACAACAAAATGCTGATCCTACTCCCCCGGAACCCCCCATTCAAGAGCCCACTCATGGTACCTTCACCTGTGAGACCATCTTCTTTGGAGTAGACAAAGGAGATGAAGAAGAACCTAAATTATAGGGGTTCTTTGATGAATCTATTCTAGCCTTTGAGGCCAATGCCTTCACCAATCCACGGAATCCCTACAACACCCAGAGTCAAGCTGGTAAAGGACTAGTTTACATGCCCACACCTCTAAAAGACACCCCTCCTCAGGATAACACACTTGATCACCCCTTCCCACCGAAAGGGTCTAGCCCTAACCAAGCTAAGGACCCAGCTAAGGGAAGCCAACAATTCCCCAGAGGGAGGTTTGACATCACAAAGGTGTTACAACGAACTACCACCTCCATGACTTTGATGGAGGTTTTTTTGAACTATCCCGAGTAGAGGAAGTCTCTTCTGAAGCTCTTGGGAAACTCAAAAACTATCATTCACCCACCCAAGACTGTCACCTTTGATGACACCAACACGGCTATCTTCCAAGGGAACACTGAGGATCCTCCCTTCCTACTAGGCTTGAACATACAGGGGAAGAACCTTTATAATTGCTTGGTAGATTTTGGAACCTTGGGCAACGTCATGCCCTTATCCATATGCCAGAGGCTTGGATTGTATCCTACTCCCTGTAATGAAATAGTAGTCCAACTGGACAAGACTACTGTAAAAATGGTAGGTGAGCTGAAGAGCATCCAGATTTAGCTCATCCAAGACACGAGGATAGCAAGCGTAATTGACATCCAAGTGGTGGACATCCCAGAGACTTATGGAATGTTACTAAGTCTCAATTGGTCTAAGTCCCTTAATGGGTATTTCTCTATCAACTTTTCTCACTTGTGGCTCCCCTGGGAGGGAGAATATAATCAGATCCAGGTAGAAAGTGAACCCAGGATGAAACAAGCCCTCACTGAAGCTGGGAGGGTAAACGAAGTCCTCTTCTCTGAGACTTCCCCAGGGTGTACTGACCCCTAAAAATCTTGACCTTTGATTTCACCCCCGGGGAAGATCCCATAATTTCCCAAAGAACCCAAGACCTGGACAAAAAACTAAGGGGTGAGGTTGACTCACAAGGGAGCACAACAACCCCTGCTACACTCTTGTCTGGCACCTGGTGTCAGGTGCATTATCAGAAACATTCAGAATTAGAGTGTGGACCTTGCCTCGCTGCTGCTATCTAACACATCAACACCCTCTAGGAAAAGAAACACCAAGCAATCATGCTTGGGTCCAGTAAATCCCCTAGCAACACCCCTATGGTGTCGTTGGTTCAGACATCTCAATCACAGATCTCTCCGGAGAAGAACCTCACCCACATGCCATCAGAGCCAGAGGAAACTCCTCCCAGCCATCCCAAAGATAATCCAAAGACCACTTCGTCTCCCTGGCCCCAGACAACGAATAATGACTTATGGACCTTAAATTTTGACGGGTCCCGGTCTAAGCAAGGTTGTGGAGCTAGAGTATAATTGATCAACCTGTGGGGTAAATCCATCCTCGCATCTTACAGGTTGCAGTTCAACTGCACGAACAATGTTACGGAGTATGAGGCCTTGGTCCTTGGACTCCTATTTGCACTAAGAAAGGGAATCACTTGCCTCCAGGAGATGGGTGATTCAGAGTTGATTGTAAAGCAAGTCTGGATCCAATACACTTGCCACAATAAAAGGTTGGCTGCATACCGCAACCGTGCATAGAGCCTCATCGAGGATTTTGATACCTTTGGCATTGAACTCATTCCCTAGAAAAGAAACTATGTTCTAGATGCCCTTGTTGTTTCTGCCAACACACTCGAGCCTATGGCTGGCTCCCAACTCTAAAAATTTTCCGTTGATATGATCCCCACCCCATCCATTCTAGATAATGTCACCCATTTTTAGGTCTTCGAGGATGATTAGCATATCCTGGCCTTCATGGAAAACATGGGAAATTTTGAAGACCAAATAGTGGAAGAAAGAGATCATGATGATATTGGATAGGGTGAAGAAGATGACGGGATCATGGACCTACCAACCAACACCATCCCTAAGGGGATGGTCACACTTGAACAAATCTTTGAATCAGACCCTCGGGGTCGAGAAAAGATGTCATCCTCCTCTGAGGGGGGATATTTTGAGAAAGTCAACATCGGTCAGGCCAGTGAAGAGAAACTGGCACACATCAGCACCTCCTGCTCCCCTAGGGAGAAGGAGAAGATTCTCACAGTTCTTCAAGAATACATTGATGTAATTGTCTGGGGGTATGAGGATTTAAAGACCTATGATACATCTATCATGACCCATACCATCCCACTCAAGCCTGACACTAATCCCTTCCAGCAAAAGCAAAGACAGGTCAACCCACTAATCGAGCCTCTAATTCATCAGGAGGTTCAGAAATTGCTATCAGCCCATATCATCTTTCCAATCCGACATACTACGTGGGTTTCCAACCTCATCCCTGTGAGGAAGAAAAGCAGCGAGATCCGCCTTTGCATGGATTTTTTTAATTTAAACAAGGCCTCCAAGAAAGATAATTACCCTCTCCCCTTGTTGGATGAGGTGTTGCAAATCGTAAATGGATCACAAATGATTTCTTTCCTGGACAGTTACTCTAGGTATAACCAATTCATGATTAAGTATGAAGATAGAGATAAAATGACATTTACCACCAAGTGGGGAACCTTCACATATCAGAGAATTCCCTTTGGCCTGATCAACATAGGGGCCACATTCTAGAAGGCTATGGACATTGCGTTTGAAGGCCTAGTGAACCGGTGCATAATCATCTACATGGATGATTTGACTGTCTTTTCCTGGGACAGGAATGATTTTTCTGCCCAAATTTGCGAGAGATATCGCTGGTATGGAATATCTCTCAACCCTAATAAATGTATATTCGGGGTCATTGAAGGGAAACTACTCAGGCATATTATCTTTGAGAAGGGTATATCCATTGACCCTAAGAGAGTTGAAGCACTACTGAATCTACAGATGCCCGACAACAAGAAGGAAATGAGATCTTTCTTTGGGAAGATCAATTTTGTCTAGCGGTTCATCATCAGATTTGCCGAGATTGTAAGGCCACTCAATGAAATGATGAAGAAAGATATGAAGATTGAGTGGAGTCTGGAAGCAAAGTGGGTGTTCGTCTAGATTAAACAAATGATTATGAAGGAACCAGTCTTGGCTAGTCTGGACTATTCCCTCCCTTTTCACATATATTCCTTTGCTTCACCGCATTCTACCGTGACAGTTTTGACCCAGAAGGTCAAAGGGGAAGAACGACCAATAGCTTTCATGAGCTCCCCCTTTAAGAATGCCGAAGTTTGGTATTTTCCTTTGGAAAAGCAGACCTTTGCTCTCATCCATGCTGTGAAAAAATTCTGGCATTACATTCTCTGGAGAAAAGTGCACGCAATCATCCTAGACCAAGCTGTTAAGTCTCTTCTCATGCAGAGTGAATTGGGTGAAAGATGGGGGAAATGGATGGCCATCCTCCAGGAGTATGATTTGGAAATGCAACCCATGAAGATAGTCTGAGGCCAGGGACTATGTAGAGTGATGGCAGAAGAGACTCCCCACATCGAATGCTAGACATACACAATGGAGTCTATTACTCAAGACCCGTGGTATACCGACCTGGTATACTTATTACTGAGTAATAGATGTCCAGAGGGGCTACTCCCAAACATACATCGTGCCTTGTGGCTGAAAAGCATGCACTTCATGATTAAAAATGGAACCCTTTTCCGTAAGAATTATGAAGGGGTATACCTCCAGTGCATAAACAGGGGCCAGGCTACAAAAATGATCGATGAATTTCATGGGCAGTTTGGAACCAGGCATGGCTCAGTTAACGCCACTGTCCATCAGATCCTCCAAGATAGGTACTATTGGCCCTGTATCTTCAAGGATGTCTGCACTCACATTAGGAGATGCCACACTTTCCAAACAGCGGCACATCATGAGTGGAACTCGGCTATGCCTTTACAACCAGTCTTCGAAGCTAGACCTTTCACCCAATGGGCATTTGATTTATCAGGGAGATCAACCCCAACTCATCTACCAACTACTGATACATTCTAACTGCTACCGATTATTGCACCCAGTGGTCTAAAGTGATCCCTTGTAAAAACAACACAACAGACGTAGTTATAAGATTCTTGAAAGAAAACATCATCACGAGATTTGGAATGCCCTTTCCTATAGTATGTGATAATGGTTTGGCATTTTATTTAGCATAATTACTTGAATGGATCTATGACAGGAAGATCACTCTAAATTTTTTCAAAAACTATTACCCCCAGGGGAATGGTGTTGCTAAATCAACCAATAAAAATATACTCAAAGTGATCAAACATCTGTTAGAACAGAACCCCCGGGACTGGCATCAAAAAATGAGATTCGCTCTCTAAGTGGATCGTATCCAAATTAAGACATCCCTGGGGACATCCCATTCCATCTAGTTTATGGCCAGGATCCAGTATTCCCCATTAACTTACAGATCCCGATTTTACAGTTCATGCAGGAATTCAGCAACTGGGACAATATCATGGAGGTTCAGCTCCTAAATTTGGTGTGGATGGAAGAACAAAGAGATGCAGCCCTTGAACATTTCACGCATCACCAAGCAGTAGAAAAATAATGGTTTGATAGAAGAGCCCAATATAAGGCCTTTCAGATTTCAAACCTGGTCCTCTTGTGGGACAAGGCTCGGAAAAAGAAGGGAAAGCACACTAAATTTCAACGGCTCTGGCTTGGACCATACTTGATATCTGGGATCTATGGGGAAAACATTTATCACCTCAACACCATGAATGGAAAAGTCTTCTATCAATGGACAGTTTATCAAGCACTATTTTTAGCAAGTTATGCAATAAGTTTGTCCAGAGTTATATTCTATGTAAAGTTCTCGCTTGTAAATATCTCTCCTGGTGCTCCGTTTGGGGTACCTTGTCCTCGTAAGTAGTCTGTCGACCATCCTCCAGGACCGCTTCCTTCTCTGTTTGTTTTCATTTTCTTTTGTTTTTTTTTGTTTTCCCCAAGTTCCCAGTGTTTTGCCCTCTCTTTTGTAGACCGGTATGCTTCGCATAACATCTAGTCTCTAGAACGGTACCTTTTGCATTTTGATGAATTTGGAATCTATTATTAGCACGGTGGAATTGGTCCACACTCCAGAGTTATTTTGTAAGTATGATAAAAGGTTATGGGTAATATTCCTCTGATTCACATCTTGACAGTCCAAAAATTAGTTAAATCAAAACCAAAAGAACAAGTAATCGAACACACTAAGGGAAGATCGACTGCACTGGTTTGTTGACCAAGTCTGAAAATCATTAGAATATCCCAGGTCTAGAATTTTCTCTCCTATTTTTCATGTTAAAGTGGATTGGAAAGGTGAAAGAAGTACTTCCATTAAAATTAGCTAATCTTAAGGTTAATGGTGAAAGAAGTACTGCCTTCCCACCCAGAAAAGAAAAGGAAAAGAATGAACTGAAGGATGGAGAAATTTTGGTATCTGGGGGAAACGTGCAAGATATGAAGATTTTGGTTTGACTTACTTAGTGTCTCTTCTCTGCTTCTCCCAGAGGTCATTGGCTTGGTTTTCTTTCAAATCACACACTTTACAACTGACGAAAAACCAAGGAGTGAATCATTGATGGAATGGATTTTCTCAGACACCTTGCGCTTTGCAAGAATGATGCTCCATGTAAATATTTATTTAGGTCTTGCTAACCAGAGATTCTAAGGTTCTTAAATGCATGAAGGCATCCATCCTAGGTAGTCACTATTTGTTATGCCCTGCATACCCGTCCCTACATTTTGTAGGCAAAGTGTCGGGTCCCCCTTTTTTTTGCTTTTTATCTTGCCTTGTTTTCTATTTTTCTTTGTTTTCCCTCTGGGATTTTCTTCCGCGAGGGTGTCTTTCTTTTTCTGGTGTGTTCTTGTGTCTTCAAGACCCAGTCCTAGAGTTTTTTTGTCCCTTCCAGAGCTGGAATCCAGGCTCTGGGATTGTCTGCCATTATGTCTTCTTTCGGGAAAAGATATGGTTGCATGGAATCCCTGGGCCCAAAGTCTGGAAGTTTACAAGTTATGGGGTTTGTGGAAGGAACACAACACATTTTTACCCTAAGGGTATAAATAGAAGTTACCTGTCATTTTCATATTTACCGCGATCAAACACTTAGAGCATTCAGAGCAATTAAGGCAAATCAAGGTGATTAAACAAGCTTTTACTCCCGGTGTTTAGTGGAAATTTACCAACAGTTTACAATGCATGCTCGTGGTGGTTTTGAAGGTTAGCTTTTTGCAGAATGTTTCAGCATTCATCCTTCCTGCATTTCTCACGTTCTAGGTAAGCCTTCATCTTTCACTCTCTGGTTTCTGGTTTTCCGGTTCTTATTTGCTTTTTGGGTTTTGTTTCTTGTTTTTTTCTGGTTCCGTTTGTGGTTTTTGTCTCTGGTTTTGTTTTTGGTCGCCTCCCATTGGTGGGTTGGCACTGGCAAAGGGTTGTCTACCCTCTGTGTAGCTGTAATTTAGGTTTGTTTCCTGTGCATTCTATAGTTCTTTTGTATATTATGTAAATGTTTTGAAATTGTGTATATATGTTTCGGCCCTTGGCCCTTTGTATTTTACTATATTTTTGTGTATATCCTTCTAATATCATGTCGAGCTCACCACACCCTTGTCCACATTTTCCTGAATTCATGAGCTCACCCACACAGCAGAATACCACCTAGTTCAAACTCGGCTCATTGCTGGTTTGAACCATGGAAATTTTCTCTCACCTCTGTTGCGACAGTCTTAATGGAGAATTAATTTCCCATGTGTGCATTTAAGTCTATCCAAGTGGCTTTCACTTCATGTGCGTTCAAATAGTTGTCAACATTATTGCCATAACTCTCATTTACTACATGACCATGTGACATCCACGTCAGCCTAGTACAGCTCATCTTCCAGCCATGTCACCCAACGGTTGGTTTTCCAGACTCTGGGTCCTATGTCCTCATTTGGCCCCTATCCCACTTTCATCATACATGTTGGAATCCCCGGGGGCCCGAATAGTGGTCAAATTCCTAAGTCTCCATTATATGCATATCTTTTCCAGATTTTGACATGAACTAACTTTTTCAGGTAAAGACGCAATGCGATAGTAAGACCTCTGGATCTCAGAGTAATGTTTTGTCTTGTATAAATTCTAACGGTCGTCTTTCTTTGTAGGTTGCCAGCATCAAACTCATTAATCATGTCAAAGGCATCCGCATCTTCTCCATCCGGGAGTCCATATCTCCCCGTCGCAGTAGTCACCAGGGCACCTATCAGGACTAAGATCAAGAGGGCCCTAGAAAAGCTCCCACTAACCATGAAGTACTTGAAGGGAGACACTTTCATGGGATCAAAGATTTATTCTAAGGTTTAGTTGATTACCGACACCAGTGTCAGAATGTGGGAAGAAATGCAGGCCCTGGTAAAAATGATGTATATCCAACGAACGGTCAAAGACCCATTGGCCATCAATATCAACAATTTTGGGATTCTCAAAGTTGCTTGCTTCCCCTACTCCATGCAAGCCCCAAAACTTATTATTACTCTGGCCACACACTACAATTCATCTGTCTGAGTTGTCATGCTCACTGCCTCAATCCCGACCGGATATCCAACCCCCATGGTGTCTTTGGATGCCGCAAATTTTCATGCAGATCTGGGGATTCCCCAGTTTTATGAAGCAGTTGTCCTCACCTGGTCCATGGCCTTGGGAGAATTTCTAGAACTAGAACACATGGCCCAACATTATCTGAACAATAATTGGCTTAAGGTGCCAAGGAGAGACTTCAAGAAGATGAAGTTAGAAATCCCCGGGACTAAATTTAAAGAAAGTATATAGATGGGGATTATTGCACTATGTAGGTTCTTCAGACAACCCCATGCTTGGGAATTCTTGGCATGGATGTATTACTTCTTTCTAGGCATCTCATCCGGCGAACAAGATTTTGATTGGGCCACCATCATCTCAAATCATGTGGACTCCCAGTTCCTCCAGGTCACCCAGACCTCTAAATTTTACATGAAGTCCTATGTTCTCTAGGATCTGTTACAACAATGCCCCATCACTAATGGGCTACTCATAGCAGGTGTACTTGGGGTCGGCCCAGGCTAGAATGCTCCCTGGGATTATTTCCCACAAGTCCAATGGGAGGCTAGTTTCCTCAGTTTCTGCCGAGTAAATGATGCCTTCATTTACTACAACCTCCTCACACCTACCCAGGATGTCAGATACTGCCTCTCATAGGAGGAAATGGATTTGGTTAGAATTTATGGCCATTATTAAATTTAGTTTCAACAACACATCTATATTTAGGTGATCGGCTTCTCTGGGAAACCCTATTTGTTACCCAAGCATTGTGGGAACAAAATAATTCTTTTGGAATACTGCCGGCAGATCTTGGATCTGCATGCCCTCTTCACAGTCAAGAAGGTAAAAAATGTCCCATTCCATATCACTTATGGGAACTATTCTTGTATTCTAGTCACGGCTAAGGAGGCGGATAGCGAGCTTAAAAGTTTGGGCTTAATAGAATTCTATCTGGCGCTGAAGAACTTTGATCCGCTAGGAAAAATAGCAACAACACTTCCCCAGGTATCAAAGCCCCATGAATTTCACATGGAGGATTTTTGGGAAGATTTCCAAGATGACTTCAAATTCTAGAGCTGGCACTTCGTCTGGATGACAATGGGGATGATGGAGAAGCTGAAGCTTTGAAAGTTCCTAGAGGACTTCTCAGACACCGGGTCCACTGTGGAACCATAATATAAAGAAAATGGAGTAGAAAAAATGGATCTCCCTCTAGTAGAATGGAATGCCCAGGAAGGTCCAATAATTAAGGATCTTACCCGCGACGTGGTCAAACACAGTCACGCATATTTCAAGAAGGCATGCCCAAGAAGCACATGTAAAGTTGGACCGTTTGTGCGGGGCTCAACTACTGGGGCTAGAATCTCCTCGCAAGGGGAGGATAGAGGAAAAAGGATAATGGGTACCCCATCGCAAACCCCATTTGTGACCCCCATAATGGAGCAAATGCAAGAGACACTGCCAGCCACCCAACATATAAAAGAAAAATTGATCACCCGGCTGGCAACCCCGGTACGTATGACCAGACCCATCCGTCCTCCTTCTTCCCCTTCACTGGAAGCATTGATGGTCTGAGCAACAGGGACCGGGGTGGAGGAGGAGCAGGAAGCTATGATAGATGCAGGGCCCCCTTTAGTAACTAGGAGAAATAAAAAGAAGACTAATCCTCAGCCAAAGGTGGAGCCTGAACTTGGGATGCCAAGCATCCAAGAAATATAAATTGTTTCTTCCGACTCCCCAAAGCCACACACAAGACCCGAAGATATCCCAGAGACCTCCCCTCCACATGAATTTGATGATGTATTTGGGACTGGTGAATTTGGGAATCTACAGGGAGATATCACAAAGTCAGCAAAAGAGATCGTCATACAGGAAGAAGAAGTCCCAGAACAAGAAGCTGCCCAAGAGCAGGAAGCCTAGGTAGAAGAAGAAAAAGAAAAGGAACAGGTAGACATCTCTGACATCCTGAAGATATAGATTGCAGGGACCACAAAGAGTAGGAAAACATAGGATGAGAAAATGACATCAGTTGGGGAAACTAGACCCACGGGATCAACCGTAACCCCAACTACCATGATCCAAATGCCACCTCCTGTTGGAAATAATCAAGACTAACCAAGTTACTGAGAGGGGAGGGGTGAATCAGTAACTCTTAAAACTTTAAAACATTTCTGTACATGTATATACTTTGACCATTCATTCATCTAATCTATTGCAAGCATGAAAATATAATCATTCATAACACATAAACACAAAGATTTGGTGACCCAGAAACCTTCCAAATAGAAAGTAAAACTGGGGT
>MU224951.1:7227139-7239748 GCA_018584345.1 Thuja plicata
CCATACTAGTCCCAAAGTGTAGCTTGGAACTCGGTAGCCGCTGGTGACTCGGTAGCTATAGTGTCACTCGGTAACCGCTGGCGACTCGGTGGTAACTGACTTCTCGGTTGGCTTCAACTGATGGCTCGGTAGTTACTGTGAAGCTCGGTGACTACCGTCTGCTCGGTGCATGTTGCTTTCTCGGTAAACACTGCTAAACTGTTCATATGCTCGGTGACTACTGTTCTGCTCGGTATGAACTGTTTAACCGGTGAGCTTTACAAAGTGATTACTGAATGCTCAGTATAAGCTGTAGACTGAGTGATGAGCTCGGTAAGCATACAGAATCGAATAAGTGTTTTCACTGATGACAAATATAACATAATTCCAACACCTCCAAGGGTAACATTTGGTGAGGTAATCACAATGGCCCAAACATTGAATCCTGGCCCACTACCTCCACCACCTCCAGAAAATGCACCAATAAGAGAAAATATTCTAGTAGAAGAGGATAACAAAGAACAATAGCAAAGTGGGGAGCAAAACCCTAGAGAAACAGACGTTGATCCAAACAATGCTAAGGGTGCAGACACCGGGTAAAATGATACAAGTAATACTAAGATAAATATTGCCAATGAGCCTGATAATGCAGGAAAAGAGTTAGAAATGGCTCAGAATATCGAGGAGACACAACAAAACCCCAGAGGGGAACTACAGGAACAAATTTTGGCTTCAAGGCCACCCCGACCACCACAGTGGTTGGTGGAGTCCTGGAAGAGGAAGGCCCCAGTAACACCCAAGGCCCATCTCTCCTTGGCAGAGATGATGACATAGACGTAGAATCCTCCCAAGGCCAAGAAAGCCTGGACAGTCCATACTCTTCAGACTGGACCGGGCGGAGATACAGTTGCAGTGATCGCAACACCTTCCCCAGATGCAAATGAAGCAATGGAAAAGGCCGATGAATACGCCATCACCAAAATATCTCTGAAGAAGAGAGGGAAATAGTGCAAACTGGACCTATTAAAAGAATCGGCCAAGGCGGTAGAAGCCCGCTATGAAAAGGAGGCCCAAAAATTCAGGGCAAAAAAGGAAAAGAATGCAAACCTCATGAGGTGACTAACAGAGCTTGCGCAACCCATTTCTTCCATTTCCTCAAAATTCTCCACATCTGGGGAACCTCTCCCTCAGGGTGACATAGATTCACTACAGGCTATGAAGAGAAAGGCCCAGGAAATTAATGAATGGGTTACCAAACAGGTGGGAAACATCTGACGTTTCTTAGTATCCACACTCTCAGAGTTATATGCGGCCAACAATACCCTACACCAGGCCAAAACTATTGTCTCCATCTGGGAGGGAGACATTGAAAATTATGAAGCATGGAAGGCTGAGTTGGCAGAGCTCAATTGTATCAGAGAAGAATTTCTCTCCTAGGCCAGAATTTTGGGAGAGGAGTCTTTTGACTTTGTCCAAACCCAGCACTCTAGACTTGACCTTACACCTCGCATTGGAGGTGATCAAGAAACTGGTAGGGGCCTTGTGTGACAAGGTTCAAGAGGTTCAACATTCTTTTAATTTATATAAGTAATTCATTTTGAAGGTCTCCGGAGTTGATCCTTTTAGTATTGAAACATGTACTGCGGAGGAATACGTCGTGAGAAAATTTGATGAGCTAATGGAATCTCGGTATAGATCCTCAGAGGAAATAGATGGAGAAAAAATGACACAGATAACTTGCATGGTACTCCAATGTCACGATGTGGCAAAGATGGTCACAGAATTTAAAGCAAATGTTCTGGATCTCGGCGAGGAGGTGGAGGTAGCCAAGTACCGCCGGGCCGGCCTCAAGGATATTGACAAGGATGGAATCGCCTGACTCTTGGAAACCTTCAATGATACTAAGGAACAATAAAATTCTCTCACTTTTGGAGATGATCACTAGAAGATGTATTTTGTATTTATTCATTCTTTGGGAGCGCAAGCTTCCAAATTCCAGAGTTCCTTATCCAATAGTTTTGTATTCTTTCGGTGACCAGTGTCCCAGTTCCTGAAACTGACCAGTCACTTTCAAAGCAATTAATAAGGATGTCAAAAGGTGGGTGACTCCAGCATGGCACATCAGCTCAACAGGATGGTTTTGATATGTGGTCTTCCCAAGGTGTTGCCCCAACATTGAACACCTCACGCATCGGAGATAGTGGGTCACTTTTCCATTGATGAGGCATGTAGCCTCAATCCCTGGGGGATTAGATTTCTTATTTTCTCCCTCTGGATCTCTTCCTGAGGATGATTCTTCCACTTCTACTTTCTTGTCTCATTCTTCTGACATGTCGGACCTTCTCCGTCTCGAGGTCTTTTGTAGCGTGGTGCAGGTAGTACCGGCCACTGGAAATTATATTATATTGGTTGAAGTGTAAGTGAGTTAGCTTAGTATTAGGGCAAGAGGTGTATAAATAATAAGTCTGACCTCATTCCAAGGGTCGGCAAAATTGATGATTTTGCAGTCCATAGCTATAGCATTTTTAGTTTTTCAGTTCTTAGTTACAGAGCTCAATGCTCCTTAGTTGTTAGAAGCTCTTAGTAGTTAGATTCTCCCTTGGAGCCACCATTATTGTATGCACCAGTGCTGGCTGGAAACATGTTAATGAAAAAAGAAGGATTCTCTCAATGATGTTGTTAGCATTCTGATCTATGGATTAACGTTCTTTTTGTGTTGTATGTTCCTTATGTCCCTTGCTCTAATGTTTCAAGTAGATTAATGACCTTCTTTTCCCTCGCTATTGGATAAGTATGAACTATTGGTTCTATGTTTATTTAGTATTTAATGTAGCATGTTAAAGCATGGTTGATGTTTTGAATGTTTGGCATAAACTATAAGTAGATGGAATACTTCTGACATTGATGTATCTTTTGAAGTTTATTTTGGTAAAGTTGATGAGCGCTTGTAGGAAACCCAACCAATTTAAATCCTTGGAGAAGATGAGCCAAGATAACCAGCTATCCCCCCGAACAAAACAGTCATACTCCCAACTAAGCCCCCGCATTGTCAAGACCCGACTCTTAGGTGCTTGAAGGCCCAGAGAATCTCATTTCTCTGGAAAACCTTTACAGGCAAAGTTGGCCGGTACCCCAGTACCCGATGACAACTTACCTCTCTTGGCAAACCCAATCACAAAGTCTTGTCAACATAGTCTTGCAGGTTTTGACATCTCCAAATTCAGCATCAGAGAGTGAGGAAGCAAGCTCTATCATCATGGAGTTGTGCTCATGATTCTCTCTCATTTTTTCAAATATGGGCGCTCCTGTGGGAAACACATATTCAGTATCTATTGAGTAACATCATTTCCAATACCTGATAAGTGGAGTCTTATTCTCCTCTGTCATGAAGCAAAATTTTCTTTGTTCAACTTGGGCACATCTCATCTATTCATCTTGTGATCTTTAACTTAGGTCTTGAAACCTTCCTTCTAAGAACACAAGCTCTGATAATAATTGTTAGTAATAACTGAGAGGGGGGGCGAATCAGTGGCCTCAAAAATTAATCCTTAAATCAACCCTAAAACTTATTACCACTTTTAAGCTTTCAGTTATACTTAGTCCTACAAGATGAATGACTTGAAATACTTATAACAATTTACTACTTGTCAGAATGCTTTGTAAATCCTTCTTCTATATGTTTACCGATAAGCAGTTAACTATTTACCGAAACACAGTAAATATGCAGAGTATACCGATCAATCCAGGATTGCATACGTGAAATATAAAATAGTAAAGTAATGAAACATAAACACATAACACATGAATTTTTAACATGGAAACCCTGTTAGGGGAAAAACCACTGGGACCGGTACCCTAAATTTTCACTCTTCTGAAGTGAGCTCTGTTAGGAGCCAACCCTGTTAAAGGTTAAAAACACATTGTTAGGTGTGACCTTGTTAGAGGATTTAAAAGATAGTTTTTCACCTAGTATCTAGCATCTAATGATACCATCCTTAATCAAACACTCACTTGGCCTTTCAATAGGTATCAGGCATATCCAATGCTACATTCAATGATCAAAATTTTTGATACTCCTTGGGATGTATCTCAATTACAAAAGACATTTAAGTCCTGCTTAGTTAAGAGACTTGATGCTTCAATGGTTAAATTGAAACATTAATGATATGTTCACATATACAACTTGAATTGTAGATTTTCAGATCTATTGTAAGTGCATTACCTTTTTTTATCAATATAATCAATTTTATACCTTTTCTCCACACTGTTATGCTCAGTGATGTTGTCTCACTGTTCGTTGGTGTCTGCAGAATCTAGCTCTTTCCTCAGCTTGTTGATTAGGTCTGAAAGAAGAATTTCTTCTCCTTCAGAATCTCTTTAGAATCTTTCCTCTTTTCTCTTCACCCCACACAATTTGTAATGAATTGGGTTTGTGTCTTTATAGACATGATTCACCGTTTCTTGGCTTTCTTGATTCTTGGCATGATCCATAATTCTCGCCAATAAGATTTAAAGCAAACTCTAGTTTTATCTCGTAGAGATCTTCTTTCCAACTGGACAAAGCATCTTTAAATCCGTTACTTATCCTCAGCTTTATCTAGTCGATTAAAATAATGATAAGTATCAGTTAAGTCTATTTATAGCTCTTGACAGCTAAGCATTTTGTCATTTCTTAACTCTATGTTCTATCAGTCAACACTTCAGTTAG
Organism: Thuja plicata; assembly: GCA_018584345.1. Lineage (NCBI taxonomy): Eukaryota > Viridiplantae > Streptophyta > Pinopsida > Cupressales > Cupressaceae > Thuja > Thuja plicata. The sequence goes on from MU224951.1 coordinate 7,231,827, forward strand.
TCATCAGTGATAACTAACTATTATGTCAGTGTGACTTCAGTTGTCATCAGGATCTCCATCCTTGTCTTTTCTGTCGGGCAACACTGTAATTCTTTCCGTCGGGTTACTTTGTGCTTTTCTCATCGGGAAACACTGTGACTTTGCTCATCGGTAATGTTGTGCATTTTCTCGTCGGGTAACACTATGAATTTTCTCATTTACTCTAACCATTGATGTGCACTACGTCGGTGTATGCAAACACTTTGTGAATACTTGACTTGTGTGCATTGCTGATAGCATAGCCTTTGATTCATCGGTTCTTTGAAGTCTTTGGCAGTATGTCCATGACCATACAGATTATATCAAGTTGACATCAATGACAATGCAATACATTAACTGATTTAATGCCTTGCATGATCATCAACTTAATATCTTCAAACATTCAATCAGTTATAGTTCATTACACACCTACCATGGAAACTTTGCAGACACTTCTTATGAGTTGGTATATGCAAATCCAAAATTTCACTTACCTTTTAGATGTATTATGATACCATGCTTGGACACCACATGGCCAAGTAAATTACATTCACAAAAAAACAAAAATAAACTTGTTTGGCTAAGTAACACACCATATTCCATGCATCCATAAAAAACTTGCCTCAAATGAGAAAAATGTTCTTTATCATCCTTGGAAAAAAATTAGTGATATCATCTAAATATACAAGAAATTTTTTATTTATAAGACCTTGAAAGACTATATTCATTTCCCTTTGAAAAATAGCTCCAATAATGGAAAAACCAAAAGACATCTTTGTGTAGGCCATTTTTCACCACTTATCATGAATGTTGCTTGTATTGGTATTCTTTCTTCACCAAAATCTAATTACAACCCAAATATCCAACAAGAAAGGAAAACCTCTCATAATATGAAACTACTTGGAAGATTTATTACATATAGGGTAGCTTATAGTGGTATTTAAGTAAGGCTCAATTTGAGTCATGGAAGTCTACAGACAACCTTATCTCTCCATTCTTCATCAAAATGGGCACAAGGTTGGAAACCCACGTAGTGTGTTTTTTAATCATCTTGTTAAGTTCCTTTCTCATGAGTGGCTCAAGATCAGTGTTCAAAGGTATTTGTTGTTGCCTCATTATTTTAGCTTATGTTTCTAATTCAATGGTAAGTTAGACAATTTTAGGATCAAAACCTTTCAAATTTTAGTATTCGCAAGAAAAACATCATGATACTCTTGGAAAAAACAAATAAATACATTCTTCTCTTATTTTTAAAGTTTGAGTAACTTACTTATGAAGACTTTCACCTCTTCATAGTGATCTTTCCATAATTGCATGCTCACTCTTCAACTTTTAGCTTGGTCATCAAAATTAAAAATAGATTCCAATGTGAGAAATCCTTTGAGAAACTTGGTAGTTTTCAACTATATTATTTGATCACTATATACTACTGCAATTTCTCATAGTTAGTAGTTGAACACAACCTCTTCTTTCATAAAATTCAATTTTTGGTAGTTAGTATCAAACATTTTCTAATTAATCTGATTATCAGGGATAGATGGTCTTACCACCACTTTGACATACTGTTATTTTTTGTTACTTATGATATAACTTGGTATGTCATACTCAACACCTATAACTTCTAGCCTATAAAAATCTTTATTATGAGTTTTTGGTATGGGTGACAAGTTAGAAACATCATATCCTTCAATAATATTCCATGCCATATACTTGAAATACTTTAAAGCATCATTTTCTATAACATGAAGACCTCTTACCTGATTTACAATGAGCTCACTATCACCAAATGCTTGTATACAACCAATACGTCTTTTCCTTGCTCAATCTAGGCCATGAATTAAGGCCTTGTAATAAACACTAATACAGGTGCAACTGAATGAAAATTAAAAGAAACACGATATCTCTAATCTTTAGGAGACATAAACATTTCACCTCCACCAATACCCGTTTTGGTCCTCAAGCCATTAAAATATAACTGCCATACTTTATTACCTTGTTGTTTGGAGTATTGTTCATCACTCTTTTCAATGTTAGGAATCTTATAATTAGTCTCATGAATCAAATAAATACCAAACCTTACCTCTTAGATTTTTTTACATGGATAAACTACATGGTTTTCAACTACCCATCCATTAAGTAGTATATTTGGTACACCCTTAATTTATATATTACTTTCTTGGACAATAAGTTGATATTCTTGTTCATTAGTAGTAAAGTTAGGATTTTTAAAAGTAGGAATATGTGTCTCAATACAATCTTTGTCTATATAGGTTATAATATGTTGTCTACTTTGTGTCATACCTAATTCTACGAAGCATATAACACCAATCAAAAGATATGTAACCATGCATTTTGTAGTAATATCTCTAGGTAAGATCAAGGAAAAGTTTGGTGGAAGGTGTATAAAAAAAGTATACTACTAAATGGAAAATTCAAGGTAATCATGTAAAGTCAAACCTATTCCTTTGATGACCTCTACTTTGTTGATGGTTGTCCCATCTAGCTATACTACACTTTTTGCAAGGGATTCATTGGTAAGATCAAGCCTATCCAAATAAGCTGTTGGACAAAATCAAAAGACATGTATAAGGGAGACAATTTTACATCCTTATATTTTTGTCCAATAATAGCTTGAGTGGTGTTGTGAGTACAACCTTGGATAGTTCTTTGGTAGGATTATTTGGAAAATCAAGATTAGACTAAGTTATTTGTAGTAGATATTTTTGGCTTGGGATGGACAAGGAGTACCACATAGACATAATAATATTTGATTTATTTTCATATTATAAAATATTGAAAGGAAGTGAACCCAACTTTGTTTGTCCTTTAGGAACATCAATTCTCCTCATGTTTGCAGTGGTTGCGATTGACCTCCTAGCTATCCTTTATCTTCCATAGTATGGTTTCTTCAAAAAATATTAATATTGTAACTATTACATGGACCGAAAACTCCTTGAATCTCATTAGGTCCTAGTGAGATTTGAAATAAATATTATCACCATGTTGGTTTATGTCAATAACCCTTTTATAAGAACTTGTATTAGCTACAATTGAGTTACAAGATTGATTTTGTGTTTGATAATGATTTACACAACAAAAATCTCCCCTTTATCAATTCATAAGGGTCACATCACCTTGAGTATTCCCTTGGAAGGTACCTTGTTGGTCATGTGTTTCCAAGACTATATTTTATGGGACAAGTAAAGAATTTTGGACCTTAAGGGCTTGATTTAGGACGCCATTAGTGCATGTGACATGATTATGGGGTTGGTCACAAGGAAATCACTATTTAGGGTCTTGGGCTAAGTTTTTTTGGATTGGAACAATCTCTATAGAGGTGTTGGAATCATTTGTCTTATAAGGTTTAAATGACCTAACATTCAAAGATTGCTTTTTTCCTTGATTATTGGACTAATATAGAGACTTATTTGATTAATTTGTTTAACATTGTAGTTGATATGGAAGAAGGTTAGGTATAAAAGTTGGATTTTTTTTCCTTTCCAAATTCACTATCTCATTCCCAATTTGTTTTCAAGAGTTCCTTTATCTATTGTAGCTTAAATATTAAGCTGGAAGAGTCTTTTCTTGGGTGATTGGTTGGTTATTTATTGTTATTAAAGTAGGTACATCAACTATGGGAGGTATTTTCAAGGTGGTGGCTACACTATTGGGATAAAAGGCATAAGAGAACTTGGATAAATTTGTATAGCTTGTATGAGGATATTTTCTACCCGCATTGCAATGTTGTATGTATAAGGGAGTTTAGGAGCACCTATAGATTCAATAATTATAGATATATCACTATTTAGAGTCCTCAAATAATATAAAAATGCATGATCACCAGAAGGCCTTACCATTTGAGGAATACTCTCCCATGTCTTTTGAAACCGAAAGTTAAAATATGTTGTGTGCTCATGAGGATCCCTCTTGATTGTGCTCAAATACTTTACCAAAAATAAATTGTTTGATTTATCTTTAAAGTATTTTCATATTTCATCGCCTAGTCGATCCCAAGTGTCGATTGAGTTCAATATTGAACCTTTAAATCATTATAGGGTATCTACTTTCAATGATGTTGCAATCAATCTAATTGAAACATCCTCTTTACTAATATGGTAGACTACAAAAAGGTTAGATCCATTATTTATGTACTCAATAAGAGTGGTTCAATCTTCACTAGTGAAAATGGAGTATTGTTCAAGGAACCCATGGGTATATCATCATGTTGGACTAATTTTAGTGGGTTTCCTTGGTTAAAAGGGATAAATGGTTTATCCCTAAGTAAATTCATAGGAATCAGTGGTTTTTGGTTTCTCGATGCAAATGAAGAAAATATCGTCAGAGGGGTAGAAGGAGTTATTCTTAAGTAAATAATGAATTTGATTGGTTATTCCCTTCCTCCTAGGCAGAGACAATTACAAATAATTAAAAGGAATTGAACTTAAATTTGTTTAAGCTCTTCTCATATGTTGTTCTCCACTATATACTACTTCACCAAAGTGTTAGTTTCAGTAGATATTTAAGCATAATACTTTAAAATGTTATAACCATTTCTATATATACTAGAAAAATAGTAGTATAATATCTAAAATAAAATTTATAATTCATTCTCCTTTGAGGATGTCTAATTGGTCTATAATTTTCCTTGATATTTAACCTTGTGTACATAGATTAGATTTAGACCCTTCATATCATGATAGTCCCAAGAAAATATTATCTTGTGGGTTTTGAGTTTGGAAATCAATCATGTTTGTTGTTGTATATTCAAATGACTATTTATATTAAGTATCTTCTTAGTATGATCTCTACTTACTTTGTCAAAAGGGTCATAGAGGCATCATTTATATGTGGCACATTAATATCACAACTATGGGTGGCAACTTATGAAGTAAATATTTATCATAAAGGTTTTTGAAGATGATGATGCATGAAATATGATATGTAGTAAGAAAAAAGAGCATGTTAAGAGAGAATCTTTCTCTTGATTCCTATCATAACTATTTTAGATGATGTAATAAATTATGGCATCATCATAATAATAATTGAAGCACGTGGCTCTATTACAAGTAGTGGTTGTCGTTGCACCAAAAGATCAACCTATTAATGCCCAATACAACCACTAGAGCTATAGAATCCACATTAGGTTGTTAAACTATGTCACAAATCCCACGAGGGATGCTGACCCACTACCAACAATCCCCCTCCCAGTATTAATCACCATGGCCTGCGTGATTCAAGCTTGTGACCAATATTTGATATCACTCGTTACAAGTAGTGGTTGTCGTTGCACCAAAAGATCGACCTATTAATGCCCGATATAACCACTAGACTTATAGAATCCACATGAGGTAGTTAAACCATGTCACAAATCCCATAAGAGATGTTGACCCACTGCCAACAGGCTCCTTTATATTATCATTAATTCTTAAAAGGTGTTTACATAATTGTTCCAAAGTTGTGACCAAACTAAGTGTTTTGCTTCAATATGGGATTGCATAAGTGGATACAAAGCTAATTTATTAGTGATATTCCATTGGAGATTATCATGTGTCTAGACCCAAAATCTACAAAGGCATTTATAGTGGAAAGTAAAAGGAATCCTAAGATAAGTGGATATCTCTCCAAGTTATCTCTGGATTGGACAATCATTGAAATCAACAAGGTACTCCCAAGAGTATAATGTGATGAATATATGCTCAATTATTCTTTTAATTTTGACTATGGAACTATTTGATAATTGAAGTAATATAGGTTAGGTTGTAGATCCAATATTTCAAGGTTTTGTAAACTTTCTCTAATCATGACATTAATGGATGCTCACAATTCAATCAAAGTATTAGGTATTAGAGTGCTATAATAGTTACATCCACATAAGGGTTGCCTATATCTATGTATTTAGGGATAACCACTCCACCTAGCATGATCTCTACTAATTGTCCTGGGCCTTGGATATTTTTAGGGTCCATTTTTCTTTCTTATTTTTTCCAAGCGTATTCTAGTATAATTCCTCAAATGTCTTGTTATAAATAGGACCATTTATGGTTCCTTGGAATAAAGGGACTTTCACACACATTTTTTAGTTAGTCAAGGAAATAAAATGCTAGTTTAGGCTCATATTTCTTGGTGTTTAGCCTATTTGGGAATTGGGGGTCTTTAATGACAACATGATCTTACTCACTTTTAGAATTATGATTGTTGTTGCGAGTTAACATCACTAGAAAACTCTTCAAGAGGAATTTCCATGATTAATGGTGATGTAGGGGTAGGTAATATCTTCTATAATAAAATATGTAGATCATTAATGTAAACAATTTATGTACCTAGTATTATACAACATAATTTATATTTTACCATCATAAATTGTAGGTAACCTATAGGTGTTTTGAATTTCATGATTGTTTAGCACCCACCTTAGTGTATTTTCATCTTAACATGCACAATACAACTTCATATGACACTTAATGGACACCTAAATTCAAATATGGCTCCCATGTTATTTCAATTTCATATAAACTCAATGTGAGCCCTTACTTCTAGACATGATCATTTATTAATTCTCCCCTTTAGTCATTTGTTATCCTACATGGGCCCCATGTCACCATTTGTGGCCTTTATTATCTCTCTCAACCCCAAAATCACCTATAGCTCAAAATCTGATATCTCCTAGTTATTTGGGACCCAGGGTTAAAATTTGAGCCCTAATTGGTGTAGGATTTGATAGATACAAATCCACAGAACGCCAAGAACACCTGCATGTAAATAACCTGTTATAGGAGAGAAGCAGAAAGAGGGAAAAAGAAGAACTCAGAAGTTACTCAAAAATGTGAGAGCTAAATTATAATTCAAGTTTTTTTTTTTTTAAAAGATTACATGGTTCAACCTATAAAGGTGAACAAAACCCTAAAGCCTAAAAAAGATAGGTTGCACATTAATAATTAATAAAAGAATTAATTATTAATGCACCAAAGAGAAAGATTAAGCACTAAAGAGTAATAACTTAACTAATTAAATCAACATGATTTAATTAATAAGCAAACTAATGATTACCCTAACACCCCCCCTTAAGCTAAGCGCAGGGGGTAAGCTAACCTAGCACAGTTATGAAAGTAGGAAATGGGTCCCGGCAACAAGGCCTGATCAGGTACCCAATACAAGGAAATCTCTATAAACCAGAGACAAAGAAGAAAACCCAGTGGGAAAAACCCTTCTCCAAAAAGAGATAGAAAAATGCAGAAAAGAAATGGCTCAAGAGACTCTCTCAAGACCATAAGTACAACTAGCCCCCCATGAGAGAGGGATGAGACACAAAAGTCCCCCCAGAATGAAGAAACTCCTGTCACAATGGTAGATGCCTGATGTAGAATCCAAAAGGAGATCTTGAAGAGGAAAATGATATTCCTCCCCTTGGGAAGAAACGAATCCAAAGGATGATGTAGAAGAAACCCTGTGAAGAGTGATGAACCAATCTGTCTCAGGATGTGTGCCATGATCAGATGCTAAAGAATCTCTCTATCTGAACTGAAATAAATGATGCCAAATCCAAATTGATGTGGAGAATCCTAAAATACAACCACAGAATGCATAGATAATGGTGGGAAAATAGTGATAACCTGACTGTCAAGGTAGAGGAGATGAATGTCCTCAAAATAATCCTCCAAATCTGCAGTATAAGACTCTACAAACAAGAAATATATGTCTACAACATAAGAGTCCAAAGGATCTATGTCTGGAAGATGTATGATTCCCTGCTACACAGAATCAGGAGCAACAGGAGATCCTGATGAAGTCTCAGTCTGAAGAGTGGGAACTATGAGACAAGCCTCTGATCCATCAGAACATGTAAGGGTGTCTAAATACTCAAGCTCCTCTAAAGTATCATGATCAAAGGGTGTATTCTCTCTCCA
>MU224951.1:7239798-7262913 GCA_018584345.1 Thuja plicata
AGACACTATAAGTCCTACTATGTGATCTCTAATAATATCCCATGCTAATTTTCCCTCTGAAGTGGCTGGTTCAGGTATGAGATCATACAAATAAGGAAAAATATTAAGCCACCTACAATGTGTAATTTTACCCTTTTCCCATGACTCATAATTACGTCATTCCAGAATAACAACTGAAGGGTGAGAAGAAAAACCCATGATAACTCTTCAAATGAAACAAACTGAGTTCTGAAAAACACAAGTTCTGACTTTGAGTGGAAAAATAGACATCAAAACTGCAAAACCAAAAAATCAAACCTGCATAATTATATAGAGCTTGGAAAGAGCTTTTCAATGATATAAGGAAGTCAAAAATCCGATGTTGTACGCTCAAGATATGAGTAAAATACCAAAACTGCTCCAAAAGGGTTTGAGAGTTAACCCTGGTGGTTAGGCTAACCGCTAGAGGTTAACCACTAGTGGTTAAATTGACGGCGACGCCCATTAACACTGCTGAGTTCATTTTTAACACTGCATGCATCATTTTTTAACACAAAAATCAATAAAAATTGATTTTTTATTTTTTATTTTTTATTTTTTATTATTTTTTTAATTTTTCACCTCGAAATTTGAGTTGTACGGCTTGGGAGATAGAAAATTTTTCCCAGAGGCTACTGTGGCAAAAAATGGCAAAATTTATATGAAAATTGAGTCTCCCAGGTCTTCTGTGCATAATGGTGGCATCCCTTTTTTCTCAAAGTGCTCTAGGAAAAAGTGTCTCTTCTAGAATGAAGAAGAAACCCCAGAAAAGTCATGGTTTTTGCCCTCGAATCATAGCTTCACAAACCCCAGACTAGGAAGCAGCAGTGTGGCTTTGATACCATGTAGGATTTAAGAGATATAAATCCACAGAATGCCAAGAACACCTGCATGCAAATAACCTGTTACAGGAGAGAAGCATAAAGAGGGAAAAAGAACTCAGAAGTTACTAAAAATGTGAGAGCTAAATTATAATCCGAGTTTTTTTTTGAAAAAAATATTACATGGGTCAACCTATAAAGTTGAACAAAACCCTAAAGCCTAAAAAATCTAGGTTGCACATTAATAATTAATAAAAGAATTAATTATTAATGCACCTAAGAGAAAGCTTAAGCACTAAAGAGTAACAACTTAACTAATTAAATCAACATGATTTAATTAATAAGCAAACTAATGATTACTCTAACAATTGGTGGGTATAGGGAACCTATATGTCTTATACCCAGGTATATGGTGCCTAGGTCCTATACCCAAAGTTTTGGGCTAAAATTTGAATTGAGGGCATGTCTTATTAATTTGGTGGGACTTCCAGATTTGTGGTTGGCCCTCTTTAGTTTTAAGCTTGAAATATTGAGAGAGAGATATAAGTGGCCCATCTCTCCTCATTTTGGGATCCACACTCACTCTCAAGCATACACAATCAAGATTTTGCTTCCAAGCATTCAAGATCAAGTCTCAAGCAACCTTCAAGCATTTCAAGGTGTTTTCAAGGCAATCTTCTCCATGGATCTAGCTTCTTTCCCTTGTTGAAGTCCAAGAAATAGGAGCACATCATCAAGGAATAAGATTATAATTTCAAGCATCCATTCATCAACATTCAATTCTCTCTCTCCAATTAAGCATTATGAAATACTACAATATCCATTACACAAAAAATTTTCTTTCACGATTTCCTTTTGGGTTTTTGTGCTAAGTCAAAGCTATTACATTAACATATTTGATCACATTCAAAGAAGCATTTGCAATGTAAAGGTATGATATATTTCATTTTTTAGATGTAGCCTCTGCTATATAACAACACACTCATTTTCTTTATTTCATTTCAAGGTTGATTCGAAACAGGGGTTTGACTGAGGAAAGCCCCTCTTCATAACCTTCTTCCCCAATTTATTTTCCTGGAAGAACAAGTGGTGAACATACCTTTACAAATCTAAAAATTACAAGGTTTGGCAGATGATAGCTAAAATTTTTGGGTAAAAGTGTAGGGTATAGGGCGATTAGGCATCCCATACCCTAAAAAAAACTTCAAATTCAAATCCCAGGTCAATGTTGCAGTGTAGTTTCAGTTTTTTCTCATTACAGGTTCCTATATGATTTCCATCTATCTAATTTCATCAAAATTTGTCATTTAGCTTATTTAGTATTCTATTTTATATTATTCAAGCAATTTTCCCTAATCAACCTTTCATATTAGTGAAGGATTAGAAATGTCCATTAAGCGCTTGATCACATTCAAGCCTAGTGGGCCATCCTCCTACCTAATGTATAATAGGAGATAGGATAAATATACCTTTCTTCCCATTGCTTATTGTATATTTTTGGTGAACTTGACACTTCTTACATACTTCTGATTTATAGTCTTAGATTTAACTTTTGCATGCCATTATCATTCATTCTTAAACAAACACAGTAAAAATTGCACATTGTTATCTCCTTTATTCTTGAATTTTCATTAAAAAATAAAAATAAAAAATCTTCCATTTCATACATTGGTGTTACCTTTCATGTATCTTGATTTGGTTTGTATGCATTCATTTCCATGTTGCAAAAACTTTTTACGACATTTTCCTGAAACCATTTTGCCAATTTTGAAATAAAACAACATCCTCCCATTAACTTGCCTTTGCATTATGTTAGCACTAAAAATAATAAATTTGATACATTTGATGTTGCTTTTTCTTCTCTTATATAACCATACCCTTATCCAATCTATTCTCTTTCTCATAAAGAAAAAGTAGTGTAAGAAGATGTTTTTAACCTTTCTCTCAGTGATCTTGCTCTTTGGGGAGAAGCATTGAAAATTGAAGTTAAGTCTTCTCCTAATAGGTGCCTCCCCCGTGAGAATACCTTGGTTAAAGAAGATGATTCCCCTCATGATACCTCACTTTTTATTCATTTCAATGACTCCCCCTTTGGGGATGAATATTTAGTGATTGATGATTATCGCTCTTCTAATGTTTTCTTTATTCATAATGATGTTCCCACTCTTGATGATTCCCCTATTTGGGATAAACCATTAAACAAAAATGTTGATTATTCTCTCCCCCATGAAATAAATTCCATAAAATAAGATGATATTGTGGTAGAGGAATCTATTATAATTTATTCTATTCATTTCAATAATATTCATTCTACAGATGAAGTATTGATGAGTTGTCTTTGTCCCTCTTCTAAAGTTGGTCTTTATAAAAATACTTTGAAGAAAGAGGATACCATGCTTGATGCTTTCCCTCGTAAAATTAAATAACCTAGTTAATTCAATGTGTCAATGTGTTGGGTAGTGAAAAGCCTAAGGTTGTTGTCCGCCTTCGTCAAGATACCCCTCAACCTCAAAATAAACAAATCAGTGTGGTAAAAGGTGCTCAAAAATATGATTATCATGTAGTTTATCACACATTTAACACAATAAATAATAGATAACCTACCAATTCAGTTGTTCCTCCCTCTCTTCCAACTTGTCAACTAGTGCTTCCTCCTACACCTCGTCTCCCTCAAAATTGTGGAAAGAAATATGATTTAGTAGAACAACTTCATGCTACTCCTAGCAATATATCTATTTGAACTTCTTCAAACTTTATCTACATACCATGAAGAAATATAAAAAGCCTTAAGGAACATGATTTTTCCACCTCCGGTGCAAACTAATATAACTTCCTTATTGGAATGTATGAATGCAACCAACACTCAAACTAAGACTATATTTTATCAAGATGAGTTTCTTTCTAAGGAGATTCAAGAACAAAATTATGCTCTTATGGTTTGTACCCTTATCAATGGAAATCTTATTCATCAAACTTTGATTGATTATAGATTTGGTATTAATGTGTGTAGCATTGATTTTTTACATAAAATTAAGGTGGACACTTCATTGATTCAAAAAGATTCTATTCCTATTTGTGGCTTTGACAATTTTGCTAAAAAAACCTTAGATTTTATAACCTTACCATTAAGATAAGTCATATTATTTTACCCACACCTATTCATGTCATGCTCAATAGTCTCACTTACCATCTTCTCTTATGTGACCATGGATATATGCCACACAAGTTGTTCCTTTAGTGATTCATCCTAAAGTGAAGTTCATCTATAACAAAATAATGTATACTCTTGTTGTTGATGATAAGTTCCAAATTTTCTTACGAACTAAATCTGATTCTTCATCCATTCCTACACAATTTCAACAAAACACATCTTCTCCTCCTAAAAATACTTGTTCTCTTTTAGAAGATGATTACGGGACATTAGATTTTAAGTCATCTTTTTTAGGATAATACAAAGTTCCTAAATTTAACATGGGACCCTTTAAAGGGCTTAGTGTTCCATTTGTTAAACCCAATTCTCCAAATATTTCAACTTATAATTTTCAACATGGTTTAGGATGTGTGCAACAAAGCAATGAGACTCATAAGAAAACAACATCATAGCTGCCTCTACAACTCTACAAGGGTTCAGATTCCAACCTCCTCCTTTCTCAACATCCCTTCCCTTATCATCTAACACTTCTTCTATGTCTATCTTTAATCGAGAAATCATTTTTCCTAACCTTCTTTGTGATAAGTTGATTACTCAACCCATATGAAAGAAGAAGCATAATAAAAAAATTACGAGTCTTCCTTTTTTCATGTATCTTTGATATCATGACCACTCTACTAATAAATGTCAAGCTTTTCATTACAAAATTTAAAAACTCATTCATTATGACATCATTCACATAACATGTTGCAACAATTTGATTTTAAATTATGATTACTTCAAATAACATTTAAGTTCATATTATGTTTCTCCACACTATGTGCCATTGTTAACTTCTCCATTAGGGGCCCATTATCATTCATGGTGGTACAATTTTAGGTGTGATCATACTTTTCAAGCAACATAATAGTCTTTCTCATTCTTATTCTTTTCTCTACACTTGGGAAGAAAGGATAGTTTTTTAGTTTCTCATCCTTTATAAGGATCCACTTTTGCCTTGGTTCAGTGGTATTTGTTTATTATTTGATGTTTTTTCTTACATGGAATTGTTTGTTTTGATTATGGTTTATTTCTTATATAAGAGGTGTGTATCCTTTATCACAACCTCTTCTTTGTTTGCAATTATATGTCGAAATAAAAAAATTCCCTTACTGAGGAGCTAAAAGTATATCATCATTCATCAAGAGTCCCTTTACCCAACAATGGGGAAGGTGTGAATTCTTGTTAAATTTACCATTCTTCAATTCAATGATGTTATTTTGTTCAAAATATCTTCATTCTCTTTTAAACATCCTTCAAAGGGATCCCTTTTAACTTGTTGCATGATATCTCTTTGCATTCCTCTCTTCCTTGATCTCATAGAAGTTGTGACCTCTTTGGATCAAATTGGGTGTTGCTTATGAGATACCTCCTTGGTGTTAAAGGTTCTTTATCTTTGTTCCTATTTTCCTTAAGATGTCAAAACAATCCTATTTTCCATCTTAAGGGGGAGCATATATGGTCTCCATATTGCAAATATTTTGATGACTGTAAACATTTCAAGTAGAGTACACTGGAATTATAGAATATGCAAAGGCCAAATGACTCTCCTTTACACACGTTTTTAGGATTGGTTGACTATCATAATATAATTTTATATACCATTGACCTTTTTTGCATATATTTTTAGGATTTTTTGATTAAAATTTGCTAGACCACTTGACCTATCCTTTGTTTTCTTGAATAACATAACACAAATTGCTATACCATTCAAACTCTCATTTGCATAGATTTTATGAGTTGACTAGTATGTACTGGACCATTAACCCCCTCTTTACATTTTTCAATGGGTGGAACTAGGATCACACAAATTGCTAGAATATTTCTCCCTCTTCTCTTTTCCTTCTCTTTCTCATGGATCACCTACCACAAAAAAAATTTCTAGCCTATATCATCTATGATTGTATTTTTCTCTCCTCCATGATTCCATAACATAACACACTTTGCAAGTATATCGAATAATGGGGTCTCATCTTATCTTTGATGTATTATCTTTCTCTTTTTAAGTGACCACTTGTGCTTTTGTAGTAGCTTTCTGAAGCATGATCTTAGAGGTTGATACATTTTCTTTATCATGGTATCTTCAACTAGTTAACTTGGAACCTTAGTAAGCTTTAGGCTTTTGTTTTTGTTTTATGTGTCCTTGCACATGGTAGTCTGAGTTGAGATCCTTCATTTGGGGAATTTCATACTTAAACTTAGTGATGTCTTATGTCTTTGTAGTTTTCCCATGATCATGTCTTCTCCTTTCCCTTCTCTCTCATTTCCTTTACTGTGAGCATGCGGTTGTCTGATACTCTGCTAAAGTGGGGGCTCAATGTACTGTCATAAATTGTAATCACCCTATAAGTGTATACAATTTCATGATTTTTTAGAACCTACCTTATTTTATTTTCATCTTAACATGCATAATGGGACTTAATATGGTACTTAATGGACACCTAGATTCAAATATGGGTCCTATGTTATTTTAATTCCATCAAAACTCAATGTAAACCCTTATTTCTAGGTATGGTCCTTTATTATTTATCCTCTTAAATAATTTATTAGTCTACATGGGACCTATGTTAATGTGGCCTTTTTTATCTCTCCCGACCCTAAAATCACCTATAGCTCAAAATCTGGTATCTCCTAGTTATCTGGGACCCAAGGTTAAAATTTGAACCCTAATTGGTGATGTAGAGTGGCTTGGTTTCTAGTGGGATTTCCTACTCCTAGACTTTATAGAACTTATTGAACCATCCAATGGTTTCCAATATTATATTTCTCTTCACCTTCTAGGCCTCCAAGACTAGAGATTCAACTAGCCTCCAAGGTATAGTTGAAGTTGATGAAGAACAAGTGCAAACTTGCACTCTACTGGCACTTTTCTCCCTTGTTTTCTCACCTTCCCTTCCTAGAATTCCAATCCATTGCTTAGGATATTTACCTATTCATATCCCTAGTCTTCTTCTATGTTCATAGGAATCATATATTATCAATGATGAAGGTTCCTGCACTCCTAATCACACTAGGACTTACTTTCTTATCGTTATCCAATAAGACCCTAATTAGGCCTAATTGTATTAGGTCTATTTTTACTATTTTTGGTCAAGCCCTACAAATTATTCCACACAACCCTATGGAATTTTATATTATGATGAAATTTATCACCTAAATAATCCAAATCTTCAAGATTTCAAGACACCCACAACCCTAATTTTCATTAGGCCCTAGTTTCTAGGCTTCTTTTTAGGCCTCTAGGCCAGTCTGAGAAAAATGTTTACAATTGATCTTCAAACTTCATGACAACTCTTGAAACTAGTTTTTCATTCAAGGTGATGTCCTAAGGCTTCTATCCATTCCATTTAGGTGTTTGTACTAGGCTTTGAGTGTCCTATTTCAAAACAATATTTACATTATCCTGGTTCACCTACTCCAAGGAGTCAACCTAGGGAATCACATTAAAATTAGGGTTCTAGTTGAAAACACCCCCCTTTTTTTTTAAATACATATTTATAGACCCTAACCTAACATTCCATAAGGTTTCATGCATTTTCAATCATGGATGCTTAGGTTAGAGCCATTTTTGTCTGGCAACTCTGAAAATGAGAGTTTAGAGTGCAATTACAGAACAGGGTGTAACTCTGCAACCCCACAACTTGAAAGAAAAATTGAATATGAAAAATAAAGATAAGATGAATATCTACACAACCATGAAATAAAATTACACAATCCAATCTATACACAGTTGTACAAGACCGCTGAAACACTGCAATTGAAAGGAAAACACAGAAAAATGTCGATACAATACGTACACACGTGTGGTCTACAACTGAAATTCACATTAAACTTCAAAATATTCAAAACATGACTCAAATACCCAAGCATGGGTAGTTACAACTTTCCATCTCTTCATTTTCAACTTATTGCAAGCAACTTTAAAAAGTTGCTAAGCAGTTTTGCATTTTTTTGCACTTTTGTTGATTGTGGTCAACTCTAACCACTTTTACCTATCCTAGGACACTATTTATGCCACTTAGGACCCTAGATGAGGCTATTTACTACATGTGCCCATAAATAGAAACTTTTAGGCCTTTTGACAACTTTTAGGACCTATGAGCAACTCGTGCTCTTACAAACAAAATGAGACATGATTGGATCCAATGACTCTTGGATTTTCTTACATACACACCAAAAAATCCTAAAAAACATTAAACAAAGTCAAACTAATCATCAAGCCAAAATGTGGGAGGTGTTATGCACCATACTCCCATGGGACAAAGAACTCAAGTCCCTTGAGTTAGGAGATCATCAATGGTGACTCCATGCTTCAGTATATCTACTTCAGCCATCCATGCATCTTCAACATCAGGTAGACCTTTCTAGCTCACAAGAAATTATTTGTAAGTACCCTTCCTTGTCTTCTTGATCACCTTTGAATCCAACACACTGTCTAACTACAAAGGTTGAGGTGGAGGCATATCTTTGACCAGATCTTCATCTGCCAATTCTAAAACAGGGTGCAAAACATTATTTGAGGGACTTCCTTTATAGGGATATAGATCACACACATTGAAGATGGGTGAGATTCCAAAATCAAGAGGAAACTCCACCTCATATGCATTATTACCAAACTTATGCAATACATTGAGAGGTCATATCTTCTTCATCAGAAGTTTGGTTGGCTGACCCTTAGGCAAGCTCTCCTTCCTGAGGTAATCAAGTACCAAATCCCCAACCTTGAATTTAAATTCCCTCTTTGTCTTATCTGCCTTGGCCTTTTACTTCTCTACTTGTTGTTATAGTGTCTTCTTAACTTGATCATGGAGTTCTTTCATCTGCTTAGCAAATGTCTAACCTTGGGCATTCCTCTTATCCTGTAAACTTAGATCTCGTAACTCTAATATCCCTCTTGGATTGGCACCATACACTATTTTAAAGGGGTTTCTGCTAGTACTCTAATTAATGGAGTCATTATATGCATATTCTGCCTATCCAATAATGAGATCCCATAACTGACCATGTTGCTTAGTTAGGCATCTTAATAGGTTTCCTAGGGGCCTATTTACTACCTTAAATTATGCATTTGACTGAGGGTGATAGACTAAGGAAAAAGAAAAATTTGTACCTAACATTTTCCACAGGGTTCTCCCAAAGTGGCCCACAAGCTTACTATCTCTATCACTCACTATGTTGAGTGGAAATTAATGGATCCTCACTATCTCCCTGAAGAATAGGCCTTCAATATGTGAAGCATCATTAGTTTTCTTGCATGGGATGAAGTGAGCCATCTTACTAAATCTGTCCACCACTACAAACACATTGTCATGCCCTCTAGGTGTCTTAGGAAATCCTAAGACAAAGTCCATGCTCAAACATTCCCAAGGTCTCTAAGGTAAAGAGAGAGGTTGATAGAACCCTACATTACTTCTATGTTCTTTGGCTCTCTGACAGATCTGACATTGCTCCACAAACTTCCTCACATCTAACTATAATTTAGGCCAGTAGTAATGCCTATTTACCTATTCTAGTGTCTTGTCCACTCCAAAGTGGCGTCTTAGATTTCCTTGGTGTTTCTCCTTGATTATTTTCTCTCTCATTGAACACTAAGGTATACACAACAAATTTCCCTTGAAAAGAAAACCTTCCTACAATATGTATTCAGTGAAATCCATCTTGAATCCCTGCATAAACTTCTCACATGCTTAATAGATAGCTTTGAATTCCTTATCCTCCATGTATAGGCCTTTAACGTCACTCATTCCCACACTTTGCAATTGTACCTCTTGAATATCTAGTACTCTCCTACTGAGAGCATCTGCAACCTTTTTTCTGACTCCTTTTTTATGCTTTATTGTAAATGTATATGCCTGCAGGTACTCTACGCACTTTAGGTATCTTTGGTTCAACTTCTCTTGCCCATTTAAGAAGCCAAGAGCATGATTATCTATATAAACCACAAATTCCCTTGGAAGCAGATAATGTCTCCATTTTTTGAGTGCTTGGACCATAGCATAGAGTTCCAAATCATAGGTGGAGTAATTCTCCTTGGCCTCATTTAATTTCTCTGAAAAGAATGCCATAGGCTGCCCCTCTTGACTCAATAGTTCCCCTATAGCTAGTTTACTAGCATCACACTCCACAACAAAAAGCTGATTGAAATTGGGAAACCTAAGGGTAGGTAGTTCTTCTATCTTCTTCTTTAGTATTTCAAATCCCTTATCTACTGCTTCTGTCCACTTGAACTGACATTTTATGCCTCCCTTAATAGTATTGAGTATAGGTGCACATACATGGCTAAAGTTTCTCAAAAACTTACTATAATAAGAGGCTAATCCATGAAAACTCCTAACATCTCCTATGGATCTAGGTGTTGGCCATTCTAATATAGACTTGACCTTATCAAGATCCATCTTCATACATCCATTAGAAACAACAAACCCAAGGTACACTAATTCAGTTTTCAAGAACTCACAATTTTCTTGGTTGATCATCGAGTTCTCTTGATGTAGCCTCCTCAAAACCACTTCCAAGTGCTTCATGTGCTCCTCCTTATACCTGCTAAAAATCAAAATTTCATCAAGATAAACAATTACAAATTTACCAATAAAGTCAGCTAGTACTTCATTCATGAGCCTCATGAATGTACTAGGTGCATTATCATCCCAAAGGGATTTACAAGCCACTCATACAACCCTTCATTTTTCTTGAAGGTTGTTTTCCACTCATCACCATGCCTAACTATGATTTGATGGTACCTTGATTTCAATTCCACCTTGGAAAAGTAGCAGGAACCTCCTAAGTTGTCCAACAAGTCCTCAATCCTTGGCATGGGAAATTTGTACCTAATAGTAATCTTGTTAATAGCCCTAGAGTTAGTACACATCCTCCATTTTCCATCCTTTTTAGGTGCAATGACAGTTGGCACTGCACAAGGACTTAAACTTTTTCTTATGAGCCCCTTGTCTAGAAAATCTTGTATTTGTTTAGCAATTTCTGCATTATGTTTTGGATTCATTTTATAGGTTGCGTTATTGGGTAAAGTAGCCCCTGAGATTAAGTCTATCTGATGAATCACATCCCTCATAGGTGGAAAAACACTGGGCAGTCCATTATCCTCTATCTCAATGTATTTATCCAACAATTTTTGTACTTATTGAGGCATGATGACTTTCTCCTTAGTCTCCTCTCTTGGCTTCAGTATCACTGCACAAAAGACCCCTCTTTCCTTCTTCATGGATTTAAGGAACTCCTTTCAACTCATGAGCATCACACTAGACCCCACATGCTTCTCTTCATTAGGTTATGTCAAAGGATCCATCTGAAATTTCTTACCTTGCTCAGTGATTACATAGTTGTTCTTCTCCCCATCATGAATGACCTTTACGTCATACTGCCATGGACATCTTAATAGGAGGTGACATGCATCCATAGGCAATATGTCACATAACACTTTGTCTTTGTACTCTCCTATTTCAAAATCTGTTGAAGTTTGCTCATCCACCACTATCTGCTGACCCTTGTTTAGCCATGACACCTTGTAGGGTGTGGTGTGTGGTATCCTCCTAAGCTTAAGGTTATCCACCATTTCAGTTGACACTACATTCTCAGGGGAGCCTGAATCCACTATGACCTTGCAAATCTTTCCATGTGACCTACATGTGGTTTTAAAAAATCTCTTCCTTTGAGGGGGTTCTATAGTATTAGGGACCTTCAAAAAAGTCCTTCTCAACATAATATTTTATCCATCTATTACTGGCCCTACCTTGGAGATTGGTGAGGTAACACTTTGAGTTTCATCCTCTAGCACAATTTGAGTTCTTCTTTCACCCATGGAATAAGGTGAGGCTTTATCTGGACATTTTCCCATAGTGTGGTCTACTTGGTTGCAGTTGTAGCACCTACCTGTGAAGACAGTATTAGCCCTGCCTTGTGACTAAAACTTACCTCTTGGAGGCCCTCTTCCTCTATATCCTCCTCTCTGAGATGATCCTCTATACTGATTGCCTCCATTTTTATCTATGGACTAAGTTTCTTCCGGCCTATTTGAGCTTTGGCCTCTCCCAAAGTTACCTCTACCCCTGAATCCTTTATTGCCTCTACCTCTTTGTTGGAAATCACTTCTCCTTTTAGCCTTCTCTTCTTCCCTTAATGCTAATTGAAAGCATTTATGCATGGTGTCAGGGGCCATCATACTGATATCATCTTCAATTCCTTGCCTCAATCCATTGAGATACCTTTCTACCCTGACTACCTCTTCTTCCTGCCTTCTTGCCCTTAGACTAAAATTATTAAATTCCTCAGTATAAGCACTTAATGTCAGTTCTCTCTACCTTAGGTTTTGTATCCTTTGATACATTTGTATCTCATAATCAGTTGGTAAGAATTGTGCCCTCAATATGATCTTCATCCTATCCCAAGAGACTATTTTCTTCTTCCCGACTATTACCCTATCATCTTGCATCGTATTCCACCAAACCAATGTTGATCCCTTGAGCCTAGCCTTGGCATAATTGACTCTCTTCTCCTCTGAAACTTCTTTGTAATCAAAATGATTATCTATGGCTTCTAGCCAATCTATCAACTCTTCTCCATTCAAATTGCCACTATAGTAAGGAATGTGTTCCATGCTATCTTTATTGATTTATTTTAAGGCATCCAAGAATACTTTCTATTCCTTATCCATCACCACTTATTTTCCCCTGCCAAATGTCTTTGCTGTCTGAATTCCATCCTCTTCTTCACTTTCATCACCCTATTTAGTGACTCTACTCTTGCTCTTTGATTATGATAGATTGGCCTTCGCCAATATATATTGGACCAAATCCACTATGACATCCTTTCTCATTTCCTTGGGTGGCATGCTGTCAACCTCTTGGCTCTCCTATGCTTCATACATACACAAAATTTGGTGTAGTTCCAGCTCTGATACCACTCTAATGCAGAGTGGCCTGGTTTCTAGTGGTTTCCTTCTCCTAGCCTTTATAGGAATTATTGAACCATCCAATGGTTTCCAATATTAGATTTCTCTTCACCTTCTAGGCCTCAAAGACCAGAGATTCAAATTGCCTCCAAGGTATAGTTGAATCTGATGAAGAACAAGTGCAAACTTGCACTCTACTAGCACTTTTCTCCCTTGTCTTCTCACCTTCCCTTCCTAGAATTCCAAGCCCCTACTTAAGATATTTCCCTACTCATATCCCTAGTCTTCTCCTATGTTCATAGGACTCATATATGCTCAATGATGAAGCTTCTTTAACTCCTAATCACACTAGGACTTACTTTCTTATCATTATCCAATAAGACCCTAATTAGGCCTAATTGTATTAGATCTATTTTTACTATTTTTAGTCAAGCTCTACAAGTTATTCCACACAACCCTATGAAAGTTTATATGATTCTGAAATATATCACCTATCCCTTCAAGAATCCAAAGCTTCAATCTTTCAAGACACCCACAACCCTAATTTTCATCAGGCCCTAGTTTCTAGGATGCTTTTTAGGCCTCTAGGCCAGTCTGAGAAAAATATTTGCAAATGATCTTAAAACTTCATGAAAAATCCCAAAAATAGTTTTTCATTCAAGGTGATTTCCTAAGGATTTCATCCATGCCATTTAGGTGGTCGTAGAAGGTTGTGAGTGTGTTGTTTCAATACAATATTTACACTATCCTGGCTCACCTACTCCAAGTAGTCAGCCTAGGGCATCACATTAAAATTAGGGTTCCAATTGCAAACACCCCCTTTTTCCAAAATCCATATGTACATACCCTAACCTAACATTCCACAAGGTTTCATGCACTTTCAATTGTGGATGCTTAGGTTAGAGCCATTTTTGTCTGGCAACTCTGAAAATGAGAGTTTAGAGTGCAATTACAGAAAATAGTTTGTAACTCTGCAATCCCATAACTTGAAAGAAAATTTGAATATGAAAAAGAAATCTAATACGAATATCTACAAAACTATGAAATAAAATTATACAATCCAATCCGTACACAGCCTTACAAGACTGTTGAAACACTACAATTGAAAGGAAAACATATAAAAACATCCGTACAGTACGTACACACGTGTGGTCTGCAACCAAAATTCACATTAAACTTCAAAATCTTCAAAACATGACTCAAATACCAAATCATGGGTAGTTACAACCATCCATATCTTCATTTGCAACTTCTTTCAAGCAACTTTTGGAAAATTGCAAAACTTGCTATGCAATTTTGCATTTTTTTACACTTTTGTTGATTTTGGTCAACTCTAACCACTTTGACCTATTCTAGGACCCTATTTATGCCATTTATGACCCTAGATGAGGCTATTTACCACATGTGACTATAATTAGCAACCTTTAGGCCTTTTGACAACTTTTAGGAGCTATGAGCAACTCGTGCTCTTACAAACAAAATGAGACATGATTGGATCCAATGACTCTTGGATCTTCTTACAAACACACCAAAAACTCCTAAACAACCTTAAACAACATCGAACTAATCATCAAGCCAAAATGTGGGAGGTTCTCTGCACCAATTGGTGGGTATAGGATGCCTACGCATCCTATGCCAAAAGTTTTAGGCTGAAATTTGAATCGGGTGTCGGTCTTGGTAATTTGGTGCGATTTCTAAATTTCTGGTCGCCCCTCCTAAGATTTAACCCTCAATTTTTATGAGAGATATATAAGTGGCATACCTCTCCTAATTTTAGGATCCACATCTACTCTCAAGCACACACAATCAAGATTTCACATCCAATCATTCAAGATCAAGTATCAAGCATTCTTCAAGTTTTTCAAGGTGTTTTGTAGGAAATATGCTCCATGGCTCTAGCTTCTTTACCTGATTTAAGGACAAGAAAAGGATTCCACTATCAAGGATGAATAATATACATTCAAGAGTACATTCATCAAAGCATTCAAGACCTCAACTCCTCTCTGTCTCTCTCCAATCAAACACCGTGGAAAACTACAAAAACCATTAAAGAAGTTTTTGTCTTTCACGATTTCCTTTTGGGTTTTTGTGTTAATTCAAAGCTATTGCATTAACATACATTATCACACTCAAAGAATCACTTTCATTGCTAAGGTATGTCATACTTTATTTTTCAAATCTAACATCTGCTATATGAAAAAACACTCTCATCTAATTCATTTCATTTCAAGGTTGATTCCAAGCAGGGGTTTGACTTCAAGGCAAATTCCTCTTTACAACATTCTTCCCTATTTTTGTGTGTGCAAGAATAGGTGGCAAACCTACCGTTACAGATCTAGAAAGTACAAGATTGGACAAATAATTCCTAAATTTTTTGGGCAAAAGTGCAAGGTATAGGATGACTAGGTGTCCTATATCCTCAAAAATAGATTTAAATAGAAATCCTAGGTCAGTGTTGTAGAGTAGTTTCCATTTTTTCTCATTATAGGTTCCTTTTTTATTTTTGTCTGAATTTGTCATTTATTTTATTTATTTTTCTATTTTGCATTAGTCAATCACTATCCCTAATCAACTTTTCATATTAGTAAAGTATTAGAGATACCCATTAAGTGTTTGATCCCATTCAAGCCTAGTGGGTCATCCTCCTTCCTAATGTACAAGAGGAGATACAATCAATCTACCTTCCTTATCATTTCTTATTGTAAATATTTAATCATTTTGAATTTTTTTTTTGTTGGGGGTTAGGTATTGTTTGTGCTAGCAACTAAGTGGTTCTAGGTTGAGTGGGAGTAGGGTTATAAATATTAGGCATAACGACTTATTGGGGACCTATAAGGCTTGTTGTCAAGTGGGCAACCAATATTGGGATTCCTCAAAGGATGATTGCCTATCCATTATTGTTGTTACTTCCAAATGGGTTGTGAGGCTACTAATTTTGATTTTGACCTTGTGATTGGTATTGTGGCCTTGCCCTTGGTGAGGTGTGTTAGAGTAAAGAATTAATTTAATTACCGTGATTAAATTAACTTTACTACCTCTTAAGATTTCACTTTATGCACTTGTATTAGTCATTTAATAATTAAATCTAATTATTAAATGCCTATTTACCTATTAAGGTTTCATATTAGGTTTTACGATCTCCTTCTATAAGGATTGATCCTTTGTATATTTTTATTATTCTTTTGGCTGATAATAAACTTTTACATTGTCAGAGCAAAACCCTTATTTGTTTCCTACAAATTTCTTCCTTGTGGTAGGTTTTTGCATGTAGGTTTCTTGGGCTTAATAGATTTGTTTTTCTTAAAATATTACATGGTATCAGAGTTGGATCTGTTGTAGCTTGTTCATGTTTGAAAAAAAGAGAGGAGCAAGGGTTTGATAGAAGAAATTTGGGTTTTTCGGCTAATTTGACCTTCTGATTGGTATTGTGGCCTTGCCGTTGGTGAGGTGTTCCAAGAAGGGGGGGCACAATTTAATCAGAAGGGTAGACGTTCATTTTTCCATGGAAAAGAATTTGCATAAGAAGGGTTATAAGATAATGGGTCTTGAGTAATATCTTACCTTTGATTCCATGATTTCCTAGTTTAGACCAAGTAGAATACTTGGCTACCCTCATGCTCTAGAGTTGAAATGTGACCTCTCATGTCTATCCTTAATGCTTTCTATACCCTTATACTTGCAATTTTCTTCTTCTAGTGATAATAGGGAGACTATTTTGTCAAGGCAAATTTCATTTTTTCTTTCTTTTTCTTGACATAAAATTAGTCAATGTTAGATGCCATATGGATGACAATATCCTACATCATATCCTTTAGTAGGTTCCTGAGTTATATATTTGAGAATCTAATAACTAATTTAAAAAACATGACCCTTAAATTGTGGGTCTTTTTCCTTTTATTTATTGAATGGTTATTGTAAAGTTGATAGACATCATCCTAATTAACCTAAGAGATATTCCTAATATAATTAAATACAATGCTTTCATGCATTCTTCATTGACTCCTAGAAAGATTAACTTCAAATAATCATTTGTTAATTGATTATGCTTAGGATTCTGTAAACATAATATTAATCTTTCAACATTGTCATTTAAAGGAACATCTTCCCTTTGGCTCAATCTAACAATATCATATCCTCTCATGTCACCTCATCTACAATAGTCCTTGTATTTATTTAGGAAGCTCTCCTTCATGGTAGCCCAACTATACATTGTATCTGTCCCAAATCTCATGAGAATATTAAGACCAAATCCTTAAGAGAGATAGGAAGTAACTTCTATCTACAAACATTTGAGGTATAATCTAACTCCTACAAAGGACATGAAACTAAAAAATGAAGGTGTCTAGGTTCGTTGTCAATAGCCCATGGAATTTAGGAAGGGATGAAGGTGGTATGTTCTTCAATGTAATACTCCTTTCTTGGTCTATGATAGGAAAGTAGAATGTGCTTGTCTTATTATCTTGGCCTACACCCCTAAGTCCCCTATATAGATCTTGTAAACGAGGCTAAACTTAAAAATAGACAACTAGAGCTAATGGAAAGGAGGAGTTGATGGTGGTGACTGAAAATCTTGATATATTTTTCTATAGGGGATAGATTAGTTTATCTAGTAGTACTTACAGAAATGAATCTTCCAAATTGGTCCATTTACCTTTGTATGCAACGCATGTAGTCCACCATCCAAATTTCTTATGCATTATTAATTTTTGTGTTTGATCAAGATATAATGATCCTAGATACTAAAAATAGGAATCACAACTTATATGAAAACATGAAATTATTTTTAAAAACTAGATACTTGTATGGTTTGGCAACAACTTGGACAACGACACAAAAATATATGGTTTCTTGTACTAACTGATGATTCAAGCTAAAGTAGATCATTTTTACAACTTAGGAATGAAATCATCGTAAACTGAACAAACCATCAAGTAATATAGGGTACATTAAATTACCAACCAAGTTCGTAAACTTGAGATGGATCCAATATTATGTGCACACTATAAAATATCTAAGTTGTGTTACTATCTAAGAGTTAAGAGTTAAGTAACTTAGAAGCTTGCTAAAAATAAAACATAAATATCTAAATATAATAATAAGAAAATAATAATCATAAATAAAATATAATTATCATAAATAGTAAAGAGTGAATAATAAATTATTTCCAATCAAAGTGTATTTTAACTAGTTGCTACAAGAATGATAAAGTACATGGAGCCTTATCAACTAAATAATTAACTAAATTATAGAAACACTAAGAAATGAACTGCTAAGTTACACATTATGCCAAGTGGGCTTTGACCTGGGAAGGTATACTCACTAAACTTAGTAGTTGTTCATAAAGTCACAATGAAAATAATTCTCTCATATACTCATTCATATGGATAATAAAATGCAACAGCTGTTAATTACTAAAAAAATAAAGAAAAAATACATAATGGTCGACCATCAAATCATCTTCTATATTTCATTTATAAACTATACTTGAATAAATAATTGACTAAAATTTAGTCACTCATTCCTGACACACGGGAAAATGATTATTTAACTAAGGTACACAACATAAAGCAAAGTCTTGATAAGATTTCATATCCATCAATAAAGCGAGAATTAACAACTAAGATAACAAGTCAATAGAAATCATTAATGACGACTATAATTAGCCGATAGGCTTTCCTGCGAGGTCACTCGCGTCCGTACACAGGGAAAACTTGTCTCACGCTTAAAACCGCCCATCTTCGCTTAAAACCGTCAACCCTCCGGTATTCGGTATTTAGTTGCAACGGAATGAATGCAACATTGAAATTTGAAGACGCCCACTATGAATAAATTGAATGGGCCTCGCTTTTGGTCAGAGCAATGCCGGCAATAAGTCCGCTGACAAGTCCCATCACTTAATAAATTCATCGTCATAGTTCATAAGTCATATATACATTATTTTAAGGAAAGATTATAACTCTTTGAAATGATGGTGCGGTGCAACTTTCCAACAGCCGTACATTTTTAAAATATAACTAAATAATGCAAATATTATTATCTAGAATCGTAGTTGGATTCAAATAATATTAATATTGAGATGATAATCTTATATGTTATTAAGACATTAATAAAGGGTATTTTTTTTATTGTTAATACAAATATATAAATAAATAAACTACTAAATCATGATTATTTAATTATTATTAATTTATGTTTTTTTATAATTATATGTGTATATATATACATTTGTGTATATATATACACATATACACATGTGTGTGTATATACACATATACACATGTGTGTGTATATACACATATACACACATGTGTGTATATACATATATACACACATACATATGTGTATATATACACACACATATACACACCATATATATACACATACAAGTGTGTATCCATGTATACACATATACACACATACACACATATGTGTATACACACACATACATGTATGTATATATACACACATATACACACCATACATTTATGTATATTTACACATATACACACATACATGTGTATATATATACACATATGTGTGTGTATATGCATATGTATGTATATACACATACAAGTGTGTATCCATGTATACACATATACACACATGTGTATATATAAACACACATACACACATTGTGTATATATACACACATTTGTGTATATATAAACATATATACACATGTGTATATATAAACATATATACACGTGTATATATACACACATGTATATATACACACATGCATATATACACACATGTGTATATACACATGTATATATATACATCCTTATAGTAATATAATATACATCTTTATAGGCACGGATCCCACGAAATATTAAATTTTGTTTTCTAAAAATTGGAATTGAAATTTGCAATTCCAATTCCACCTATTTTGGTGGAAGATGCAAATTCCCATTTTGGGGCAAAATTGAAATTTTGAAATTCCAATTCCAATTTTTTGGATGGACACAAACATGGAATTGACATTATCCGGAATTAGATAATGCCAATTCCAGTCTAATTCCAGGAAACAAACGGGCCCATTAATAGTTGGTAGCGCACCATAATTGAGTTGAATGAAATAAAAGAGGTTCTTTGTTTAAATATTTGAAGATAATTAATTTTATGATATAATGATTTTTTATACATATTGAAAATCATACTTTTAGTTAAAATATCTATACATTTATATCAAATTGGATAATTAATTATGTAATATCAACTTACATTTAAATTCTACTTACAATTTCCTATCGGCTATCCCTTGAACCTCCTTTAGGTGCAAGTGCTAGTATAATATAAGTAGTATAGGTGCTAGAGATGTTTGTTGGCGCAAGGTTCTTATGTTGCTACTTTGGTGGGCACCTCAGTGCTTGCAATGCCTATCATTGCAACCAATGCCTCTCTATTGTAGTTATACTTGCTACTTCTGCAATTATTCATGTCTAAGAAATATGAATGATATCTTTGACCATTTTCAATGCAACGCCATGTTAGTCCCTAGGAACAATCCTCATAATTATAATCTCACAAGTTAATCACATCTTCATCAATAATCATTCACATGGATTATATCTAACATCCATAAGTAAATATATTTAGTACTTATCAAATTGTCTTAATTTTGAAAAGTATTGAAGTTTCAATGTGAAAATTCTATAGTCCAGAGTTTCGAAATAAAAGGTTAATAGATTAGCAAAAGAGACAATAAAATAGGCCCATCATAATCCAATAAATGATATATTATTTTTTACACCGTATTCAAAAGATGTAGAATCTTAAAATATTAAGGAGACTAATCATCACACAAAATAATTCATTCATATTAGGCCCAAAGTATAATTTTAAAATTTCTCTTCAAATATTTTAAAATCGTAAAAATTCTAAAGCCTTCATCAATGAAGTAACCGATGCCTTCAAAGTCCCCAAATTTTTAACTTAAAATAGAAGAGATTTATAAATTTCATGTATGTCTTTCTTAAAAACAATGTGTAAAACACTTCTATTAAATCACTTTTTAAATTTTTTTTTTTTTAAAATTTTGATGTTTTAATATTTTTATTACCACAACTTCATCTCAAATGCCAATTTCTAAAAATTTTAAAAATAAAATATAAAATACAAATTCAACACTAATTCATTCCTATAATATGATGTCACGTTACTCCACCTAGTCTAAGCATGACTAAATGAAAAAACTTCATTTTAAATATAAATATTAATTAGAAGAATGATAAATACAAAATAATGGATAATAGTTCTTTTAGAACACACATCTCAAGCAATTTTTTTCCTCCAATCAATCTATTTTCCCTCTTGAAAATGCAAAAATAAGAATTGAAAACATAACTAAGTTCACTTTTTTATTTATTTCATGTTCTACTTACAATAATAATTAATTGAATAACATATACATGCTAAATTAATCTAATTAATATTTTTAAATTAATTACAAATTTTAATCAAATACAATTATATTTTAATCGGTAATTATTTCATATTCAAATGAATGATTAATACATCTAATTTATTTATTATATTCAAATATAATAATTTGACACAATTTTTAGTAAGACTTAAATACTAGCTTTTCAAACCAAGCGTTAAATATTCATAAACATAGTAAACACACATTTTGAGTTAAATTTAAATGTAATGTAGAAGATAATTTAAATACGCACAAAGGACTCAAATTCACTTTCCAAAGAAGCATGAGATGGCTAAATGCTATCCATGTCAGTTTCTCCATACTTAATCATGTGGTATAAATCGTGACATGATATCAGATCAACACATCTACTGTAAATCATCCACGACTAACATAATCTATAAATGATATACATAATCAACAATAACATATAACACTAAAACATTAAAATGGTCTATCATACACGAGCACAACATATGCAACCCATAATGTATAATGGAGGAACTAATACCTAATATAAATGAGATTAGAAATATCTAGATGGTCATATAAAGCATCCAAAATACACCATTAAAACAGATGCACACCAAACTCATCGACAAGTTTGCTAGAATGAATCTTAGCACATGAATAACATAACACCTTGATATAAAAATATTTAATATTGCACATATCATATGAATTAGAGTGCATACAAGACAACTATAACAATAGACATTACATTATATGAGATTTCATTTTTTTAATTTTTTTAGACAATATTATTTGAAAATTGTTAGATGACGCCCTTACAACCTCCAAGGATAAATGACTTTTAAAATAGATGTAAGAGACTCAAACTTGTGATGTTTGCAACCATAGTCGAGGATACTTTGTTTTGAGACATGTTAATATTTGCAAATACAATTATCCTCACTTTTACAAGACAATTTCGAGTGCACGACATATGATGACATTCAGGCTCAATACCGTTTATTTGAGGATGATAAGATCAATCAGACAACTAGTTTGATTGTCAAGATTCACACTAGGAGAAGACTATGGAGTTAGTTTAGGGATGTGTTTCATGGTCCCTTAGACTGATGGTCTCGTGGATGTCATTACAATTCTTCAATTCAATTCAATTCTTATATATTTTTTTAATTACTAGGAGACTTACAACTGGCAACCTATACAAATATGAAAAAGGAACATATTTTTTAAGATTATTAATCTTTATAGGTGTAACTATCTCTTATCTAAATTGTTAACTGTGTATATACAATTATATCTTATTTATTAATTTTTTTGTATTAATGATAAGGATTTCAAAATATACAATTAGACGATTACGAGTCCGGGCCTCATAGAGGCAGCAAAAAAGAGTACGAGGCAGGGCCTCACCGCGAAGAGATCAAAAGAGAGTATTCAGAATATACATGACAAAATAAGGAGCAGCATCAAAAGCAAAACAGATTATAACAGGATGCCATCAATGGCATCAACCCAGGTCGTCCACCCCTTTTCCCCCTCCATCCAAACAACCTTCTTCCTTTCCTAGATCTGCCTCAGCATAGCCAGCACCTCTTTTTTGGTGTTTTTGTTCTTTCTGATTTCTTGGTTCATTTTGTTCAGGGTCTTCTACAAAAATTTAATGTCATCCATGTTCTTCCTCCACTCGTAACCATGCTTCATCTCATAGACGAAGAAGGTGGCGTGACCGGTCTTCAGGAACCTCCTAAGCTTGTCCTTATCAATCAGCATCATGGTATGGACC
>MU224951.1:7302648-7338016 GCA_018584345.1 Thuja plicata
TGTATACATATAATCCCCGAAGGGTCATGACCAAACGTCGCGTCGTAACGGTCTCAGTTACTAACTGCCGAGATTAACATAATATAACATAACTTTATTACACCCGTACATACATTTATGCCGACAAGAACGCATACTACCATGATGACGAGCTCCAAACAGTGTTGGACAAGCACAGTTTGGTTTTCGCCAACATTCCACCTGGCATACCCTCGCACTGTGGTTTTGAGCACACCATTGAGCTAGAAGAGGGAGCCAAGCCCGTCATCACCACTCCATACCGCCATCCTAAAAGGTTAAGGATGAGTGTAATAACCCCGTCATTAAATAAATGATAATAATTGTGTTTGGGTTCCGATTGATTTACTTTATCTCGGGCCCTTTTTTTTTATTTTAGCATAGGTGTAGGTGTTGCCGTGTCAGCTTTATTTGTTCACCTCGGGAGTTGTCCGACGGGTATTTATGACTGACGTGTAGGATGTATTTCTCATGTTGAGTTTTGATATTTTGTAAAGAGCCTGCCTGGCTCTAACCCTCAATTTGACTGCAAGAATTTCTTAAAGTTTGGAATTATGATTTCTTTTAATTTTTTCCAGCAATATATATATATATATAGTTTTTGGTATTTTCTCCCAACAATAATTAATAAGCTCTTTAATTATTAATTAAGTATAACTCAATTAATAATCATCAATTATCAAGTAGCTTATTAAATCTCCCAATAACTTGCAACGCAAATATTCACTGTCAGAGCCAGACGCCATAATGCCCTGCCAAAAATAGACACTGCCAGAAATAGATTTACTATAAATAGTAAGTCCCTCAAACTGGAAACTCTGGAAATGAATCCACAACTCCACTGATACCAATGCACAGGCGCCCTGCTAAAAATAGTAATCATGACTATCACCCAAAATAAAAACTTACTATAAATAGTAAGTCTGTCAATCTGACCCAAACGAAGAGCAATCCTGACATCACAGACTTCCAAAGTGGAAACTGACCACTGGCTTTGCCACACAACCCCCTCTACCACACAACCCCCTCCAACATCCTGATTAGCCTACGAGGGTCACAGAAATAAGCCAATCCCATGTGCCGAAAAACGGGGACATTACAGTCCTCCCTCCTTGAAATTGCTTGTCCCCAAGCAATCTCAGAAATAAAACACAGAAGTCCACCCGGATCCCAAGGATAGAATGGAGTAATGTCCCCATGATCACCTGCAAAATTCTGTGGAGAAATCATCGTCCATTGAGCAAACCTGAACACATTGTCACCATGCCACCCATAGCGACCCACACAATCCGCAGTGCCAAACCTGCCACTGCCTTGATCCCGGTAGAGATGAAACTCACCATCATCCATAACAAGGAATAATGGATATCCAATACCATCAAAATGATCAGAGCTCCCTGTACACCCTGCCAGTCTGCCCTGAGTACTTTCGTAATCCAGATATCCATCCATTGTAAAACCATCTTGGATGTACTGACCCTACAAGTCACCTCCTGCTAACTTGCAGTAACGAACCCCATCAACCGCAGATGGAGAAAACCCATCCCAATAAGGATGATACAAATCTGGAGCCAACCCACACCGACGCGCAAACAAGTCCTCGACCGGTGGGTCAAAAGAGAAGTGATGAGCGCTCCTCACCGTGTAATCATGGTGAAATGCTCCAATCCGTATCAGAGGCTCATAAAAAACCAACTAAGAATCAAGAGAGGGCTCCAGTCTCTGACTCCCAACAACTGGTTGGGCAGGGTCCCGAGTAATCCGCTTAGCAAACCCAACCACAAAATCCCGATGAGGAAGCATGGTAGTCAAGGTATCTAAAATCTTCCCCACTAACAATTGAATACCGCGAAAACCCTGGATAAGTGTACCCTCATAAGTCTTGAAGGGTCCCTCCCGCAAAACTGGACTCTCAAGAAAGTACTCCATAAATGACTCTGTGCAGTAGAAATTATAAGAAGCAGCATCAACCTGCTCCCCTGCAATCCACAACTGATCCCTCGGAAATTGTTGCACTACCAACTGCCTATCATGATCAGCTGTATGTGACGAAGGAATAGATTTGCTTCTGATAGAAGGAAACAAATCATCATGAGAACTAGTCCCCAAACTAGATGATACCTTGTCCCTATCATGTGAATCAAAAGGAGTAGTGTTAAAAACTAGCACACAACCCTCTAATGAATCCACTCCTGCTACCTTAGGACTCTCAACAACCTGCTCTGTATCATCTGACATCGTGCTAACAATTGGAGAACTTGATACCACAAAACTCTCTCTGTTGTTCTCCACTGATGCACTCACCTCCTCTGCATCTACTTCATCTTTTTCAAGGATGGATGTAACTGTGTTCCCAACACATCCATCGCTGCCAACTGTGGACGCTGACTCACCACCAACCACTACTATATGCAACTGAATTGGATCTATGGCTGGTATAGACTGAATCCGCTCCAATTCCACAGTCACCTCTCCTAACTGCAACTGGGACTCCTGAAGAGCCAATTGAGTGCCCTCTAAAGCCTCAAAAGTCATTGAGAGCTCCTGAGTAAGCTCGCTCACCTCCTCCTCTCTGTCCATCAGAGCCTCATATGCCGTACTCCCCCCCTCAACTAGGTGATCTCGGTCGGCTACCAATTGTAGATAATCCTGTCTCAAAATCCTGACAGCCTCCCGCAAGGAATGAATCTCTGTCAGGGAAAGGTAACCACCACCGTGCTCATCTGCCATAGGAGCACCCCAACCATAAACAACCAACTGTTGGCAAGCGGCATCGAAATGCTCGAGAGTAGAAGTAATGTCTCTCTCGCTGACTCTCAACTGGCTAGTCACATGACTCTGCACAACGGATCTCCTATGCACAATCGCAACTGTACTGTTAACACTATGGAAGGAAGCTGTATCCAACAAACTCCCCTCATGATCACCGTATCTTGGTGTACTTTCATCCGAGCACATATCTACAAACTGAGTATTGACATCAGACTCATCCTCATCTACCTCCGAGGAAGTTGCTGCCGAATCTGACTCATCACAATCCTCAGCTACCTCATCCTCTGTAACCACATGACCATCCAGATCTTGGGACCCATCACCACCAAATGGCAATGCTGAGTCAATACCCAAAGTCGGATATAGAAAACCAAACACACGTCGGCCCACATCATCCTCACACTCAACATCAGAGGTATCCACGATGCTAGTATCAACATCCTCTATCTGAGACCCCTCTGCTATCTCTGGCTGCATACATGACTCAATTTCCTCACGTGAATCCTCTACACTGTGGCATGAACCTATGTCACCTGACTCATCTGAACCACTCCACTTTTGAGTGTCATCACTGGGTGACTCCATGCTCACATCCTCAGTACAGGAAAAGACTGGAGTCTCCTTTACTGACTCCACACTGCGACAACTGTCATAAACATCCAAGCTGTCAAAGCTCAAATAATCCTCACAGTCTTCAAAAATAACACCATCATCCATGGTGTCACAATCCCTAGTCGTATCTACAACATCCTCCACTCTCACACCATCCATGGCGTCAACAACAGGCTCAAATAAAACTCTAGTGTCCGGAAAATCAGACCTTGTATCGTTGATACTGCTACCAACTGATGCAAGATTGCCATCAATGGCAGTAGACATGTCACTAGCCTGATCCATGTCACCAACTTTGGTAGGCTCAGGATGCTGAAACTCAGTACCACTAACTACCAACAAGTCAGGCACATCCACATGTCCTTGTAAAGAATCTCCACCCTCAGGTGTGCAAATAGGACTAGTGGCTGGTCCACTAAGTACAGTAACATTTCCAGCAAAATCAGCAGCTACTAAAAACTCATCATGGAGATCTCTTGATGTCTCGACTGTATAATACTCACGTCTCTCCTCATATCTTCTCTGTGAAGGGGACCTATTGAACAAAGAAACCAAATAATCTGCTGCCCTATCGACAGTTGCCGAATTTAAAAGTGGCGCATTTAATCTTTCCAGTGTTTGCCTTCGTTTCTCCATATCCTTAACTAAGGCATTTGTTTGTTTTCTTAGTTTAGACAAACTATCTAACTGGTTTCTATAAGTATTAGATTTCCTGTATCTGTCCATGACTGCAAAAAAAACCAGAGTGCTGATCACTCAAGTCAAAAAATCAAGCCCAATAAATATCACCCCCACAAGATGGCAGGAAAACTACTCTCATATCACTGTAAAGAGCCTGCCTGGCTCTAACCCTCAATTCGACTGCAAGAATTTCTTAAAGTTTGGAATTCTGATTTCTTTTAATTTTTTCTAGCAATATATATATATAGTTTTTGGTATTTTCTCCAAACAAATAAATTGCAATGTAAAATACATTTCAATTCCAAATTCCTAAGGGAATACATGTAATGACTGCAAGCTAAATTTTCATTTCGAAAACTGAAACTTACATCAAATACTTCACAAACCATTCAAAAATCTGAAATTTACTTCAAGTTTATTATCTATCACATGAAACATTAAACGTAACAACCTCAGAAGTTTAATTGATCATTAAAAGGAACCTGTGATTAACTCCATCATTTATTAAGTCTGGCCGCAACTCTTATAGATAAATGATGACTGATGATAGTCTAGCAACCTAATCGCAGCATATGATTGGTGAAGATGGCGGATAGCAGCTCTTTCCCACATTGAAGTCTGAAATGTCAGCACTTCACAGTCAATCACAAAACGCGACCAGCTTCTCTGTGCTAGCTGCGTGACGACAATTCATCAGCATTTAATCTGATTCAAAGTGCATATGAGAATCAAGAAATTTACAATTTCTTGCTTTAGAATTTAGTCAAACCCTTATCTCCAAGCCTTCACAATTCGCAAGTCACCAAGAATGAATAAAAACAATAGCCTGCATTCGATTTCCTCTTCACCAACATATATAATAAAAATCGAATCCTTAACTTCTCCAATACACTTTGCATAACTTAGTCCATAGTAAGTTTAAAAGTGCAAAGTATAACTTCGAATAATAATATAAAATTATTATTCCTCCTTACAATTGGCGCCCCATTAAATAATCATTTAATATCCGAACAATAATTAATAAGCTCTTTAATATCCGAACAATAACTTAATTAATAATCATCAATTATCAAGTGACTTATTAAATCTCCCAGACGAATAACTTGCAACGCAAATATTCACTGTCCGAGCCAGACGCCATAATGCCCTGCCAAAAATAGACGCTGTCAGAAATAGATTTACTATAAATAGTAAGTCCCTCAAACTGGAAACTCTGGA
The DNA here is from genome assembly GCA_018584345.1 of Thuja plicata. NCBI lineage: Eukaryota > Viridiplantae > Streptophyta > Pinopsida > Cupressales > Cupressaceae > Thuja > Thuja plicata. The sequence goes on from MU224951.1 coordinate 7,307,950, forward strand.
AATGAATCCACAACTCCACTGATACCAATGCACAGGCGACCTGCTAAAAATAGCAATCATGACTATCACCCAGAATAAACATTTACTATAAATAGTAAGTCTGTCAATCTGACCCAAACAAAGAGCAATTCTGGCATCACAGACTTCCAGAGTGGAAACTGACCACTGGCTCTGCCACACAACCCCCTCCAACATCCTGATTAGCCTACGAGGGTCACAGAAATAAGCCAATCCCATGTGTCTAAAACCGGGGACATTACATATTTTATTTGTAATTGCAAATTCCTGTTGGGATTCTGCTGTCTGCCATTTCGGAGGTGAAAGACTCTCCCTATTTTGTAATTCACAGTTTCGGTGGCATTCAACCCTCGCCCTATTCTATTTGTTCCGTTGTATCGGGTTTGGCAAATCCGAAGTACTATAGAAATATCATTAAAGTTTCCTTGCAAATATTTTCAATTTGTATCTGGCATATTCTGTAACACGTCTCTCATTTAGCAATTTACAACAAACTGCGCCAGGAGGACGAACATCATTCAATCACACGACCTTTGGTCGTATTGCCCAGACACCGTACGACCTTCCTGTTCATCGTGCAGCCTGTCTCCGTACGGACTTTCCTGCTCAACGTGCGGCCTGTCCACCGTATGACCTTCCTGTTCAACGTGCGGCCTGTCCACAATACGACCTTCTATTCAACGTGCGGCCTGTCCACAATACGACCTTCCTATTCAACGTGCGGCCTGTCCACCGTACGACCAACTGTATCCACCGTACGACCCACCACCGTACAGATTGTTATATCTACCATACATCTTGTTGAATTCACCGTACGGTCTATACTAGAGTCAAATAACGAACACGGGGTGCTTTTTTCCAGTTGCGTTGTGGTTGGGAACATTACAATGAGATTGAAAACACAATCTAGGAACTGCTCGACAAGGGATGGATCAGGCCTAGTTCCAGTCCTTTCGCATCGTCGGTGGTGTTGGTGAAAAAGGATGGTACCATGCGGATGTGTGTGGACTACAGTGCGTTGAATAAGAAGACCATCAAGATTAGATACCCGATTCCCAGGATTGACAAGCTACTGGATGAGTGCACGGTGTCGTCTATTTTTCCAAAATAGACTTCCGCTCAGGCTACCACCAAATTCACATGAGGGAACAAGATGTGGAGAAGACAAATTTCCGTTGTCACTACGAACACTATGAATTATTGGTCATGCCATTCGGGTTGACTAACACGCATGCTACTTTCCAGTCCTGCATGAACCACATTTTCAACAAACAATTGCGCAAGTTCCTGTTGGTGTTCTTCGACGACATACTCATCTACAACAAGACATGGGAGGAACATCTGAGGCATTTGGACGAAGTGGTAGAAATCATGAAATCACAATCCTTGTTCGCTAAGAGATCCAAATGTGAGTTTGGGATGACGAAGGTACTATATTTAGGACACATTGTCAGTGGTCATGGTGTTTAGGTGCTCCAAGAAAAGATCCAAGCCATTTTGGATTGGTCGCCTCCGACTACTCTCTCAGAGTTGCGTGGGTTCTTTGGATTATGCAATTACTACAGAAGGTTCGTGAAGGGTTTTCCCCAGCTCACTGCACCCTTGACCGACCTAACGAAGAAAGGATCTTTCCAATGGAATGAACATGCACAATGTACTTTCAACAAGTTGAAGGAAACCATGAGGTCTTGTCTGGTCCTCGCATCACCAGACTTCACTCGACCTTTCATCGTAGAGTGCGAGGCATTGGGGCCGTACTCATGCAGGACCGTCACCCAGTTTCATTCGAGAGTCGGAAACTCTTGAGAGTGGAGAAGTTGTATTCCATCTACGACAAAGAAATGCTCGCCATCATGCATGCCCTGACAAAGTTGAGACAGTATCTCGTCGGATCTAAGTTCGTCGTCCGTACGGACAAAAACAACCTGAGGTATTTCTTGGAGCAGAAGGAGTTGAACGGAAGACAACAGAAGTGGGTGAGCAAAATCCAGGCGTTTGACTTCGATATTGAGTACGTGAAAGGGAAGAATAATATTGTGGCTGACTCTTTATCAAGGAAGCCTGTCATATGCTCCTTGTCTCAGATTTTGGTGGATTGGAAGGGATACTTGTTGGTTGAATATTCTAAGAACCCTTTTGCGTGTCAGTTGATGGATGGCAAAGTGCATGACAACAGATACAAGGTTGTTGACAACGTCATTTATTATAAGGACAAGATTTATTTAGTATCCGAGTCCAGGATGAAAGAGAAAATTTTAAAGGAGATGCACGACTCACCCTTGGTCGGGCATCCAGGGTACCTGAAGACCTGCAGACAAATCAGAGAAAGATTCTCATGGAAGGGTCTCAAGAATGATGTCCTACAATACGTTCGGGAATGTGCTACCTGTCAACAAAACAAATCCGAGCACACACTACCAGTTGGTCTATTACAACCATTACCGATACCTGAGTAAAAGTGGGATAGCATCTCGATGAACTTCATCTCAGGGCTTTCCAAGGTGCAACGGAAGGATTGTATGCACAAGTATTTGTATGCACAAGTATGCACACTTATTCGCCATTCCCGTAGGGTATCAGGCCGCACAAGTAGCGGATCTATTATTTCGGGAGGTATTTCGCCTACATGGTCTCCCTCGGAACATCATCAGCGATAGGGATAGCCGCTTCCTCAACATCTTTTGGACATAACTATTTCCGCTCACAGAGATGGAGTTGGCGCCGAGCACCAATTATCATCCGTAGACTGATGGACAAACCGAGATTGTGAACAAGTGGCTGGAAGGCTACCTTAGGAACTACGTTTCGGCACAACATAAGACATGGGTTAAGTGGTTGCATTTGGGTGAACATTGGTACAATACCATGTACCACATGTCGATTGGCATGGCGCCCTTCAAAGCACTGTACAACTACGAACCGCCATCATTCGTTGATATGGCATTGGGCGATAGCCACACGCCGAAGGCCAAGGATTGGCTATAGGAAGGGTTGGACATTTTGAAGTTTCTCAAGGAAAACCTTTAGAGGGCCCAGAACCAACATAAGATGTATGCTAACAGGCACCAAATAGAGAGAAGTTTTGAAGTTGGCGACATGGTGTACCTCGGGCTTCAGCCCTACAGACAATCTTCCCCGAAGACATATGGCAAGGAAAAGCTGAGGTCACATTTCTACAGACTCTACCGGGTGGTGCAGAGAGTAGGTGAAGTTGCCTTCAGATTGGATTTGTCAGAAGGTAGTCGAATCCACAATGTCTTTCACGTTTCTTGCCTGAAGAAAGCTCTGGGTCAACACATCATGCTCTCAACAGATCTGCCACCCCTCGATGAAGGAGGGAAGTTAGTGTTAGAGACAGCTGAGATCGTCGACATTTGGGAGAAGACGCTGAGGACACGCACGGTCAAAGAATTTCTTGTACATTGGAAGGATCTACTGCTAGAAGACACCACCTTGGAAGGCGAGCAGATTTGGAACACCCCAATTTGTGATTGCTTGACGACAAGCAATTTTCGGGACGAGAGGACTGTAATGTCCCTGTCATTAAATAAATAATAATATTTGTATTTGGGTTCTGATCAATTTTTGTTTATCTCTGGCCCATCTTTTATTTTGGTGTAGGTGTAAGTGGTGTCGTGTCAGCTTTATTTGTGCACCCTCGGGAGTTATCCGACGGGTATTTATGACTGGCGTGTAGGATGTATTTCTCATGTTGAGCTTTGATATTTTATTTGTAATTGCTAATTCCAGTTGGAATTCTGTTGTCTGCCATTTCGGAGGTGAAAGATCCTTTCTATTTGGTTTGTTGAATCTGAGCGCTATCATTATTAATATTATTCCTCTTTGCAAGTACTTGTTCCGGATTTGTATTGTACATCAAATTCATTGCGGAGTGTATCAAATTCAGTTTGGCATAACCACAAATAAGTCGTACGGCTTCGAATAACGAATGCTGGAGGTAATACTACATTGACCGACTTCACTCCTGGCACTGTACGAACAACTCTTCCTACACCGTGCCCGTATGCCACTCCTAGTCCGTACTCCATCCCTGCAGTCACCGTACGGCTACCTCTCATATCGTACGACCATCAACATTGACTGTGTGGCTTCCTCTCATACCGTACGACCATCAACCATGCGGCTTCCTTACATACCGTATGACCCTACACTGGCCATGGAACCTCTTCCCGACTGTACGAACATTGCACTCATGGACGCCAACGGGGAAATTGCTTCACGTCAACTTGTAGTCGAAGGTCTCAGAGGTTTGGGGATATTACAGCTATCTAGGATTTGATACGGTAACGGTTGCACGGGTACTTACCTTACCATGTGGATAGTATACGTCGGAAGTTACTTTGTCTTTGTTAGACAGTCTTGTTGTCTGTGGCATATAGGGGATTGAAGTTGGAATCTTTCAGGTTAGGTTGGTCAACTAATTGTGGAAATCCTTGGGATTGAGGATGGACTCATGGTGTAGTATAGGATGCATTGAATCCTCTTCCGAATTGTGTGATTGTATACTAGACCTTGTTTGGGTGAGGATGTACTCTCAACATAGTGTCAGATGCACCAAATCCTCTTTCCAAATCTGTTGGTGCAGAAGGCAAGGGAGAGGAATGGGACTAACAGTGTAGTGCACAATGCATTGACATTCCTTTGTTATCTCGGATGCATTAGGACAAGTGTTAGTTAGCCATTATAAATAAGCTAGTCATTATTATCTTTGTGATGCTTGTATGAGGCAGTTGTTATTATCTTTTGATGCTTATATGAGCTAGTCATTATTATCTTTGTGATGCCTTCATGAGCTAGTTGTTATTATCTTTGTGATGCATGTGAGAGTTGCTCATTGTGTATGTGATGTATGTTGCAGCTAGTCAGCTTGTGCATCTGGGATTTGTTTGAGCTAGTCCTTTGTGTCCCCTCGTCCCTATTGTCAAAACATTGTGGAACATAGGTAATATTAGATTAGGTGGTGTACTGATTATGAGGAGCGATCTTCAAGTCCAGGTCGGCCTTCAGATTCATCTCACATTTGATTTGATAAAGAAAAGTCAAACCACAACACACTTTCCAATGTTCTTGCACAACTTCAAGAAATTCGATCGTAATGATCATAGAAATGCCAACTCATCAATCCACGTCGATCTGCAACGTCACTACGATCCATGGAACACATAACCACTTACCGCAACACGATACATCATCACCGGTTGAGGATCTGACTGATTGTTCTAAGAACTTTTTTTACTTTTCACTGAACAAACTTCTGTTCCTTGAAACTTGGTCTTCCGATCACCAAAACATGATGTGGTCGCAACAACAACCTCATAACATAGGCAAGATAACATATCCTGAACCGCAACACCAGAATCTAAACTTATTTGACACAATCATCAAATCATTTCTCCTTGGCTATATCTTGTTCTTCGTGTTGACCTATCAACCTTCATTCAATCATAAGTCACACCATACATATGACAAACCTGTGCGGTCATAGATAAAGCATCTAGAGACATCACTTAGTCTTCCATTACGTTAATACATGCCATCTCTTACCACAGCTCTGGATCCAACCTCTTGAACATACATCAACATAACAAGCACACTGTCAACCAACAAACACTAAGTTGACATCAATGACAACATCATAACTAATCAACCTATCATCAGATCTGCATCAAACACATACCATAACATACTCAACTTTATCTCTGCATCAGTTATGCCAACAATCTCCTTTGGCATTGATGGCAACACCAACAATACCAAGCAAACTAAATACCAAAAATGCTCCCCCTTAGCCGATACATCTTTGTAGTTCTCTGTTCGTGATCTCTGGTTCTCTCCTCCTTTGTCTGTCATAGTTTCTCTTTCCCTTTACTGAGTCTTCTCCCCCTTTGACAATAATGCCAAAGGCACAATATGCCCAAGTCTTCATCTGCTGCAACTGTCTTCATCTCTTTCTGACTGGTCCCCCTAAGGAGTAGTCCTTGAACATCAATCCACAGTGAAAGATATGGCAATAAATCCACTGGATTGATGCACCAACATCTTAGTTCTGTTCAGGTATGGGCATAACCCCTAACTTACCTCTGAGGTACTCAAAAGTATCCTTAGGTAGTGGCTTTGAGAAGATATCTGTTATCTGCTCGTTTGTTGGTACATATTCCAACTTCTTGATGTGCAGTTTGGGTAGGGAAACCCACCTAATGCTTAAGCGATAAGCAAGTCGGCCAATATCCTTTCTATCATTAGCAGTTCCGAACTATTAATTGAAAACATTAATAGGAGAAGAAGGCGACTTACCCCAATTTGCATACAGAGGATACCACCACAGCGCCAGGATTCCTCTAGTTGCTTGTCCTCAGGAGGAACAGGACCAACTGATCATCTCCTCCTGCACTTGCTCTCTCAGAAAGTGATACTTAATTGCAATGTGCTTAGTCTTGGAATGCATTACTGGATTCTTGGAAATATTTATTGCACTTGTATTGTCATAAAAAATAGTTACTGGTTCAGTCACCTTTTCTTTGACACCTTAAAGAATATACTTCATCCATGCACTTTGTGTACAATTTATAGTTGTTGCTACATACTCTGCTTCTGCAATAGATTGTGAGATACAATTTTGCTTCTTGCTTGTCCAACTTACCGGCCTTTCACCTAGAAAGAATGCACCACCACTTCTGCTCTTTCTATCATCAACATTTCCTGCCCAATCAACATTAGTAAACACACTCAAAGAGAAATGACCATCATGAGCATATCACAGACCATAGTCAATTGTCCCTTTCAAATACCTGAATATCCTTTTGACTGCAACCATATGATATTCCTTGGGACTTGATTGAAATCTGGCCACTATTCCGACCGCTTGAGCAGTATTTGGCCTTTTATGAACAACTTACTGTAACTTATCAATCGTAGACCTGTACAAAGTAGCATCTAGTCCATGAGATTCATCATCCTTAGACAATTTACATCCTGTTACCATGGGGGTTCCAACCAGTTTGAAGTCATCCATACCAAAAGTCTTGAGTACTTCTTTCACATGTTTGGATTGACTGATATATACCATTCTTTAGTTGAGAAACCTGCAATCTGATAAAGAATTTGATCTCCCCAATCATTGACATTTCAAACTCCTTCATCTCTTTAGCAAATGCGAAACTAATCTCATCATTTCCTCCAAAGATTATATCATCAAGAAATACTTCAGCTATCAACAACTTATCTCCTTCAACTTTTAGGTACACATTACTATCATCACTTGTTCTATTAAAACCATTCTGAATAAGATAAGAATGTAACCTTTCATACCATGCCCTCATGGCTTGTTTTCAGTCCATATAGTGCCGTTTGTAGCTTGCATACCATGTCCTTGTCCTTTGTTAATGCAAAACTCTCGGGTTGTTTTATTTAGATCTCTTCTTCAAGAATTCCATTCAAGAAATCTGACTTGACATCCATTTGAAAAACTTTTAACTTCTTATAAGTAGCATAAGCAAGTAGAATTCTTACCCCTTCTAATCTTGCCACTGGAGTAAAAGTCTCTCCATAGTCTAGTCCTTCTTGTGCATAGCCCTTACACACAGGCCTTGCCTTATTTCTGGTCACATCTTCATCTTCATTCAATTTGTTCCTGAAAACCCATTTGGTACCAATCACATTTTTATCTGCAAGTCTGGGAACAAGTGTCCAAGTATCATTCTTCTCAATTTGATCAAGTTCTTCCTTCATAGCTTTTACCCAATCTTCATCCTTGATTGCTTCCTTCACTGTCTTGGGGTCATACTTGGAAATCAAACAAGTACTCTCTCTGAGCTTTCTTCTAGTTAGAGCACCTGCATTCTTATCACCTATAATTTGATCAGCAAAGTGATTCCTCTTAACATACCTAGGTATCACCGGTTCAGGTCTAGAAGCTGCTTCTGTCGGTTGAATCACTTCTTCCACATTGTTTTGTTCTGCTGGTTCATGCACTTCTGGTTCAATATACACAGTCTCCTGATCATCCTCTGTCACTTGTTTGCTTGAATCACCAGATTTCTCAGGGCATTCATCCACCTTTACATTTGCACTCTCAATCATTTTGTTAGTTGTCTTATTGAAACACTTATATGCTTTGCTTTTAGTAGAATAACCCAAGAAAATACCTTCATCACTTTTTGGATCAAAGTTGCCTATGAAATCATGCCTCTTAATGTAACATCTACTGCCAAAGACTTTGAAATATTTAACACTGGGTGACTGACCATACCATAGCTCATAAGGTGTCTTATCGGTTCCTTTCTTTACTTGCACCCGGTTCAGTGTGTAGACAACAATACTAATTGTTTCTTTCGAATACATTTTCGGTACTTCACCTTGAATCAACATTGTCCTTGCAGCATCCACTATGGTTCTATTCTTCCTCTCTGCAACACCATTTTGTCGCGGAGTCCTTGGTGCAGACATTTGTCTGTTGATTCCATTATCTTCATAGTACTTAACAAATTTTGCATAAGTAAACTCACCTCCTCTATCAAACCTTAAACATATCAAATTCTTACCTGATTCCTTCTCAACCAGTGCCTTGAATGTTTTGAATTTATGGAATGGATCAGAGTTCTCCTTCAAGAAAGTTACTCACATGATTCTAGAATAGTCATCGGTAAACAATATGAATTATCTATCACCTAGATAACTTCTCTGTCTCATAGGCCCACAAAGATCAGTATGCACCAAATCAAGTATGCTCTTAGATGAAAAAGACCTGCTTTTGAAAGTAGAATTAGTTAACTTACCCAGTTGACATTCTTTACACATCATGTTGTCTGGCTTGACTAGTTGTGGCAATCCCCTAACTGCATTTGGCTTACTCACTTTGATCAAACTATCAAAGTTTACATTACAGAACCTTCGATGCCATAGCCAACTATCTTCAATCTTTATAGCCAAAGAATTGTTCGCATTATTATTCAGATGGAATAAATTACCTCTAGTCTGCCTACCGGTAGTAATCTCATCACCTGAGCTTCCAATTATTCTGCATATACCTCCTTTGACTTCCAGTCCGTAACCTTTATCATTTAGTTGACCCACACTCAACAGATTATGTGTTAGACCATCCACAAAATTTAACATCATCAGTATTACTCTTACCATTCAAAGAAATGATGCCTTTTCCTTTGACCAAACAAGGTGTATTGTTACCAAACCTTACCGCACCAGCATCAAACTCATCAAGCTTAATGAACTTACTCTTGTCACCGGTCATGTGATGTGAACACCTGCTGTCTATAATCCATTCATCATTGTGTCCCATGTGAGAAACCATTGCCTTTTCACCTCCTAATGGATCTTCTTTGACTGCAACAAATACAAACTCGTCTTCCTCATTATCTTCTGATTCTTCATTAGTAACTCCATCAACTGCAACATAGCATTGTTTCTTCCCTTTTCCCTTAAACTTAATGAACTTATCCTTTTGTTCACCATTAGGACATCTAGCAGCAATATGTCCAATCTTATTACATGAAAAACATTTCAGTGGTAGCTTGCCTTTGTACTTACCAGTCCCTCTAGGCTATTTCTTTGCTAGTAGTGCTTCAAGCTCTCCTTGTTTCCTTTCATCTTCCAAGATAGCTTCAAGTTCCCTGGTGTAACTTGACATGTAATCAAAATCATGACTTATTTCTTTACTTTTCCTTACCGGTACATTAGACACCGATGCTTTGAAAGCTGCCTCAACTCTTGTAATACTGTTATCAAAGTTGTTTAACTCAAGTGCACTAAGCTTACCAATCAGTCCATCTATACTAACACTGCCAAAAGTTCTCAGCTCATTTATATCAGACACTCTAATGGCATAAGCAGGCAAGAAAGTTCTCAACATTTTACTTACTAAAACATCTTCCTCAGTTGTTCCACCAGCACCTCTGATAGCACCAACAACTTCTTTTATTCTTTGACCATATTGTGCAATGTTTTCTCCTCCTACCATCTTCATGTCATCATACTTTCCTCTAAGATTGTCTTCCTTAGCTTTTTGCACATGAATATCTCCTCCATAGATTAGTTTCAAATTTTTCCAAACATCATAGGCAGTATCAAGTCCACGAACATCAACATATTCAATATCATATAAGGTACTTACAATAACTTCTTGTGCTTGAATATTCTCCTGTTGTTCCTTCAGTTCATTTGTAGTGATAGTTCCAGTTGTTAATATATTTCAGATTATGCTAGGAATAATCAAACTATAGAGGTCTTTCAAGGCTAAGCACAACATATAAACAGAGAAGGATAGATAATACTCGGTAATCAGACTTGGCAATGTCTCTTAATCTCAGCAAATGTGCCTTTTTTTAACATTGATCTTGCCCACTTAGGGCTTGTGCCAAATATAGGCGATAATCAGTACTCAAAACTGATTGTAACCAATGCTCAGATAGGTTTCGATCTGTACCATGTATGCTATCAAGATCTGCTCCAATCTGTCCTGCATTCAGCTCTCTTGAATGCTACCGATTTGCATTAAGAACAATACTTCCAAGGACTTCCGATCTACTCTTCTTTGTCACCAATCTGCCCAGATTTGACCTAATAGATTTGATATGAACAATGTCAGTCGGCTTGTATAATATCAATCTGCTTGAGATTTGCTCATTCAAAGTGCGAATTAGACTGAATATAATTCGCTAGCCTCCTATAGTGAATTCGCTAAAGTGATGCGAATTATCCAAGTGCAATTCGCATGTGGTAATACGCTGATCTGTTATGGATTAGATCTTTCAACTAGTTTGATTCTCCTTCAAGGTGAACTCGATCCTCCAATGCTGGGTGTCTAAGATCGCACCATCGATATGATTTGAATAAGGAAATATCACAACCCTATCAGTCATTCATGCTGGTCCAGATGCGTACTCCAAGATGTATCTGCAACCTGCAGTATATCTTCCAATATATATAATTCACTGAATGGAAGTAAGTTTGCAAACCTTGGCAGACTTGTATGTTGCGAACTTCTTGAACTCACACACAAAAGTTGGAGAAGAACAAATGCAGATTTAGATCCTTGAGGAAGATAGCATGTTATGTTTTTGATGTCACTTCCTCAAGGATCGAATCCTCATTTATATGACATCTTGGAGATAAACTCCGCCACCCCAAGGTGGTTGACTTGGGCCCTCCCAAGTAACTTATATTTATTATTATTATTTAAATCGTCTTATAATAATAAATAAATAAATAAATATATTTATTATTATTATTATCATTGCCTTCAGTTGATCTTGCCGTAAAGGCCATAATATCAACACTCCATCTTGGACTTGAGGCAATGATCAACTCATAGATCCTTCATCACAAAACATAACCAAAAATGGATTCCTTATCCACGATGCCATAGATCTCTCATCTATGATAGTAGATCTCTATCTACTAGATATAATGAGAACGCAAATGTTCTTCATCATTCCTCAATCATACAAGTCATATGATGCTTATCAACCAGATGTGGATTTCCTAGATCCACGAGTCTCCACGACTCAAGGTAACATCAAGTCCATGATTTTTACCAACCACGAGTCATCATGAATCAAGTTTCCAAAATAATATCAAATTCATGCTGTTTTCTATCCAATTTGTGGATTTCTTAGATCCACTAGTCTCCATCACTCATATGATGTCAAGTCCACGACATTAGAAAAAAAATATCAAGTCCATGATGTCTACCAACTACTCAGATGTGAATCCTTGATCCACGAGATATCAAGTCCATGATATTCACCAATTACTCAGAGCAATGGTCTCCAGACATCAAGTCCATGATGTCCACCAAATGCTCAACAATGGATCCCTGATCCATGATATTCTCTAAATCTCTAATTCATAAGAACAACTTAGCCTTGAGCATAAGTGTATCCAAATGAATAATCATAACCAAATAAATCTCATAAACATCTCATCTCATGAATCCACATAAGTATAATTGCTAAGTAGCCGATTCTGGTTCTGGTTCGGGTTCGGGGATTCGGCAAATTTTTTTTGGGCCGGATCTTGGTTCTGCGGGTATATATATAGACATTTTCGAAATACATTTATATATATATATATATTATAAATTTATATATGTATGTATATTCATAGATTCCATACATTTAACATGTCAATGCTCATTCATCATTAGTTCAAAACTTCAAAGTTGAAACATATAATGATAGTAATAAGAAGTTAGAAGCGTGATTCTCATATGACTTTATTGTTTGAAAAGGTAGAAAACATATTGTTAATCAAGTATGACAGTGGAGTTTTACAATGTTTCCATCTGCTCAAAGATGAAAAGATGGATCGTATTTCAAGGATGTTTTTACTGTTTAATAGAACAAATAAATGTTTGATAAAAATGGGTCGGATTTTCAGGCAGTATATAGCTAGTTGCAGGGAGCAGTTTTAGAGAACTTTCATCGCAGGCATATAAAATGAATGTTGAAAGTGCCTTTGTCAATGTAGACTTTAGGAGAGAGTCTATCTACATGATATAACTACAATGATTTTAGGTTTCTCAGAAAGAACATTTGGTTTGCAGGCTGGTTAAGTTGTTGTAAAGGACTAAAAGTAGGCTCTCCAAGCCTGGTACATTAAAGTTGTTCAACATCTTAGGGGTTCAGGACTCGAAAGAAATTGTTTTGATCCCAATCACCATGTCAGGATCAATGACGATGATATAGTAATGCCAATAGCCAGTTTGCATGATTTGGACATTACTGGTAGCAGAAGTAATATCCTTCATCAGGCAGAATCTTTTTTTTTTTTCTAAATTTTGATATGATAGTTTTGGCAACTTGATTATGCTGTTTTTGTATCACAAAACTATTTAATAATTTATGCCAAATTACTTATGGAAATGTTTAAAATAAAATGTTTGATTGACTTTATTTATTAAAAAATAAAAATAAAAGTTAATGTGGGCCTGTTTTTGGACGCCTAGATTTTGGATTCCGGCGGATCCTTCTGGATTCCTGCAGATCCTCCCAGATTCCACTTGGATTCTGACATGTTTCCGAAATGGAATCCGGATTCCATTTCGGAACACTGGCGGAATCCAAGAGGAATCTGGGCGGAACCAGGATCCAGATTGTACCGGAACTAGGATCCGGGCCTCAACAGAGGAATCCAGTAACATAGAGTATAAGAGTAACAATTATGAAACTAAGTGCAATGTAAAAGAAAATGTGTTCACACATAGAATCACATATAATCTCAGCCATATGAAAGAAAGTATGATCCATACATACACAATAAGCCAATAAAGTATGCTCCATACATATGTGCTAAAGTATACAAATGACGTATGCTCCATACATTCATATTAAGTATACTAAATGTAACCAAATGCAATAACCAATATCCAAATGTAGTTCTCTCATAGAACAAGCATAATTCATTCATGAATATAGAAAGAATATTCCAAACTAAACCAATGCAAAATATTACTCAATGTGAAGTAGTGCTGCTAAAGCATACAGCTAGTATGAGAAGTATGATCCATTCATGCAAACATATGCCAATATGTAACCAATGTTACATAAAGCCAATATATGTGCCTATACATCAAAAGGCTAACAATCTGCAGTGAATGTTCCTTTATAACAGCGTAAAAGATAACATATGCCTGGGCAGAGTATGCATTCACAATGCAAGGTATGCTACTGACATATCAAATAGGTAATTCTATCAGCTATGAATATTCCTTAATAACGGAAATATGTTAAAGTAACATAACAGATAATCAGCTATACTAAAAGGAATATGACAATTTGCTGTGCCAATCAGCTAGGTATGTACCACACATAAGGTATGTTCCTCATACCCATACATAAATCCAATTAATGTTCCCATACACCACATACTAAACATAATGAAGGTATGCTGAAGTATGCTTCCCATCTAGATATGCAAGGTATTAGTATGACATTAACCAGCTATGCTAATAAGATATGATCCTATATAAGAAAGGAGTATATAACACAACATTAGAGCCCATGATTATATTCCCTCTGAATCATACATGCCATGCAGTTAACTCAAGATGATCAACTCCCTCTAGATCAATATGGTGAGAGTTTTATGTAATCCTTATCAGCTCCCTCTGAGACTTAGGTTTACTTACAAAGTTTAGACTCCCTCTTGATCCAATAAGGAAAGGCTATTAAAATTTTTCAAGGAGGTCAATAGGTAAATTACCAGATATGCAAGATGATTGACACAAACTTGAAGTTTTCTTACTCGTGCCTGTAATCAAATATTTAACCCTACCTCAAGGTTATGTCATTATCTATGGGCTAAGCCCCAGTTGACATAGAATCTTAGTTTGAAAGAGTTAGTTTGAATTCCTAGATCTATAAAAGATCTTTATCCTACCTAGGCTTTGATACCATGTTAATATATTTCAGATTATGCTAGGAATAATCAAACTATAGAGGTCTTTCAAGGCTAAGCACCTGATATAAACAGAGAAGGATAGATAATACCCGGTAATCAGACTTGGCAATGTCTCTTAATCTCCAGCAAATGTGCCTTTTTTTTAACGTTGATCTTGCCCACCTAGGGCTTGTGCCAAATATAGGCGATAATCATTACTCAAAACTGATTGTAACCAATGCTTAGATAGGTGTCGATCTGTACCATGTATGCTATCAAGATCTGCTCCAATTTGTCCTGCATTCAACTCTCTTGAATGCTACCGATTTGTATTAAGAACAGTACTTCCAAGGACTTGCGATCTGCTCTTCTTTGTCACCAATCTGCCCAGATTTGACCTAATAGCTTTGATATGAACAATGTCAGTCTGCTTGTATAATATCAATCTGCCTGAGATTTGCTCATTCAAAGTGCGAATTACACTGAATATAGTTCGCTAGCCTCCCATAGTGAATTCGCTGAAGTGATGCGAATTATCCAAGTGCAATTTGCATGTGCTAATACGCTGATCTGTTATGGAGTAGATCTTCCAACCAGTTCGATTCTCCTTCAAGGTGAACTCGATCTTCCAATGCTGGGTGTCTAAGATCGCACCATCGATCTGATTTGAATAAGGAAATATCGCAACCCTATCAATCATTCATGCTGGTCCAGATGCATACTCCAAGATGTATCCGCAACCTGCAATATATCTTCCAATATATATAATTCGCTGAATGGAAGTAAGTTCGCAAACCTTGGTAGACTTGTATGTTGCGAACTTCTTGAACTCACACACCAAAGTTGGAGAAGAACAAATGCAGATTTAGATCCTTGAGGAAGATAGCATGTTATGTTTTTGATGTCACTTCCTCAAGGATCAAATCCACATTTATATGACATCTTGGAGATAAACTCCGCCACCCCAAGGTGGCCGACTTGGACCCTTCCAAGTAACTTATTTTAATAAACAATAAATAATAAATATAAACTTATATTTTTATTATAATTTAAATCGCTTTATAATATATATATATATATATATTATTATCATTGCCATCAGTTGATCTAATGCCGTAAAGGCCACAATATCAACACTAGTAGGAGTGGTATACTTGTGTCTGACATGCAACCAATATTGTGATCCCATACCTTTTAGATATAATTTCATTTTGTCACTCCATACCATGTTTGTTGTCTTTAGAGAATTCTTGACGTTCCTTCCTCATCATTGGATCTTTTCCTCAAGCTGTTAGGCTTACCATAAAGAGGACCAAGGCTCTGATACCAATTGTTAGTATTATTAGATCCAAGATTGCTGAGAGGGGGGGGGGGGGAATNGATTGCTGAGAGGGGGGGGGGGGTAATCAGTAATCTAACAATTCAAACTTTTCATCAACCATTCAACAACTTTCATCAATTAACATCTATTGCATGAATAAAGAGACCAATGCAGATATACATCCACAACCATGCAACACAATAACACCAATATTTTTCTCGTGTAAACCCAACTGGGAAAAATCACGTGTTGGGATGGCACCCACAAATAATTCTGCACTCTTCTGAAGTACGCCCGGTTAAGAGCTTAGCCCTTTTAGGAGCTTACAAATGCCTTGTTAAAAGAAGGACGTTGTTAGGAGCCACCTAGTTAAGGGATTTAGCTCTAGCCCTGTTAGGAGCTTTACTTTGTTAGGAGTAAACTTGTTAAGGGATTTCAAACCCTAATCAAAGAGTCACTTGGTTAAAAGATTTACAATTAAGACCTGTTAGGATCTACCCAGTTAAGGGATTTATCTTGATTAAACTCAAGTGAAAGTGATCTGAGAAAATAACACTCCTCCTTTGCTAGTACAAATCCAGTTCAAGCTCGACCTCTGCTTCACATGCAAACTATCCAAATCCTATGATCGCACAATTGCATTCACGATCTTTCTCTTCCACACACTTCTCATAATACATCATTTTACATATAAATACATTTCAAGCTCATTAGGCGGCCATTGCCTAAAATATGACCTAATACATCATTACAAACATTCTCGCTTAATCCTTAAACCCTAAAACGTATTACCAATTTGCAATTACAATTTCAAGTCCAGGTCGGACTTTAGATTCATCACACATTCGATTTGACAAAGAAAAGTCAAACCATAACACACTTTCCAATGTTCTTGCACAACTTCAAGAAATTCGGTCATAATGATCATAGAAATGCCAACTCATCAATCCACGTCGATCTGCAACGTTACTACGATCCCTGGAACACATAACCACTTACCGCAACACGATACATCATCACCGGTTGAGGATTTGACTGATTGTTCTAAGAACTTTTTCTACTTTTCACTGAACGAACTTCTGCTCATTGAAACTTGGTCTTCCGATCACCAAAACATGATGTGGTCGCAACAACAACCTCATAACACAGGCAAGATAACATATCCTGAACCGCAACATCTGAATCTAAATTTATTTGACACAATCACCAAATTATTTCTCCTTGGCTATATCGTGATCTTCTTGTTGACCTGTCAACCTTCATTCGATCATAAGTCACACCATACATATGACAAACATGTGCAGTCATAGATAAAGCATGTAGAGACATCACTCAGTCTTCCATTACGATCGCACATGCCACATGCCAACTCTTACCACAACTTTGGATCCAACCTCTTGAACATACATCAACATAACGAGCACACTGTCAACCAACAAACACTAAGTTGACATCAATGACAACATTATAACTGATCAACCTATCATCATATCTGCATCAAACACATACCATAACATACTCAACTTTATCTTTGCATCAGTTATACGAACAGTTATGATGGGCTTGGCACCCTCCAATTCTATAACATTCTCAAATGCATAGTTGGGACGTCTACTCGGGGGAATGTGTCGAAAGAGTCCACTGTGTTTGTCTAGCATTGTCTGAATATCCACATGATACTGCTGATCTCCTTGTGACGTAGTTCTGGAAGTCACAAAACATTGCATGGCCCATGCTATATCATCATGTCTAAGGATAGCCTCCATCTTGTGTGATGACACTACTCTAGGCCCCCCATCTTATAAGTCCTTCAACTCTATCTTCTTCCCGTCATCTATGAACTTCAATTGCATTTTATGGTGGTCTATTTTGTATCTACTAATATTCTATAACCATTCCATGCAGAGAATCACATCAAGCCCTTCTAATTTGATAACATAGAAATCATTGATCAAGGTGTAGTCCCCCAATTAAATGCTAAGTTGAGGAACTCTCCTAATGCAGCTCAAGGTATCACCACCTAAAACTTTCACACTAAAACTCGAGAATTTGTCTATCTGTAATCCACGCTTCACAATCGATCGCTCATCAATAAAGTTGTGTGTGACACCAATATCCATTTAACAAGCCACTCGCTGGCCCCTAAGTACTCCTTTTAATCGAAATGGATGGCACCTAGGAATTCTTGATAGTGTAGGAATAAGAACATTAAGCAAATAAGCTGCCATACCCTTGTCTTTTTCCAATGGGGGTCGCTCATGATGCTCATCATTATCGCTGTCCTTTGATCTATTCTCATCAACCTGCTCCTCTTCAACATCAGGGTGACCTCTATGTAGTTTATTTTGCCTTTTCCAAGGCACCTATGCTCGGGTGTCCAAGGCTCTTTGTATGTGAAACACAATTTCTTCCTCCTCAGCTCATCCCTTCTCTCAAAGTCTAATCTTGGGAGACATGTACTGGACTTATTATAAGATTTCTGATTTGGCTTTGAGTATTTGAAATTTCTTTTTGGTGGTTTATATGATTAGGATCGAGCACTTTAACAAATCCTTTTATCTTATCATTCAATAAACAACGTAATCTTCCCTTTTCAGTCATATCGGAAACCATAACATAAATCTTTTGAAATTCATTAATGTAGGAATCCAAGGATCCACCTTGCCTCAATTGTGTCAACTTTGTATAGTTCACCTCCACATCCTTACAATCAAATCGTTTGATCGACTTGGTGCTAAACTCCTCATAAGAATGTATCAATCCATAATTTTGTGTCACTCAACCATGATGCCACCAGTCATAAGCTATACCCTCTAAATGCATGGTTGCAAATTTGATTGCATCTACTTCATTGGTTTGAGAGTCAAAAAGGTATCTAATTTGTGAATCCATGCCCTTGTCCTTGTTTTCCAACTACCATCTCATAATTTCTCTTGCTTTCCTGTCATCATCACATGGTAGACTGTTGTCTTTCCTATCATCCATATCCTTTGCGAAGTTGGAAGATGAGCCTTGATTAATAACTAAGATTCCGAACACTGTTTTCCCTTCAGGCACTGAGGGGGTTGCCAAACTTTCTTGAATTCCCTTTGATAATACCTGCTTTCTCTGTTCACTTGTTTGCATGAACAAGACTGAAATAACTCAAAGGATGGCACGATCTAAGCTTTGATACTACTGTAAGGCAACCACTACGCCAAAAGCCTGGATTGATGGTGAATGGCGCCCACCAGTGTTAAGAGTGGGGTTTTCGTCCTACTAGAGTGCCAACATAGGCCAGCCCACTTGTAAACACGTGGCTGACCGGTCATGGGTGGGTCCCATACAGGGTATATGCCCACAGGAATCTAGCTCACTCCAAAATTTAGGCCGGAACATCACACTCTCAACCATTTGTACTAGAGTGTCATGCATCAAGAGAGGGGATTGATGCGGTTCTTATGCAAAATGGACATCCCATTGCCTATGAAAGTAGGAAGTTGATCCACCTATGATAAGGAGATTTTTGCCATCATGCATGCGTTGGAAAATTTTTAGCAATACTTGGTGGAACACTTGTGGTGAGGATGCACCACAATATTTTGAAGTATTTTCTAGAACAAAAGGAGTTGAATGAGTGACAACAAAAGTGGGTAAACAAAATTCAGGTATATGATTTTGACATTGAGTATGTCAAGGGTAAGAATAATATTGTCGCCGATGCACTATCTAGGAGGCCTACTATTTCTTCACTTTGCTCTATGACGAAGATTTTATTGGATTGGAAATCTCAACTCTTGGTTGAGTATTGCAAAAATATTTTTGCATGCAAGCTTATGGACAATAATGTTTAGGATGATAGATACAACGTAATCTATGATGTTATCTATTACAAGGGTAGGGTATATTTGGTTCTTGAGTCTAAGTTGAAGGACATGATTATGAGGGTCGTTCATGACACTTCTTTAGTTGGACATCTTGGGTATTTCAAGACTTACAGGCAGATTAGAGAAAGATTCTCATGGAAGGGTCTCAAGGATGATGTCCTACGACATGTGCATGAGTGCTTGACTTGTTAGCAAAACAAGCCTGAGCATACTTTCTTAGCAGGATTATTGCAGTCCATGTCGATTCTAGATCAGAAGTGGGAGAGTATTTCTATGGATTTCATTATAGGTCTTCCTAGAGTTCATGGAAGAGATTGCATATTTGAAGTTGTTAATTGGTTGACAAAGTATGTACACTTCTTTTCTATTGCAGACAATTACACATCTCAGGTAGCGAAATTGTTCTTTCGTCAGGTGTTTTGATTACATGGATTGCCTAAGACCATTGTTAGCAATCTGGATAGAAAATTTATTACCATATTTTGGGAAATATTCAGATTTGCTGGTATTGAGTTGACCTCGGGCATTAGTTACCACCCCCAAACTGATGGACAAACTAAGATCGTGAATAAATGGGTCGAAGGATATAAACCTTAGAATCCAATTTTCCCAATCCAAGGCCTGAATCCATACCCGTCCTTTAAATCCCAATCCAAGAATCCAAATCCAGGAATTCTAATCCAAAGTCCAAATCCAAAAAATGTGTAATGTCCCCTTCTAGATTAAGCCAAAAATTTATTTCTTCATTATGCTCTTCATTATAAACCCTACAATCACATAGGGAACACAATTGCATACATATATCCATACAGGCTAGTAATACTAGTTAGCTTAATATATGTGAACTTAAATGCAATTTCTCTATGCTAATGAACAAAACTTAACATAGGGAGCGAGTCATGATTGGTTTGGCCAAGCCAACCCCATACTAACCCCAAGAGTGAAACTTTGGTCCCATTGGCGTTAGTGGCAGGACTTTGACATACACGCAAGGTGGTCTACTTAGCGGGATGCCTTTGTTGCTTCATTATCTATGCCTCATCCCTAATGGTTGATTGGTTCATCGTAGTAGGAATGGTAGAAAGATTATAGTGGGGTCCTCAATTTGTCCATTCTAAGCCCAAGAACGGGACTTTGACCGTCATGGCCTTATTGGCAGGACTTTGACATCCACAAGGGTGGTCTACTTAGATGGCAGCCTTATACCTTCTTACATACATCTCCTATAGTTACTTAACTCATCATAGTAGCAACGGTAGGGAGATTGTAGCGGGTCCTCGACTTGTCCATTCTAAGAAAAAGAGCAGGAATTTTACCCTCTTGGCCTTGGTGGTAGGA
The DNA here is from genome assembly GCA_018584345.1 of Thuja plicata. NCBI lineage: Eukaryota > Viridiplantae > Streptophyta > Pinopsida > Cupressales > Cupressaceae > Thuja > Thuja plicata. The sequence continues at coordinate 7,328,908 of MU224951.1, forward strand.
CTTTGACATCCACCAAGGTGGCCTACTTATATGGAAGCCTTATACTTTCTTACCTACATCTATAGTTAATTAGCTCATCATAGTAGGAATGGAAGGAAGATCGTAGTGGGCTTCTCAACTTGTCTAATCGAAGCTCAATAGCGAGATTTTGACCCTCTTGGCCTTGGTGGTAGGACTTTGACATACACGAAGGTGGCCTACTTAGTTGGTATCCTTATTTCCTCTTACCTACACCTCTTCCTTCTATCCATTATGAGGTTTAACTTTGGTTTACTCCTCAAATCTATTAAAGATAGTCATACAAATCAACAGGGCTGTGAGCAATAATGGATTAGAAATAATACACTGTTAACACTTTTATCAATAAAAACCAATTAGGCTATTGCTCTAAAGAGAGTATATTCAAAAGGATAAGTAAGATAAATGATATGTATTTGATGCTTATGGAATGAAAAATGGGATTGTAATCTTATATCTTATGCTGAAGATGATAGGATGCGTTGGAATAAACACACCTCCCTTCATAGTTAATCGCACAACTTATTTCATAAGTTAATCGATTAATTATCTATTCTAATCATATCTCTTTCTACTTAGATTTTTGATTGCATCCTCTCAACATTTCATTATTGTTGGTTGTCATTAATGGTGGTAGTGACTAATAATTGATTATTCCATACTCTTCAAATTCAATGTTCTTTATTGATCACATAACTCTTAATTGATAACTTTAATGGCGTAGTTGTTGCCGATCAAGATTTTAGAGTTGTTGTCTCACCATGTGATGTGGATCATTATTCCCGACATGTAGACCATATATTGTTTTTAATGTAAGACAGAGTCAGTGCCTAGCATTTTATTACATACCTTAGTTAATCATATTACTGCCACTTATTAACTTCAACCTTAGCCACGTTATGAATGCAATTGTGTTTGTCAAGGATGGCGTCCTTAGTATAAGCTTGTTGTCTGACTATCATTCCAATTATTATTTATCATGCCGATACTATTCTAATTAACTTCAAATCACGATGTTGATGGTAGGATTGCAAATCCATTCCCCTTGCGTACTGTAATGTCTTGATCGGCTCATGCCTTCGTAGATAGATATACTTCCTTGGGCTTTAGTCAATACGTCATTGCTATCGTTCATATAAAAATTATACATGTTGACTCTTTCTGTCTATGTTATTCCTTCTCACATTACATTTGTTGTTGATATTTTGTATGCTGAAGTCAATATTTCTATTACTTGATGATTGATTTCCTTTTATGAATGTTTGTAACTAATTGACTTTCTTTGCAATCATTATTTTTACTCTCTTCAGAAACTTTACAAAATTGAGTCATTGGGTTGGTTTGATGTGCAAAGGCTTTGAGTCATTGGGTTGGTTTGATGTGCAAAGGCTGGGGACATTATGTTATGTTATAATTTGCCATTATTTATTTGTTTATTCATTTTTTATATTTTTAACTTTATTATTATTATTATTATTTATTATTATATTCTATTTCAAAAGGGGATATCATAGTCCGTCCTTCCCCAAAATTGCTTGTCCTCGAGCAATGCCAATTTTTCTACAAATCTATCAAAGCGAATAGTTTCTGCTGCTCAACTCTGATATTAACCAATGCATTGAGAATTTGCAAGGTTTGCAATTCTAAGACAAGTTTTCTCTCATGTTCTAGAGACGAGAATCAAGGCCATTTTTGTAAAATTGATTTAGATTTACCAACATTTCTCAATAAATTCATATCTTTGGGTTTAGTTTAGTTTCTCTCTTATTCTTGATCACCCAAATGTAGAACCTTGTATACAACATGCACTTGAAAATGCATGAATACATGAAGACACGAAGAATACACATGAATGCATGAAGGCATAGGGCATACACAAAGTATATACACACAATACTCGTATTGTTAGATTTCTTTTTATTAACTATAATGATTTGTTGTCCTGCAGGATGACAAGATCAAAACTTTGGTACCATTTGTAACGTCTCTTCTAGTTTAAGCCAGAAATTTAATTCTTGATTATGCTCTTGATGACAAACCCAACAATCACAAATGGAACACAATTGCATACATATATCTATACAAGTTAGTAATTTTAGTTAGCTTAATATATGAACTTAAATTCAATCTCTCTATGCTATTGAACAAATTTTGCACATAAGGATTGAGTTATGATAGGTTAGGCCAAGCCAACCCCATATTAAGCCCAAGAGTGGAACTTTGGCTCCCTTGGCCTCAGTGGTAGGACTTTGACATCCACACGAGGTGGCCTACTTAGTGGGATGCTTGTCTTGCTTCTTTGTCTATGCCTCATCCCTAATGTTTGATTGGGTCATCATAGTAAGAACGGTAAGGACATTGTAGCAGGCTCCTCAACTTGTCCATTCTATGCCCAAGAGTGGGACTTTAGCCCTTTTGGCCTTGGTGGCAGGACTTTGACATCCACCAAGGTGGCCTTGTTAGATGGCGGCCTTATACCTTCTTACCTACATCTCCTATAGTCAATTAGCTCATCATTGTAGGAAGGGTAGGGAGATTGTAGCGGGGTCCTCGACTTGTCAATTCTAAGCCCAGGAGAGGAACTTTGACCCTCTTGGCCTTGGTGGTAGGACTTTGACATCCACCAAGGTGGCCTACTTAGATGGCGGCCTTATACTTTCTTACCTACATCTCCTATAGTTATCTCATCATAGTAGGACGGTAGGAAGATCACAATGGGGTTCTCAACTTGTCCAATCTAAGCCCAAGAGCGGGACTTTGACCCTCTTGGCCTTGGTGGCAAGAATTTGACATCTACCAAGGTGACCTACTTAGTTGGCAGCCTTATACCCTCTTACGTACACTTCTGTCTTCTATCCATGATTAGGTTTAACATTGGTTTACTCCTTAAATCTATTAAAGATAGTCATACAAAGTAATAGGGCAGTGATCAATAATGGACTGGAAATGATATGTTGTTCTTACTTGCACCAATAAAAGCCAATTAGGCTATTGCTCTAAAGAGTATATTCAAGGGGATACTTGAGAAATGGTATGTATTCAATGCTTTTGGAATGAAAAATGGGATTGTTATCTTATATCTTATGCTGAAGATGATAGAATACGTTGGAATAGGCACAACTCCCTTTGTAGTTAATCACACCACTTATTTCATAAGTGATTCGATTAATTATCTAATCTAATTGCATCTCTTTATATCATTGTTGGTTGTCATTAACAATGGTAGTGACTAATAAATCAAGTAGTCAACTCTCTTCCAATTTGGTGTTCTTTATTGATCAGATAACTCTTAATTGATAACCTTAATGGTTTAGTTGCTGCCGTTGAAGATTCTAGAGTTGTCGTCTCACCATTTGACGTGGATCATTATTCTTGACATGTAGACCATATGATGTTTCTTATGCAAGACTGTGTCGGTGCCTAGCATTTTATTTGATACCTCAGTTAATTGAATTATTGCCAATCTTTAACTTCAACCTTAGCCACGTTATGAACGCATTTGTGTTTGTCCATGATGTCGACCTTAGTATAAGATTGTTCTCTATCATTGTAATTATTATTTTTTAAGCCGATACTATTCTAATTTACTTCTTCACATCACGACATTGATGGTAGGATTGAAAATCCATTCCCGTTGCATACTCTAATGTATCAATCGGCTTATGCCTTTGCATATAGATATACTTTCTTGGGTTTTAGTTTATACGTCATTGTTATCGTTCATATAACAATTATACATGTCGTCTCTTGTCGTCTATGTTATTCTTTCTCACATTACATTTGCTGTTGATATCTTTTATACTGAAGTCGATGTTTCTATTACTTGACGATTGATTTCCTTTTATGAATGTTTATAAGTAATTGACTCTGTTTGCAATCATTATTTCGATTTTGTCTCTTCAGAGACTTCACAAAATTGAGTCACTGGATTGGTTTGATGTGCAAATGTTGGGGACGTTATACTGTATTATAATTCACTATTATTTATTTATTTTTTATATTTTTAACTTTATTATTATTATTTATTGTTAAATTCTATTTCAGAAGAGGGGATATCAAGAAGAGGGGATATCACAGTCCATCCTTCCCCAAAATTGCTTGTCCTCTAGCAATGGCAATTTGTATACAAATCTGTCAAAGTGAGTAGCTTTTTCTGTGCAACTCTTATATTAACGAATGTATTAAGAATTTGCAAGGCTTGCAATTCTAAGACAAGTTTTCTCTCATATTCTAGAGACAAGAATCGAGGCCATCTTTGTAGGACTGATTTGTATTTACCAACGTTTGTCAATAAATTCATATCTTTGGGTTTACTCTAGTTTCTCTCTTATTCTTGATCACCCAAATGTAGAACCTCGTATGGAGCATAGACTTGAAAATGCATGAATATATGAAGACATGAAACATACATGAAGTATACACATAAATGCATGAAGACATGAAGCTTACACAAAGTATACACAAATGCATGAAGACACAGAGCATACACAAAGTATACACTCAAATGCATGAAGACATGAAGTATACACACAATACACACATTGTTAGATTCCTTTTTATTGACTATAATGATTTCTTGTTTCATCTTTTACCCTGTAGGATGGCAGGATCAAAGCTTTGATACCATTTATAATGTCCCCTTCTAGATTAAGCCAAAAAATTATTTCTTCATTATGTTCTTGATTATAAACCCTGCAATCACACAGGGAACACAATTGCATAGATATATCTATATAGGCTAGTAATATTAGTTAGCTTAATACATACTAACTTATATGCAATCTCTCTATGCCGTTGAACAAATCTTGAATATAGGGATTGAGTCATAATAGGTTTGGCCAAGCCAACCCCATACTAAGTCCAAGAGTGGAACTTTGGCTGTAATGTCTCCAACTGGGACCTTACTTGATTTACCCTAAAATTCCCAACTAGGGTTTGGATTGCACTTGGAAATGTTAATTTAACTTAGTTGTAATGCTCCCTACTAGGAAGCTTGTCATTTCTCAATGATTAACATACATTACTATGCATTTAAATCAGATTAATGATTCATAATACATTTGACAGTTAACATACCTAAGCTGCAATTCCTTACTTCTCTCTTAAACTCAACCCTAAGGAGGATGGGGATTTACTTGTCATAGGGCACTTGACACCAATCTACAAGTAGGCTCCTTAAGGCTTCAGGACCCCGTCCCTATCCCATCTTGGGACTCACCTACCTTGAGAGGGTTTACTCTGCCTCTCCCTACACAACCCCAACCTATCCTCTTAAGGGGCTATAGTGGGTGATAAAGGGATAGGCTAGCAGTGTACTAACTCCATATATATATATATATATATATATATATATATATTGATTTATAGAATATTTTATCTGAATTATATTACGGGCAAAGGACCCTGGGTCCTTCACTCGTAATAGAATTCAGATATAATATTCTATAAATCGATATGCGATTCATAGATAAAGTACAACATAACCATGTAATAATCTTTCTTGTGATAAGTAGCACATACATTTATATTCTCTCATTCTTCTTTTCACGAATAAATAATAATTTTTGATCCTTCCAATCATCCATATTGATTGTATATTGATCGTTCCATATCTTCTGATTTGATGCCCCTAATTGAGTGGCTGGAAGTGCCTGCTCTGAAATGGTTGCCCTTCTTGACAAACTAATTTTTCTATAAGTTCTGATTTTTTCTGATTTGTTTGAGTTTGCAATGCTTGGGAAGTTATAAATAGTATTACCAAGTTCAAATGAATAAACACAAACTATATTGTAGCTATGCATAAATCTTTCATTTCAACGCTGATATCACTTACAGCTGCAGAATAATACCTCTGATTTACAACAGCGAATTGATATCTGGATTACAATGTCAATGTCAGCCAGGTCTTACATGCCACAAACAGCAATGCCAAACATGGTAACTATAAAGACAGAAGTTTCTACCCTTGAACCCCCTTCTCAGACTATATATGACAGTCCAAGGCCAGGAACGACACCCTTTTCTGCAAGTACAACACTGTTACAATGGTACAGCCTCTCCAATGGTGTATGGTAGTTTAGCAGGTCTGATAATAGTTGTACGACACCTTTGATGCCTTCAATCCAAGTTTAATACTCTTATACACAGCGTTAGTAATGCACAAAACCTGTAGTAATATGTGTTTATGACTGTATGGTACCCTGATGTAATGCTCCAGACCTTGTACGATACTATAAACCCTTGCAATTCCTCAGACAATAACGGTCGGCACAATACTATCGAATCACAATAATATCTCTCAATTTCCGAAACACCAATGCTCAGAATTGGTTCCAAGAAGATTGACAATTACCCACACAATATGAAATGTGACAACCAAATAGATATTCAGATTTACCTTGAAATGAACATGCAAAGATCCTCCTGATTGTGTCTTCCAACAGCGAAGAGAATGTCATTCATGAGGGATTTCGTCCTCACAAATCCTTGAGAAGAATTCTGCAATAAATTCATAAATTTCTTATTTCATCCAACATGCTTGAAAGTGAGCTCTTTGAAATATTTTCTAACGCTCTCATAAGAGCTCATTCACTCATCTTACCAATGTGGGATAAACAAAATCTCTTTTCCCCTATCACTTATACATTTTTCCTATTTTTTTGAGATTTTGCTTTTTTGTCCTATTTTCTCGCGATTGCCTTTTCCCCTTATTTTCCCGTGAATGCTTTTCCTTTAATATTTCCCCATGTCACTTAAAATAATTTTCCTGTTAACTTAAGTTCCCATTTACATTTTTTTGTCTCCCATGTGTTATTAAATAAAGGGACTTTAAATATTTCCCACTTAACTATAGTCCCGCTTTAATAAAGCTAAATATTTATATTTAACTTTTTAAACAAACTTTAGTAATGCATAAATAAATCATATTAATGATATTAAAATCTTCTTTTGATATTAATCATTTACCATTGACATGACAGTGTCATTGAAGATCCCGACCATGCCCAAAATGACTTACTATAAATAGTAAGTATGCCTCAAACTGCATCCAGACATCTTGGATCGACCTGCAATTGAAACTGCCTAGGCCAAATGGCCTTAAGATCCTTCTAATGTCTTAGTTAGCCTACAAAACCATGAATAAATAGGCTAACGACAATGTCTTGCTACTAATGCTAGATAGGATTTGTGAGTCAACTCTGTCATCAATACACTTCACCTGATGGGAATTGAAGAATTAACATTTGACTAAGTGTTTTGTGTCTCTTTCGTAAACTACTGATGCGAATCACATACTATCGAACATGTTCGGGAGGGAATCACAAATTGAATCAGCATACATGAATTTTAAATATCAATATGTTGTGATTAGCATTAGCAATCTCTATTGTTAATGACAGGCATATAATATCGAGTCGCAAATATCATCTTCAAGATATATTGGGGGGTGCTTTTTATGAACAAGTGATACTATTCCTCCCGCCATATAATACTGGAGCGATCGACATATTGGTAAAAAACTCAGAAAGTGGGACAAGCATTGGGAGGAATGAAGTAGAGAAGCAGTGTATTGTGCAAAGGCACCATACGAGACTTGCAATCAAGAGAGGGGATATCACATTGGCCCTCTTTGCCTCGGTGGCAGGACTTTGACATCCACGTGAGGTGGCCTACATAGTGGAATGCTTTTCTTGCTTCCTTATCTATGCCTCATCCTTGATGGTTGATTGACTCATCATAGTAGGAACGGTAGAGAGATTGTAGCGTGGCCCCCAACTTGTCCATTCTAAGCCCAAGAGTTTGGGACGCTCTTTGGGTAAGTTGGGCAGTCAATCGGTTATTGAACCATCTCCCTCGTCTACTGGCGCAAACATCCCTAGCACAAAGGAACCAACAGGAAGAAATCGAGAGGGAACAATGACGGCAACGAATTCTTCGTCATTAGGAAGAGAACAATCACCGCGAGGAAGAGGAGCGTGACGAGACCCAGCGAAGGGGAAACAACCATTGAACCTTGAATCTTCTGAAGGAAGAATAAAGAATAAAGAAGACACTTTTGTAATAATGTCAGACTACTGACAAACATGTGTACACGAAGCATGAATTAATACAAAGTTTTTTATTTTAAATATATGATGATTTGTTGCAAGAATTGATGCCCAATTTGTTAAACAAGGATAAAAATAAAAAAGAACACGTCGAGCAGTGCAAAGCCGCCCAACGAGTCTTGATCCTCCAACAACAGGCGGAAAGGAGACGAAGGCTGAGGCGGTTGGTGGAGGACTGATCGGACGGAGGTCAAGGCAACTAGGCGTAGGGTGACGGCGAGGGACACCGTACGGACCGTACGTGAAGGAGTAGTGAAGATTTGATTGAGGAAGCCCAACAACGGCTAGACCTACTTGAGGAGACCCGACATCGGTTGAGGGATCTGTCTCTCACACCATGTATGGAGGCTAGGACGACCCAACGGAGTGAGGAAGATGACACCGGGGCTGCCGCGAGTATCAGAGGGACACAGGGTAACGGTGGTCAAACACATTCTCTAGGCTCTAACCTATTTGGAGGGTGATAACAGCCAGTATTGTTGATGTGAGTTTTGTACCACTACATAACACATAGGAATTGAACGCTTGATACAGGATATCAAACACTCAACCCTCTCTTGAAAAGTAATTACTCATGAAGGACATGAGAAAAACTCCAAGGTTCCTTACACCTGTGGATMCTAACTCAGTTATATTGATGTGATTTGCTGGTTAATCACGTAGGCGGGCTTACGTTGTTCATTCAAGGATATCAGATTCTTGCCATGATGATGATGGGACTTAGCTTTGCAATGTATACTCAATTGATTTTCTCTTTAATTTATCACTTCCAACTTCGCTCATCAAAGCTCTCACTACTAAACTACTCACTTGCTTTGCTGCTACTCCTACGGAATGGAAAGATTAGCAAATGGACGGGATCAAACCTAATGAAAGCTTGCCAGTGGCGCTACCTCCATAGATGCAATGATTCAAGGGAAATTCTTAGAATTTTCACACTAACACCTATCTTCCAACCCAACTTGAAGTACAAGCGGAAAGAT
>MU224951.1:7343150-7366686 GCA_018584345.1 Thuja plicata
CTTTCAACCAAAGGGAGGCAAATCCATCACTGAAGGTGCTGGCGGAAATTCAAGGCACCTTGGACACCATGTCCAAGGGCTGGGCGGAATCCGCCCAGACCTTGGACATCTCCACTTGCCAACACAGTCCACCTCAACACTTCAAACATCAAATGCTCTTTGCCATTGATCAACATGCTTTCAAACTTTCTAACTTGGTTTATCATCATCAAATGAGGTCAAATCTTACTCAAAGGTGCTGGCGGAAAATGGAGGCACCATGGACACCAGCCTGTCCAAGGGCTGGGCGGAATCCGCCAACCCACTTGACACCAACATTTCAGATTTCCACCTTGTTGTCCTCCAATATCAAATGCCCTGTCATTGAAACATGCCCCTAAGTTTGGGAAATCATCATTACTACTAGGCTAAGAGGGAGGAGTCTAACTTGGAAAAAGGCTGGTCCTAGCTTCATGGGCGGAAATGTCCAAGGGGTTGGACATTTCCGCCCCAAGGGAAATCTTCACTTTCTCAACCTTGGGTTCACTGCCTCCACCATTCGAATGCCATCAAACATTGGATATCAATCCAAACCTCAATCAACACCATCAAAACTTAAAACTTGAACTTGCCACCATGAGCAAAAGGCTCGGCGGAGACAGGACCACCATGGACAGCCTGTCCAAAAATCACAAAACAGCAACCTCATTTCCCAAACTATTAAAGCCAAATGGAAGAGTCTTCCAAGGCTGCCCAGAAATGCTTGATCTCCCTCCAAATTCACTCAAAATCCCACGAAAACAGGGGGTCTCCGAGAATTGGGGCGATGTGTGAAAGACCTCACAACAAGTACCAGTGGCGAAGAGACCAACAATGTCATCTCAAAAACAAAAACTACCAAAGTTTAATGGCGACGGGAAGGAAGATCCTGTAAGAGACTACCGCACCTGAGAAACCATTTGGACGACGAACAGAGTCGTCGACATGGATGAATGGGTCTTACAGTTTCCAGCGACCCTACGAGGAGTTGCCATTAATTGGTACTCTGACATGGATAAGGCAACAATAAACACATAGGATAGCGTCAGGAAGGAATTTCACGCGGAGTTCTGATTGCTTCGGGATGACAGCGAAATAGTTGCCGAAATCTACAGTGCCAAACAAGGAAATAAAGAAACCGTATGAGCATACAATCAGAGGCTTAAAGACCTACTTAGGAAGATGGAGGCTCATTCAGCCAATGAATTGAAAAAGAGGTTGTTCGTGGAGGGGTTGAAGCATTCCCTCAAGAAGATGAAGATAGTACCACCCACGTCGTACGCAGACGCCTACGACTGGGCAATGCACCTCGAGAATGAGGAAAAAACTTCAAAGAAAAAGAGGAGCAAGTCCTCATCAGAAAGTGATGAATCCGGAGAAAGCAGTAGCGATGATGAATCCAACAAGAAAGTCCAGGCTCTTCAAAAGGATATGTAGAGAATGGAGTTTAAATCAATGAAGGGGAACGCAAGACGAAGTGACGAAGGTGAACTGTGGTGTATGGAGTGTAAGGAGAACGAGCACACGAAGGGCTCGTGCTCGAGAAACTCATTCTGTGACATTTTCCAAGTTATGTGCCATTCCATTAAGGAATGTCCATACAACATGAAGACGAGGGGCCAACAAGTACTCTTTACACAGAAACAACCGTCTACCTCAGGGGCAACAAACACCGCACAACAAACGAACAATAGCGCATCATCTAACAGGTTCCGAAATAACCAGCGCGGAGGGAAAGGAAATAATGACAATAGTAATAGGAGCTAGATACAATATGATCCGAAAGGACGAACGATGATCCAATGTCGTGCATGCAACTAGTGGGGTCATTTTTCCCGCGACTGCCAGAAGGGCGACACACCATAGAAGTTGTGTCGATGGTGTTGCCTGGGAGATCATGAAGATGCTAATTGTCTAAAGCCTAGCGTGAACTACCTGGACATTGAGGAAGAAAAGGTGCTTGCTATCACTCGGAGCCAAACGAAGAAGGTCCGATACCTCGACCCCCATACGAAGAAACAGAGGGTACGGGAGGCTCGTGAAGAGATTGACAAAGCGATGAAGGGACGGAAGGATGCACATGAGAAGAAGGCTAGCGCCTCCGAGCAGACAGAAGCAGATAATAATTTACTTTGGCAGATGTAGCAAATGGAGGTACCAATCAAACTCCAAGACCTCCTTCATACCATGCCTCAGTTGAGGGCAACACTATCGAATACCTTCTCCCTACAACTTGACACCAACGCACAAGCAGACAACGTACAACCAACTGTTCCTGGCGGGTCGGCAACAGATCCTATGTTGCTGACAGTAAATAATGGCCGACATCCTGTGGTCGTAGAAATGGGTATCCTTGGAGCGATCCTGACGGACACCATAGTGGATGGCGGGTCCGGGGTAAATGTCCTCCTGGAGGAGACATGGAAGAAACTCAAGAAGCCTACCCTGTGGACCCCTACCTTCAAGCTACTAGGTGCGGAGCAACAAGGAATCAAACCTCTCGGGCCACTAATGGCCCAACAAGTGACCATAGGAACGAAACCGTTCGTGTTGGACTTCGTGGTGATCTCGCTGAAGAAAAAAGGGTATGATGCCATCCTAGGAAGGGGATGGATAGTCATGGCGAAGGTCAATCATAATTGGAAGAGGAACACTATCTCCATGGAAAGCAGCGGGCAAAAGTTTGCTATTGACCTTCGTACCCAGATGGTGAGTGAAGAGATTGCATCCTCTTCAGAATTAGAGTATGACAGGGAACATGGCCGAAGGGATGAGGGAAGGATCAAATGGAGCCTAATGACTAGGGTGTCCCAGAGCTGGGAGAATGTTCCGAGAACAAGATAAGCTTGATGAACGGACTCTTCCATTGGCAAATGGAAGACTATGAGCTCTTCCAGAGTTACATGCTAGGGGTGGAAGAAATAGAAGCAGAGAAAGAGGTGTTCCCACCAGAGTACAGGGAATACAAGGAAGGGGAAGCCCGCGTAGACAACAGTCCAACCCACCAATTTGATGTAGGGAAACCGATCAGGTATGAAGAACCATCCTTACAAACCACCAACCTCGGGGATGAAGAAAAGCCACGCAATATACTAGTAGGGGAGGACTGGGATCCTTTGCTAAAGGCCTCAACATTCAAAATCTTCATGGAATACAAGGACGTATTCGCCTGGACTTACAAAAACCTCAAGGGGGTCCCACTAGAGTTGTGTTCACCGCATTCCCCCCTGATACCAGGAGTTGTACCCTTGCGGAAAAGACCATATAGGATGACCAAAAAATACGTAGTGAGGGTGGACGAGGAAATTCAGAAGATGCTTGAGGTAGGTATTATCTTTAGGGTGCAGACAAGTGAATGGGTATCTTCGATAGTGATATCATTAAAGAAAGATGCCAACCAAATCAGGATTTGCATCGACTTTCGATGCCTCAATGTGGTCACCATAAAGGACCCCTTCCCCATTCCGTTCACCGATACAATCCTGGAGGAGGTGGCTGGGCATGAGATGTACTTATTTATGGATGGATTCTCTGGGTATAACCAGAAGATATTCATCACAGAAGAATATAAACTAAAAATGATGTTCGTAGTGGAGGACGGAGTGTACACATAACCGGATGCCATTCGGTCTATCCAATGCACCGACAATGTTTCAAAGAATCATTCTCCACATCTTCGACAAGATGTCGGTGGATAATTTTAGAGCCTTCCTAGATGACTGGTCTTCAGCGGCGAGGACACACACTTGGTAGCCCTTCAAGAGTGCATGGAAAGGTATCGCTGAGCAAGGTTGGCACTCAATCTGAAAAAGTGTCGGTTTATGGTCCGACAGTGGAAGCTTGGGTCATTGTTTGTAAGACCGGGTTAAAGACTGATCCTGACAAGGTCCGAGTAATAGTAGAAATGGAGGCCCCTACGGACGTAATAGGAGTGAAGTCCTTTTTAGGACACATTGGCTATTATAGGCGATTCATCAAAAACTTCGCACAAGTCTCTTGTCCCCTCGACAGGCTAACACAGAAGGGCGAACCATATGTGTGGAGTATGGAACAAGATGCTGCAATTAGGGAATTGAAAATGAGGTTGGTCAAAGCACCGATCCTAGTGTACCCCTAGTGGGAGGAGTTTCACGTTCACGTTGATGCTTCCAACTTTGCAATTGGTGCAACCCTTGCCCAGGTTGGCGACCAAGGTTTGGATTATCCTATCTATTTTCCCAGCAAATTGTTGTCGAAAGTGGAGAAAAACTATAGCAGCATGGAGCCGGAGGCTCTCGGGATGGTATATGCCGTACAAAAGTTCAGACACTACCTGTTGGCAACGTCGTTCACATTTTATGTGGACCACCAAGTGTTAATGTACCTCGTCAATAAGCCCATCATTCAAGGCATAATAAGCAGATGGTTGTTACTGTTACAAGAATTCACATTCACGATCATCGTACGGCCAGGGAAAAGCCACGTGATCGCGAACCATCTCTCTCGACTCAAATCTGGGGAATCACTTGAGGGAGTCAATGACGACTTCCCCGATGCACATCTGTTCCGCATTGCCATCTTGCCAACATGGTACACAAGCATTGGAGAGTACCTCTCGACATCACAGTTTCCGAGGGATTTGCTGCCCGACGAACGAAGGAAACTGGTGCTGAGGAGTAGAAACTTTCAACTAATAAATGGACTGCTATATAAAATGGGACCTGACCAAGTGCTCCGAAGGTGTGTTTTGGAGGAAGAGATTCCGAGCGTACTGAGGGAGGCACACGAAGGCCAACAGGCGGTCACATGGGGCCGGACACAACAACACGGAAGGTGTTGTTGGCAGGGTTGTGGTGGCCCACGTTGCACAACAATGCCCGGGAGTGGGTTGCGGGATGTGACACCTGCCAAAGGGCCAGGAAACTGTTAAAGCAGGACTTCATGCCTCTGCATCCTTCCTAGGCGCAAGAACTCTTTGGGCGATAGGGCTTGGATTTCATCGGACCCCTAAAGGTGAGTAAGGCTCGGAGATGTCTATATATTGTGGTAGCCACGAAATACATGACAAAGTGGGCAGAGGCACGGGCCTTGCCGGACAACTCGGCCTTGAGTACAACCAAGTTCATATACGAGAAGATCATAACAAGGTACAATATTCCCATTCAGTTGACTAGTGACAGAGGAGTTCACTTCGTCAATCATGTCATCTGACTGTTCACGGAATTCAAAATCTTTCATTCACTGTCTAGTCCGTATTACCCTCGAGCCAACAGTCAGGCAAAGGCCACAAAAAAGATAATAGTCTTCGTGATTTATAAGTCATGTGGAGTGGAGCAGGAGGACTTGGAAGAAAAGTTATCCTTTGTGTTGCGGGCTTATCAAACAACATATAAGGTCACAACCGGACAGACGCCCTTCCAGTTGATGTACGGGCACGAAGCAGTTGTCCCTGTCGAGTTCATGGTGCTAAGTGTAAGGATTGCGGTCGAGAATAGACTTGGGGATATGGAAAGCCTTTGGGAAAGATTGTACAATCTCAACAAGCTAGATGAGCGTCGCATGATGGCGTAGTGGGCTACGGAAGTTGCGCAACTGCGGTGGAAGGCTTGGCACGACAAGCACCTCAAGCACGTTCGCTTCACCCTGGGACAACTAGTATTAAAGTATAATGGAAAGAATGAGATCAAGCCCAAGAAGTTTAAAGCTAAGTGGCTACGGCTGTATTGACTTCGACAAGTTGACGACAATGGGGCGATCAAATTATGGACGCCCGACGACAAGGAAGTACCTGATACCGTGAATGGGTCAAAATTAAAGCCATATCACCAAGCGCGACAGGGCGGTGACCTAGTCCATGCTGACGGGCCCAGCAAGAGGGTAAGGAATTATTCGAACACTTTAAAAAAAGAGAACTTACCTTCAGAATGACACCAGTACGCTGGGCCACCATATGGTGGACGACTGTCACCATACGGTGGTTCCGTACGACCTGCGGTATTAAAAGTACTGTACGGTGCAAGGAAAAATAAAATCGTTGATTAATACACCGTATGAACACTATACGGTCGAGGGTGTTGGCAACTATTACCGTACGACACAATAGATTAAAGTCGTGACTATACGGTCACTGCAAACGCAGACGAGACAAGGTTTCCATACACCGTACGGACACCATCGAAGATCCACCATTCACCGTACGGATGGCTTTACAGCGAGTGGGGAGCAGACAAAGATTAAAACACGACCGTACGACCGTACAACATGGTACTGTGCAGTTGTCCTTTCCGCAGTTTATAAACGAGCGCCGATTTTGTGGTTGGTTGTGTAGTTCCGGTCTGAGAGAGAATCGACAGAATATTGTGAAGTAGCATTACAGGGAAGGAAATTTCCATACATCGTACGGATGAAGTGAAGTGCTGAGAAGTCAATTGGTGGCTGTATAGACAAGAAGAGCAGACAGGAGGATTTTATAAAGCAACACCGTACAAGTCAAGTGCCGTACAATAACACTAGGTGGTTAGGGATTCAACAATGTTGTCTTATATTGCTCAAAAGACAACAAGAAAGCGGTAATGAATTCAGCAGGGAAACGCACTTGGAGGACAAAGTTAGCAGATGATTCCAGTAGCAGTGGTATGAATCTGAATAAGAATGCACAGGTCTTGCCCTCACGCATGCGGGTTGCAGGGTGCACATCCAGGAAGAAAATCAGACCGAAAGTGCAAGGGCAGATGACTTCTGCAACTTCTTCCAGGGATCATGTCACACCTCAAACCATAACCTTCGAAGGTCTGAATGGATTGGACTGCCGGAAGTGGTAGCCGGAGACGCGAGAGAGCGATCCGGTAAAAGAAAGTTTGCGAAGGGCTCAGGTAGGGTGGGTCATCCAAATGCCCATTTTATGTATTAAGGACCCACTGTGCACAATGGTCGAGACATATGACAGGTTCTCTAGAATTAGCGTAGTCGCTTATATGAACTATAATGTTCAGATTTCCTTTACAGTCATGGAATTTAGACGGGTGTTTGGCTTACCGGATACGGGGCAGAAGATTGAACTGAAGGGCAAGAAACTTACCACAGAGGTAAAGGATTTTTATAGACGACTGATATGCAGGGATAAACTCTCCAAGGCAGAAAATGACTATCAGAAAGTCTTCACAAGGCCATGGGGTGAAGAAGTCTTTTGTCAGGGAAGGGCACTGGCGAAGTCTCATGGACGTGGTTAAGAGCAGGCTCACAGGTTCAAGCCATGCTTCAGATATTTCTTTTCCACATCTATCCCTTATGAACAACTTGATGGGAGGCAAAGGGTATGAATGGGCCGGTTTATTGTCATAACGCATGCATGACTTTATGACTCTACAACACAAAATCTTCTACATGCCACATTATGCGATTGGATTACTTTTGGATGCTTTAGTTAGGCAGATTCCTTAGGACACTCTGTCGAGGGATGCTGCACCAGGACCCTTGGTACAAGGCGAGCCTCCTGTTATGCGGTGGCGCCACCTGGACACATCGGGAGGACAAAAGATGCCTGCAGGACAGAAGCGAGCCAAACATGAGAATTTAGGGTCGGATCATGGAGACACAGATAGTGGACGACAGGTCACCTCCGACAACGAGGATACCACAGAGGAGGGGCATGGCATCCACGAAGAGGATGAGGTCGAGGTAGTGTCTGAGCTGCCGATATTATTTGCATGACCTATCCTGTCTACTACATCACAATTGATCCCCACTACCAACGCCGTTCCCATTCCTACCTTTGGTCAGATGAGACCACCCATTGATATGACTCCGTCTGTAGTGGCGACAGAGCAGACTGCTTCACCACCGAAAACTGTCCAAGAGGAGATTCCAGAGATAGAGGGCAGGCATGAGCCACAAGTCCGATTAGAGGTTATAGGATCAGATGCTATGGTAACAGTAGATGTTGCACTGCTAGTTGAGCCAGGGCGGGACAGTTCGGTGGGTGTGGTCGAACTGGGAGGAGAGAGTTCTATTCAGTCAGCCATGAGAGATACCTTTAGAGGTTATGGAGTTAGATGAGGTAGGAAGAGTAAAGATGGCAACATCTTCTACAGGAGCGATGGACGAGGGTGTTTTACATGGAGAGGAGAGTACCCATGTTATGGGAGGGATATGGACGCAGCCAGCCATAGAGCCGCAGAAGGGTATTCTTGGCAAGGATATTGAGGCTTATTTGGGACATTGTAGTTAGAGGTTGTAGGGTGGTGGTCTCCGCGCAGGCAAAGGCCGTCGAGGCTGCTGTCACAGAGCTGGAACATGTACTGACCTTTGTGCGAGCTGAGTGTCCCTCTGCCTTTCAGACTTATTTTGAGGCAAGAGGATCGCCTGCGGTAGAGACTTCGGAGATGGTGGACTGCTGGAGAGACGGTGGTGGAGAGACGGTGGTTGAGAGTCGAGTTGAGAGCCTCACCTGTGAGATAATAGAGGTGTATAAGGGCACCTACGATGCTCATTGACAAAGTGAGGCAGATAGGGTAGTAGCAGAGTGATCTTGGGAGGAGATGGCTACCTAGCTAGCCACCCAGTAGTTGGATTGGGCGAAAGAGCAAGCAACACTCATAACCCAGTTGGAGGTAACTACAAAGGATAAGTGTGTGCTGGAGACAGTTGGCCGAGGCTACAACGGAGTGTGCGGGAAAAGAGGCTGAGCTCAGGGATATTGCAGTTATGTTGAAAGAGTCAGTGGACGCCCAGATGCAAGCCAAAGCGGATCTGAACGTGCGGACTTAGCAAGTGTACCAGTTGTGGGCAAAGCTGAACCCTTCAGTACCTAAGCCTGCTCCAGGGACACTTCCTTCATCTTCATCTTAGATGTCTTTTCTTATGTATATAGCAAAATGCTGTCTCCATTTTGTTAGTCGTTAGGAGACTACATTCTTTTTGGGGGATGATGTTGTCGGGTAAAATATGTTTCGGGGATAATTAGCTGCGTTAGGAAGTCAGTTACCGAAGGCGTTATGTCGTGACGGTTGAGTCGCGCCCCTTCGGTCCTTTATATTCTATGTACTACCTTCGGGTAATCATGTTGGTGTGAACGGAAAAGTATACTATTGTAATCATTGTGTCTACGGATGAATTAATAGAAGAATTGTTCTCTGGCTTTATTCTTATAATGTTCTGTGCGTTTACTTCTGTAATCAACTAGTTTACCCCAGGAGGCAAACAATCTTTTCCAAAGAAGGGTTGTGCCACCCAACATGAGCCCCCTTGCAAGGCTTACTAGCTCACAAGGGAGTGTATGGGCTATAAGCGAAACTTGTGAATAGGTATGGCTTAAGGAGGGGACATGACAGTTGGAATGATTTAGACACATGCACAATGGGGCACAACCATTGATGAATTACAATGGAATTGATTAGAGTAGAAATCATTATATATTTCAATCAATCATCACTTAAACATACAAATCCATCATCACAGTCAACACAACAATAAATTCCTGATCAAAGCATGTACAACAGTCAAAACAGTGAATAGCCAGTAACAAACACTTTATTTTCAATTAAAGTCAATTTTTGATCAAACAACTGTCAAACCATGCAGCAAAGCATCAAAATCAATAGTGGTCAAATCGTTAATGTGACATATAGCTGTTCAACATTAATTTTAAATCCATCTTGATTTGACTTTTAACTATCTTTCTGACTGATTCTCCTGTGTATTAACATTCTCTTGTTTGTAATTGATGAGGACCATTTATTGCTATTTAAACATGCTGTTTACCCTCGTGGGGTAATGGAAACTAATTGCATATAGGAAGTAAAGTACTCAACAGAAAGAGTATAACAAAATTATTCATATATTCATTGTCATTTAGTACAAGAGTATTTCTCTGTAAATCCAACATGCCTATTGAATAGAGAGGAAGGTATACGTATAGGGCCCGAAGGGATGCGAGGCGAACCGTTGCACCCGTGTAACTCCTTCGGACAGACTGACCAACTAACTACCCGTAACTACATGTTTACTCGACGACATCATCCCCCCCCCAAAAAAGCAAGTCGTCTCTGGACGACAACATACAAAATGTTCGGGACATAACAAAACTAAGGGAAGGATAACAATTACAACAGTGACAACTAGGAAGTAGAAGTAGGGGGTTGAGGGAGCGTCCCTAAAGAGGATCGGTGACCCGTAGTAGAGGAGGCCGGCTGTACCAGGGAAGAACCCAACTGAGAACGTAGCTCATACACCTGTGCCGTCCTCGCCGCCAACTTCTGTTCTGTGACCGACTGAAGTTCAAGTGCGGATTTGACCATCACTGCAGCCTCTTGTAGGTCCTTCTGCTGCTCCTCGACCTCCTGCCGGGTGCGAACCAAACTAGTCTCCACAAGCTGTCTAATTGCATACAGGAAGTAAAGTACTCAACAAAAAGAGTATAACAGAATTATGTTCATATATTCATTGTCATTTAGTACAAGAGTATTTCTCCGTAAATCCAACATGCCTACTGAATAGAGGAAGGTATACATATAGGGTCCGAAGGGATGCGAGGCGAACCGTTGCACCCGTGTAACTCCTTCGGACGGACCAACCAACTAACTACCCGTAACTATGTGTTTACCCGACAACACATGCTAAATGTCATTTAATACAGCTAATGTGGCAGTAGATGAACCAGTCAGATCTGCAAGTTCAATTAGTGATGCCATAATGGCCATAATAGCTAGGAGATATAACAGGAAGTTTATACTCCAGAAATCAGAGTGATCTTAAATAAGTTTGATATTAATGCCATAACTGAATTTTTGATGTCATGGTTTTCGTTTTGGTTTAGTTAACATTCTTTTTCTTGTCACTCTAAGTTTGAAAATACAGTTAAATTTTTTTCTAGAGTATAGCCTAGGTTGGTCCTGCAGCACTAATTTTCATGAAAACACCTTTGAAAATGAATATTTGATTAGAAGTTGTACTTTTCCAATATGCTGCATTGCAATATTGGGATGATGTTTAATATCAAAACAGCATGCTCATATGTATAAAAAGTCTTTGCTGGAAGTCTCTTGATTTTTTCTGCAAAATTTAATTTAGGGAATTGGATCCACAGTACTCTACTTAGTAAGTTTTGATGCCCTTTTGCAACCTCTATTTTTAAGGGCATCATTGCAAGCATATCTTGTATTTTAATTTTTTGATTTTCTAAGTTTGACTTCCTTAAAAAGCTAGTGTAATAGAACCGATTTCTGCAACACATGGAATTGGACTATGAGATTGTGACATATGCTTACTGCTTTCCAAATATAATCAGTCTGAAATAGTCTAGTTTGACTTTTAATGGGTTTTCTGAGGTCTCACTTTGATACAAGGGTTCCACTTGATACAGGCAAACATGAATTGGCTTTAGGGAATACATTCTTACCCAAGAAAGGTGCATCGCCACCGAAGAGGGAGATGAATCCGCAGGTAAAAGTAATGTCATAAAAGGTACCAAGCTCCTTTATTTTGGTAAATGCTTTATGAATAGGAGAATAAAAGTCCTTCAATTGTAGAGAGTTTTTATCATTGGAATTGGTGAATCTTCTATTATTTGTATAAATTGTTCTGCATATTGGGGCTACTGTCTCTTTTCTAGGATTTGTCCTACTTCAACATATAAAATTTCAACTAGGTAATATACATTCAGATTACCTTAGAGAAAGGAACAAATCAAGTATCTCTTATTCAATAATTTTTCATCAATGATAAGTCCAATATCACATGGAAGAAGATTTGACATCTGTAGCATATGCATACATTCATCAACTTATACAAGGTACAATATCGGATCTCTAATTCCCTACTTTTGGGATTTTGTTCTCTCAAAAACTCCCTCTTGTCAATTATGCTGTTTTCACTCTGCATATCTTTGTATCCTATTCTACTCTTTCCACCTAGGATCCTCCAATACTACCACACAACAAGATACTTTGTTGCTTGTGACATTGATTTTCTACCTGTCTTTCAAAGTACATGTTTGGTTCATCTTCTTTGCCTAGTTTAATTACTAGGTATTTTTATTTGATGTTCTTTGTAAGTTAGCGCTTGATTTGTTTCCTCATATGGTTCATCATTCTAAATGTTCACTTCCCTTGGCTCTTATTAGACGACTTATTGTTAACTTGGTACAATGAGGGATCCAAATCTATGCATGAGAGGCTCCTTTGAACTGGGCTAGTGAGCCTTATTCCATCAGTTTCATTCTTAAATGTTATTGTTATTCCTTTGGATGGAATAAAAATGGATTTTTTGCATGAAGTTAACATTAGCTCCTTAATGCTCTCAGCTTCTTGTAAGACCTTTTGGTGTACTATTCTCACAGAAGTGTCTCACAAGGAAAACCCTTTCTTTAGATCTTGACAACAATATTAAATGTTTTCTAGGGTAGGTCTCTTTATGATAATTGTGATCAACCCATTGTCCAAGATTTCTATTTGCCTCCTTGTCATTAATTCCCTTTAAGTGATGTAAGGAAATCCAATTAAAATTTTTTGTAGGGGCAAATCAATAAATTTTGAGAGAATCCAAATGTTCTTCAAATGTGTTGGAGATTCATTAGCCTTTCCTATGGCAGAGCTAGTTAATGACATCATTTTGTCAGGTTTGCAAAGTTACTCGAATGTGTTGCAGGTTCATTAGCCTTTCCTAGGGTAGAGCTCGTTAATAATATCATTTTGTCAGGTATGCCTCCAACTTGGTTGCACATATCATCCACGACATACGTAACTAAGGTCTATCCCAAATAACTACAAGACTATTTTGATTGGGCTTATATTTTTCTAACTTTATGTATTGGTGTTGGATATTGAGTACTTGGAGAATGGTGACCTTAGACTAAGGGCTTTGGTAGGCTTTAGGAGAGAGTTTTAGATTATTGATCATATTTTTTATGCTTAGGTATATTATTTAGGAGGTTTGTTATCCAACTTTTAATTTCCTTTGCTGCTTTGTACTCTTGGATGGCCTTAAATTTGTAATGTCATTTACTTTGTCAAAATTTGCCGATATTGGTTTTTTAGATTCCTTTGTTACTACCATCATGAGGATTTCTGAGATAGTTGTTGGGAATTTTTTGACTCTTATATATTTGCCAACTTTTTTGAGAATACCATTGGAGTAAAATAGAGGTTGAATTCTCTTTTTTGTCACCCATCTTAGGTATTTACATGGATGATCTTGAACACCTCTTATGTTGGAATATTTGTGTTCTACACAATTGAAAAAATTAGACAGGACAATGACTTGGCTGGCCCAAAGTTTTGGGATCAACCATGACCCCCTAGTGGCACACGTGGTTGGGTGGAGACATCGGAGAGGAGGGAGACTTGGCATGCTCCACGACCACAAGTAGGTCACCATGGTCGGGCACTCTGGGCGCTCCATGACATAGAGTTGTGCTTTAGAGATTTATTCTTGCGATATAACAGGCTGGCCATTGCAATTGATGTGTCCACGGTACTAAAGGAGACGGTGTCCGCCAGGCTGAGCCTGATAGGATAGCCTTGGGTGAGCAAGCATAGAGATTTAGGGTACAATTGAGCCATGAGTATTCTCGTGTCATTACCATGGCAAAGACAGTAGTAGATTTATAGGAGCAACTAGCTGCAAAGGAGCTGAAGATGGCCAAATTGACCTTCTAGTTGGTAGAATACAATATTTGGTTTGATGACAAAAGACAGTGAGTTGGAGAGGACAAAGAAGCAAGTGATGGAGGCGGTACACATGGTGAAAGCATCTCAAGAGTGAAAATTGGTGGCAAGCCAACGCCTCCAGTGTTTGCAGTAGCAACAATCTTAAATTACTACCCTGACCACTTCTTTGCTTCCAGGGACATCTCATCTCTCTCAGTAGTTTGTTTTTGTTGTGTTGTGTTCAAGCCCCATTTTGTTCAGTTGTTTGGAAGATGACTTCTTTTTTGGGGGGGCTGATGTGGATGACAGTTATGTCAAATGCTCATAAATAAATATGTTATAGCCGAAGTAAAAATTGTGTAAATAGTAGTTGGCTCATGTGATATAAAGTTTTCCTGACCGGTAGTTGTTGGCAGTTGTTCGCGGTTCACAGTCTTGACCAATTGACGAGTAGTATTTATGGTACCCATTTTGTGTATTGGGAACGAGTTATAATTTTGTATACATTGCATATGATAGTAAACGACATATCTCTTTTAGAGATTCAGGGTACAATTGAGCAAAGAGTATTCTGGTGTCATTACCATGGCAAAGGCAGTGGTAGATTTATAGGAGCAGCTAGCTGCGAAAGAGTTGAAGATGACCAAATTGACCTTCTAGTTGGCAGAATACAATATTTGGTTTGAAGGCAAAAGACAATGAGTTGGAGGGAACAGAGAAGCAGGTGATGGAGGCGGTACACATGGTGAGAGCATCTCGGGAGTGAAAGTTGGTGGCAAGCCAATGCCTCCAGTGTCTGCAGCAACAACAGTCTTAAATGACTACCCTGACCACTTCTTTGCTTCCAGGGACATCTCATCTCTCTTAGTAGTTTTATTTTGTTTTTTTGTGTTCAAGCCCCATTTTGTTCAATTGTTTGGAAGATGACTTCTTTTTTGGGGGGCTGATGTGGACGACAATTATGACAAGTGCTCATAAATAAATATGTTATAGCCGAAGTAAAAATTGTGTAAATAGTAGTTGGCTCATTTGATATCAAATTTTCTTGACCGGTAGTTGTTTGCGATTCACAGTCTTAACCAATTGACGAGTGGTATTTATGGTACCCATTTTTGTGTATTGGGAATGAGTTTTAATTTTTTATACATTGCATATGATAGTAAACGACATATCTCTTTTAGACTATATTGTGTTGGCACTATATTATGTTTTGTTACTCTATGTTATGTTCCATAGATTTTATCTCTGTTTATTCTACATAGTAAATGGTAAGTCCCCTACGGAAGTAAACATTTTGGCATCGTTACCATAAAAAGCCTTGAGATCGAAGCCGTAGAGAACAATGTCAACATTTAGTATGGTAGTGTAATGGGTCAACTGACTGAATAAACAAACATATCCGAGGAAGAAGACACAGTTCAAGACGAGTTGACACAAGATGTATATTTGTGGGAATCATCTGTAAACCAGTACCTTCAAAGGGCGTGCGAGAGGTCCCTGAGAGCGACATAAGAGACAGCCTGACAGGGAACACTGCTGTCAACCATTTCCTACGAAGACTATCAAGGTTGTTGGCATTCAACTACATTACCCTTCTAGATCTTCAAGAGGATAGAGATCAAAAACAACGTCAATAGCAAATACTTCAATGGTATGAGGAAAGGAACCAGAGGGAGGAAGTAGACTCTATACCTTTATTAATTAATGCCCCTATTGCCAAATAAGGATAAAAGACGTACTATAGGCATGTGATAAGAGGGAGAAGGATTGGTGAGATCTCTTCAAACCAAAGAGCAAAGCGAAAGACCATGGCGGTTATGAGAATCGTTGAAGAATCATACAGTCCAACAAGAATTAAAAGTAGAAGCGTCATTCTAAGCTATACCTGAGGAAGATAGAAAACATCAGATGAAGAGGGTATAATACGACATACGTGGAGTGAGTGGGAGGAAATTGCCAGAAACCTACCACTCTCGGATGAAGTAGATGAAGATCTTGTTGACCAAAGAAATGATCAGTCCATACAATCAACGTTAGACGAAGAAAACTTTGAGAACGAGTCCACAACATCAGTACAATCAGTATGTGAAGAAGAGAACAAATGTAGGAACCTTGAGAACGAGGTTGTCGAGATACTCTAGAATAATCTACAGTGCATCGAGAACCTATCCATAGTAGATAAACCGAGAATGGGGGTCTTCTGCAAAAGACCCCAGGGAGGAGGGAGTTCATAAATGAGGAAGGTAACCAAGGTATAACGAATGCTGATAATGGACGTGTAAAGAAATCGCACATGACCAAGAGTGCAAAAGAAGCACCAAAACGTGGGCAAGGTCAAAGCAGTTCAATTACGTCCTCAATACATGGTACATACCATCCTAGAATAGTGGTGATCCTCTGGGGAGTCCCGGTATTAACAGGTAGAAACTGCCTAAGTTCGTATGGAATGGAGTAGAGGATCCTATGCAACATTGTAAGACATGTGAAACTATATGTGATATCCCATTATTTTGATCAAAATAATAAAACATGTAAATAAGGGCAAGGGAAAAATAAACATACCTTGTCTTGTACATATTTCCTGCACTTGCATAGTAGTTAGTCATCATCATTGCTTAAGCACTTTTTATCCTCCCATAAATGCATTCATTCATAATGTGCCATCACATATATATGCATACACACATACATACATATTACATACATATGCATACATACATACATGATCCACATCATACATGAACACATCCATGTTGAGGCATACCATTATACCACAACTTCGCACCACTAATATATAAATACATACATGCTACAATGTTCTATGGACATATCAAAACATTCCATCATGTATGGTCATATACACATATATCTCTGTCATAATATTAAAGAGAATGGCATCATGAGATCATTGTTCTCCATGGTCGGGTGTCACTGCCGACTGATGGAACTATTTATACAGCCGACAGTACACCGGGCTGATAGTATAATAATAATTTATGATTACTATGAGTAGTCCAATTAATTACTCATAATGATCATAAATGATTATTAGGAATATATGATAATTCTCAGCGATGGCTATTATCATTTACCATCGATACTTGGCACATATCGACTGTTATGTTTCATTTGCAATAACATATCGATTATCCATACAATCGTATTTGTTATCCATTAACAAATGGCGATTAATGATAATGAAGTTTGGCATCTGTTCATCGTGTTTCTTCGACACATATATATATCAAGCCGATGGGCTATCCAAAGCATATATTGAAGAATTGATTTTATACACTTATCTCCATTTGTTGATTCCGCTCAATAAGAGCATAGACAGTTGCTATTGCAACCTTTATCAAGTGCAAGAATTATAATCACAGATCAAAGACGACACCAGTCAAAGAGCATATAATATCATTGACATATCAGAGATGACTCCTGTACAAAGTATTTGCATAATTCATATCGGAACATCTGAGACGACATACTTCTGCCTAGTATTTATCCTGTAACTTGCAACACACATTAGATTGCATATCAGAGATGGTTCACAGGGTAACATGCATACATTATATTGCTAAATCAGAAACGACATATATACATATACATTTTGAGTTCAATATTGCTTTTGAACTGCCAGGCATATATAGCAGTCATTAATATAATTGTGATAGAGTTGAACTATCAGTTGTATTCCATTGTGGCTTGTGGAATTACCAGCCATATATATACATTGCATTGTTATACATTAGTTCATTTCCATTATTGTAGCATTTGGTATTACTAGTCATATTCATAATTCATTGATTTGTGTTCATAATTCATTATCATACTTCATATAACTGCACTTTGCATTCATTAACTCACGTAGTGTACACATAAGTACAAAAGGGGACATTACACTATGGTTGGCAAGCGGTCAGGTTGATAAGGATTATTAGCTAAGGTCATTTCCCACCACACTACAAGGAATAACCATCGACTGGTTCTCAGAACTAGATGATGAACACAAATTATCCTAGGGTGACTTGAAGAAGGCATTTGAGGAGGAATTTGAATTCCTTAGAGAAAATAATGAAAACCTGGCAAAATTTATAACTCTAAGTAGTGTAAACATAAAAATATGCTAGCTTACAATCATAGGCTCAAGGAACTGTCGGAAAAATGGAGAACCAACTAGACGATGGGTTGAAAAAGCATTGGTTCATTGACGAATTGATCCCCTTGCCGAGAAAGAAGATGGAGGTAGTACCCCTGTCCTCATACATCGATGCTTTCAATAGGGCGATGGATATTGATAATGAAAATAAAAAATCACAGGGAAAAAGAAAGCAAGTGACAATGAAAGTAAGTGGGATAGCAGCAATGATTGTGCGTCAAAGACAGTACAAGCCCTTAGACGTGATATGCTTACGAATGATGAAGGAATTGAAGGCCCATAAGGAGAGATAGAAGGAAAATAAAGAAATGTTGTGCACAAACTGTAAGGTAGAAGGTCACACAAAAATGACCTATCCAAAGAAATTGTTTTGTTACATCTGTCACCTATTGGGACATTCCATTAGATTCCTGTACAACTTAAAAACAAGGAGAACACAAGTGCTTTTCACTCAAGAGGAACAAGCAACCTAATAGTCCACACCATCTAAACCACCTACACATTCCAACACATCGCTTGGTAGATACTACAACAGGTGCGGCGACAATAACAATAGTGGCTCATGAAGCAGAATACTGTACAATGCGAAGGGGAGAACAATCATTTAGTGTCCAAATCGCAATGAATGGGGTCACTTTGCTCAAGAGTGCTAGAATGGTCAAATAATATGGGCTTGTTGTACAAATGATGTTGACCCATACACCATGAAGATGTTGACTGTCAAAAGCGGAAGGGGGTGAACATGTTGACTGTAGCAGATAGGGATGAGGAAGTCCTTGAAATTACTAGGCTACAAATGAAGATGGCAATCTAGTAGGGTCCTCGTACAGAGAAGGAAAGACTTTGAGAGGCTAAGGCCAATGTAGAACTAGTGATGACAAATGAGCAAAGAGCCTCTAATGACATTGGCCACAATTAACAATGGCAATGTCCACATGGTTGGTGATTACGCACTTGGCCAAAACCAATGCAAGTCACAAGAGGAACCAACAACAAAATCACCACCCGAAGACAACTAGGCCACTGACCCTTTATTGCTGGCCATTGACCCTTTATTGCTGATGGTGAGCATCGGAAGGGAGGCAACTGTTGTCAAGATGGAAATAATGGGGAGAAAGTCTCGGGAGTCAATGTGTTGCCAAAGAAAACCTGAAAATGCCTAGGCAGGGCAACAATTTGGCTGCCAGTCTTCCACTTGGTAGTTGCTGACCAACATGACATTTAGCCATTGGGGATATTAATGGCACAAAAAGTAACAATTGACACAATGCTTTTTCTTGGATTTCGTAGTCATCTTGTTGGAAAAGAAGGCATACGCTACTCTCTTATGTTGAGGTTGGTTGATTACTACCAAGGCAACCCACGATTGGAAGCGGAATACACTCTTGATTGAGAGTGAAGGGAGGAAGTATGTCATTGAACTGAGGAATCAGGTAGTGAGCAAGGAATTGACATCCTCTGATTTGAAGTGTGAAGATGGAGAGTGGGATATGGATGAAGAAAAACAATGGAACCTAATGATAAAAGGGTGCTTGAACTAGAAGGCTGCTTCGAAGGTGAAACAAGCTCTTTGAATGTATTATAACCCTGGCAGGTGGAAGATTATGAAGTTTTCCACCTTGAATGTAGCATGCTACAGATGGAGGGTGTCGACCAGGATGGAGAGAGTGCTACTTTCCCCCCGAATTGTGGAGGATATGAGGAAGTGACAAGGGTGGATGATTCTTCTAGTCATCATTTTGAAAGAGACAAGGCAGTAAAGTATGAAGAGCAAAGTTTGAAGAAGATAAACCTTGGGATGAAGACAATCCTAAGGTCATCTTGGTCGGTGACGATTGGAACCCTATATTGAAGGCAACCACATTCAAGATATTCATGGACTTCAAGGACACCTTCACCTAGACATACAAGGACCTGAAGGGGATACCACTAGAGCCTTGCATACATAGAATTCCCCTCGTACGAGGTGCGCAACCCATATAGAAGAGGCCTTATACGATGGACCAAAATTATGTTGCCAAGGTGCATGAGGATATTGAGAAAGTTTAAGAGGCGGGCATAATCTTCAAGGTAGAAACCAGTGAATGGGTCTCGCCAATTGTGATATCCCTCTAGGAGGCAAACCAAATCAGAATGTGTGAGAACTTCAGGTGCTTGAATGCAATAACAATCAACGACCCCTTCTCAAGTCCATTTATTGACACTGTACTGGAGGAGGTTGCAGGCCATGAGATATATTCTTTTATAGATGGGTTTTTGGGGTACACTAGATAAGTATCGCCGAGGAGGACAAATTGAGGACTACCTTTGTTATAGAAGATGGGGTGTATGGACATAACAGAATGCCACTTGGCCTATGCAACACACCGACTACCTTCCAACACATTGTCTTAGACATCTTTAACAAGATGTTGGTGGGAAAATTCAAGGAATTTCTGGATGATTGGTTGATATGCAGTGGTCAAGATACTCATCTCACCACACTCTGAGAATGCATGGAGAGGATTTGAAGAGAATGGTTGATCTTGAACCTAAAAAGTGTAGATTTATGGTACCTCAAGGCAAGTTACTAGGCCGCATAGTTTGGACAGAAGGATTGAAGACAAACTCAAACAAGGTAGGGGTAATCATATGAATGGAGGCGCCAGAGAATGTAAATATAGTGAAATCATTCCTTGGACATGTTGGCTAGTATTTGAGATTTATAAAGAACTTTCCTCAGATTTCGTACTCTTTTGATATATTCTGACAAGGGACAACCCTTCACTTGGAGAGAAGAGCAAGATATAGCTTTCAATGAGCTCAAGTCAAGACTAGTTAGTGCACCTATCTTGGTGCACCCGAATTGGAGCAAGGAGTTTGATGTGCACATGGATGCCTCTAACTTTGTAATCATGGCTACATTGCCACAAGTGGGGCTCCAAGGACTCGATTCTTTGGCAGTCGCCTACTCTCAGAGGCAGAAAGAACTATAATACAATTGAAACAAAGGTGTTGTGGATGGTGTACTCCATCTAGAAGTTTTGTCACTACCTATTGGCAGCGTTGTTCACCTTCAATGTGGACTACTAGATTCTAATATACTTGTTAAATAAATTAACTATCCAAGGGCAAGTGAGTAGCCAGTTGCTCTTATTGTAATAATTCATGTTCATCATAATTATTCGACCAGTGAAGGGCCATGTCATTGCTGACCAGTTGTCTCGAATCAAGTTGGGAGAGCCACCTAATGGGGTGGATGGGGAGTCTAACCATGGGAAGGAAACTTTGGGGAAGGCTACTTGCATACATTCATCAAACTGAATCTATTAGAGCTTGATCCTTTAGCCATTATTGTTTTCAATGAAATTTCATAGAGGGATTTATAGCAGGTGGCTTTATTGGGAATGCATGAAAGGTAGTTCTCATTTGGAAGGAAGCATCTCAATGATTTAGGGACAAACATTTGGAATAATATGGAGGTCTTCAACTTTTTTTTGGCTTACAATCTTGAAATTTTGTCTCTATTTGAGGTTGTTCTTGCATTTGATCTTTCTCATGGGTTGAGGTTTTTGATTCACCTTAGAAAATAGATTGAGGAATTTGTTCTCAACAATTACAATGTCAAGTTGATGTGTTTTTTCTGGAATTTAAATAAAGGGAGCTACCCCCTTGATAGTGCTTATCTATTAAAAAATTAAATTAATAGGGTATTTATATAATGTATTTTTTTCGGTTGTGAGAATGTAATATTTATACTTTTATATTTTTTTTATACAGACTTACCTACAATGTACATAGCCTCCCCCAAAAAATGTTGTACAACTGTATTGTATCTACAAATATGTACTTGAACTCGATTTCAATTCAGTAACTTAGGTTTTCAAGTAAACTAGTAAAAGGGGCAAGGGTTAAGAGATGCATATTTAGAATAGTTGTTGAGATTTTTTGAAGAAGGTTGGAAAAGAGTAAAGAATTGGCTGGAGGTCTCAAATGTGCGTATATATTCTATCGAAAGTTAGAAGATGGCCTCAGTGGGCACTCATGTCTAGTTTAGATAGTAGTGTTTGATGCCTAATATCATGTGTACTCCCTTGC
Organism: Thuja plicata; assembly: GCA_018584345.1. Taxonomy (NCBI): domain Eukaryota; kingdom Viridiplantae; phylum Streptophyta; class Pinopsida; order Cupressales; family Cupressaceae; genus Thuja; species Thuja plicata. Next base: position 7,365,027 of record MU224951.1, read on the forward strand.
ACTTGCCAGACATGTTCTTGTGGTTGGGAGTAGTTGTAGAGATAGTAGAAGCTATAAGGAAGGGATATTTATGCCTTGGGCACTTTTAGGATCTTGCCTTAGTCAAGCCTTGGTTTTGAATATTTCAATGTGCTAGTAGGTAAGTTCGGGATGTGTCTATGGTCACAATAATAGTGATGTGTGCAAATTTAATGGAGGCTTTTGAAAACTGACAAGTGTGTGAGGTGCAAGACGATAGATGGAGGAAGAGAGAGTGTCTTTTTGAAAATTGAAAGTTTCCCTATTGATGAGCTTGCGCTTAAGTGACCATTTGAGACCTAGTAGACTTAGGATTTAACAAGAAAGGTGGCTGCTAGCTAGAAAGTATATTCAAATATGAGGGGGGCACTAGTGCATGGTTGTTGGTGTTCAATGTGATGTAAAGGATTTGGCAGGTGTGGAACAAGGTGTTAATTGTTGGAGTCATGGTTTGTTGGAACATGTTTTATGGTGTTTTGTTCTCAACAATTGTTAGGAGTCTAAATCAAGGCTATGGGTGATGAATGGAAAAACACATGCAAAATGTGAAGGGAAAAACTCTATACCTACAAGGGTACAAGGAAAGGTGTTGTTGGGAGGACGAGGAATGAAGTAAAGGATATCACTAAAATCTTGGAAATTAATGCTATAAAGCCTAAACAAAGGCAGGAGAAGGAACCAAATAGTTGTCAAGATTAGTAGAACAACATGATTGAAGCGAGTAGTGAACTTAAAAGATCTAGCAGCAGCCAAAAATCTTAGTAGTAACATGAAATCCAAGGTCGACGTGTAAGCTAGAGTCATAGTTGAAATGAATGAAGAGATCTATGAGATCAATAAACTTTGGAGAATGTTTTTCCTCTCATAGGAAAGAGTGGGTTGGGAACTTTGCCTTTGTGAGGAAGGATGAATAAACTTTGCTAACCAAGTTGGGTTACAATTTGCTGTAGAGGTATCCACCAAGTTGACTTTAAACCTCAAATTGAGGAGTATTTATTTTGAGATGAAGTTCAATAACTGAAGAATTACTATTGGAAAGCATTGAACTAAGGACAATAGGCTTGGTTTAGAGTTAAGGGAGCTTGAAGGTGGCCAAAATAGCATGGTTTGTTGAGAGTATGGAAAGGGTCAAGAATTTTGTGATGACCCTATTTTTAACAGGTTGTGACAATGACTTGGTCAGCTCATCATCACGACCCTCGTGAGCTGATGCAGGGTTTTGAGGGTCCCAGCTGGCAGACTTGCTATTTTTAGTAAGTCTGGACTTACTTATTTTAGTAAGTCAACAGTCAGCTTCCACTTCTGACAGGGCAGTATCGGCAGTGGTTAGTTCCCCAGACGATATTCAGTTATGCAGTTCTTGGACTGGGTACTTACTATTTATAGTAAGTCTATTTTTGACAGTTGCCATTTTTGGCAGGGCAGTGATGAGCATGTTGGTCAGTCAGTATGGCAGGTGTTGCAGGAATCGTCATCAGAATTATATTTGATAATTACTTGTATTAATTAATATCAAATATGTTATTAATTAATAATAAGGCGATATTATAATAATAATAATACTTTATTATTATTATAATGTTTTGGAAGTTTATATTATGAAGAGCAGTTAACTGATGATGGTTTTTGGAAACTTTGGAGA